>CM077458.1:25368264-25682322 GCA_039654765.1 Mylopharyngodon piceus | reverse complement strand
GATGTAACATTACCTCCCCCTCCCCGGGAGGCGTGTCCTCACGCCTCAGATGTAACAACTGGGGAGGGGGTGGGCGCCCTGGAGACCTACAGGCAGGTGCGGGGGGTGCAGTGCAGAGGTCCCCAGGGCGGTCCCAGGACCTCGGGCCGTCACGGCGGGTCAGGAGTCGTGGGTAACCATGGCGGGTCAGGAGCCGTGGGCGGCCATGGAGGGTCAGGAGCGAGGGACGGCCATGGCGGGTCAGGAGCCGTGGGCAGCCACGGCGGGTCAGGAGCCGTGGGCAGCCACGGCGGGTCAGGAGCTAAGGAAGGCCACGGCGGGTCAGGAGCCGTGGGCAGCCATGGCGGGTCAGGAGCCGTGGGCAGCCATGGCGGGTCTGGAGCCGTGGGCAGCCATGGCGGGTCTGGAGCCGTGGGCAGCCATGGCGGGTCTGGAGCTAGGGAAGGCCACGGCGGGTCAGGAGCTGTGGACAGCCATGGCGGGTCAGGAGCTAGGGATGGCCATGGCGGGTCTCCGAGCCCACCCCCATCTTTCCCACCCACGGGTACCCTTCCCCCCCCCAAAAAATTCTTGGGGAGACTCAGGGGCTTGAAGGTCTCGTGGGCTACTGGAGTGGGCTCGTGGCAGGCTGGAGCTGGAGCTGGAGCGGGCTCGTGGCAGGCTGGAGCTGGAGCTGGAGCGGCTGGCTCGGCGGCGGCTGGAGCTGGAGCGGCTGGCTCGGCGGCGGCTGGAGCTGGAGCGGCTGGCTCGGCGGCGGCTGGAGCTGGAGCGGCTGGCTCGGCGGCGGCTGGAGCTGGAGCGGCTGGCTCGGCGGCGGCTGGAGCTGGAGCGGCTGGCTCGGCGGCGGCTGGAGCTGGAGCGGCTGGCTCGGCGGCGGCTGGAGCTGGAGCGGCTGGCGCTGGAGCGGCTGGCTCGGCGGCGGCTGGAGCTGGAGCGGCTGGCGCTGGAGCGGCTGGCTCGGCGGCGGCTGGAGCTGGAGCGGCTGGCGCTGGAGCGGCTGGCGCTGGAGCGGCTGGCTCGGCGGCGGCAAACTCAGGGAACTTGGTCTGCTCGGCGGCAGAAAACTCAGGGAACTTGGTCTGCTCGGCGGCAGAAAACTCAGGGAACTTGGGCTGCTCGGAGGCAGAAAACTCAGGGAACTTGGGCTGCTCGGAGGCAGAAAACTCAGGGAACTTGGGCTGCTCGGAGGCAGAAAACTCAGGGAACTTGGGCTGCTCGGAGGCAGAAAACTCAGGGAACTTGGGCTGCTCGGAGGCAGAAAACTCAGGGAACTTGGACTGCACGGGGGCAGAAAACTCAGGGAACTTGGGCTGCACGGAGGCAGAAAACTCAGGGAACTTGGGCTGCTCGGAGGCAGAAAACTCAGGGAACTTGGGCTGCACGGGGGCAGAAAACTCAGGGAACTTGGGCTGCACGGGGGCAGAAAACTCAGGGAACTTGGGCTGCACGGGGGCAGAAAACTCAGGGAACTTGGGCTGCTCGGAGGCAGAAAACTCAGGGAACTTGGGCTGCTCGGAGGCAGAAAACTCAGGGAACTTGGGCTGCTCGGAGGCAGAAAACTCAGGGAACTTGGGCTGCTCGGAGGCAGAAAACTCAGGGAACTTGGGCTGCCCCGAGGCAGAGAACTCAGGAAACTTGGGCTGCTCCGAGGCAGAGAACTCAGGAAACTCGGGCTGCTTGGAGGCCCTCTTCTTTTTCCTCTTGGGCCGTTTGGGCCCAGCGGAGGACTTTTCACTGGCCATACGGGGTTGCGGGTCCGGCAGGACACTGGGGAAAAGCTCACTGGAGGGGCATGCGGAGGAAGATGGAGATTGACGAACTGGCCAGGCCGCCCGTGTTTCTGGGGGAGCTGGACGAGATATGCACTTATCACTCTGAACCTCTTCGACAATAAACTCGGAACCATTCAAATACAAAATCAGATTAATAGTATCGTTTAAGGAAACAGAATTGTCAGGTTCATCAGACCGGATTATGCTCTCGTCCAGCCCCTCCAGAAAAAGGGCTTTTAAACAGGCATCTGACCAATTCGTCAAAAAAGCCAACTCAACAAACTCCTCCACATACCTCTCCAGTGAACGTCCGTCCTGCAGGAGCCCAATGAGACGATCCCCCGCTGTGGCTGGTTTGGGAGGCACGGGAGGCACGGGAACCAGGAATAAGCCCATCTTTTGGTTGTGGATCTCCAGATGGTTTAGGTCGGTTCTTCTGTTACGTGTGGTGCTGCAGGGATGAGGCGAATACGGAGATCCACAAAGGTATGGGCTTTAATAAGCAATCCAGGAACACGGAGACAGCATACACACATTAAACAACAACATCATCAACAACAAGAACCGACCAGGAGTGCAAGGAGAGTGTCCAACTTAAAGGGAGTGCTGACGAGGAACAACAGGTGCTGGGAATCTGGGGAACATGGCGGGAAGACTGATGAGGGAAGTGCAGACAGGTGTGGAGCACAGGAGGATGCTGGGAAACGGAGTCCAGGAAGGCGTGGATGTAACAATGACCTACTTGAACATGTTTCTGGAAAACTACTCCTCAAGATAATCCAGACAGTAGTCCATATGTGACCTACTGAACATATTTCTGGCCAAAGGGTACTCTATCTCCAACTTCTTATATATTTACTATTTACTCCTTCTGATGATACATCAGCCCTAAAGTATTATATATTCGATACATGTATGACCTACTTGAACATATTTCTGGAAAATTAGTCCTCAATCATGACCTTTTTATACATACACATTGACTGCTTCTAATTACATATCAGTCATAGAGTATTGCATATTTGACCTAATGGACATATTTCTGGCAAATTAGTCTTCAATCGTGAACTTTCTATAAATACCCATTGACTCCATCTGATGTTAGATCATCCAGACAGTAGTCCATATTAGACGTACTGAACATATTTATGGCCAAAGTGTACTTGATCTCCAACTTTTTATATATAACTACTGACTCCTTCTGATGATATATCAGCCATATAGTATTGCATATTAGACCTACTGAACAAAATTCTGGCAAATTAGTCCTCAATCATGAACTTTCTATCCATACTCATTGACTCGCTCTAATGTTATTTCAGCCATACCTGAGCCCATGTGTGACCTACCGAACATGTTACTGGAAAATTAGTCCTCAATCATGAACTTATACTCCAACTGATGTTAGATCATCCAGACAGTAGTCCATAATTGACCTTCTGAAAATTTTTCTGGCTAAAGGGTACTTGATCTTGAACTTTTTATAATTTACTATTGACTCCTTCTGATGATACCTCAGCCATAAAGTATTGTATATTTGAACTAATGGACATCTTTCTTGCAACTTAGTCCTCAATCATGAACTTTTTATACATACAAATTGACTGCTTCTGATGATACATCAGCCATAGAGTATTTGCATATTTGACCTAATGGATATATTTCTGGCCAAAGGGTACATGATCTCGAACTTTTTATATTTTACTATTTACTCCTTCTGATGATATGTCATCCATAAAGTATTGCATATTTGACCTAATGGACATCTTTCTGGCAAATTAGTCCTCCATGATGAACTTTCTATACATATTTATTGTCTCACTATGATGTTACTTCAGCCATACATGAGCCCATGTCTGATTTTCTGAACATTTTTCTGGAAAATTAGTCCTTGATCATGAACTTTTCATACAAACAAATTGACTGCTTCTGATGATACGTCAGCCATTGTGAATTGCATATTTGACCTAATGGATACGTTTCTGGCCCAGGATTATTAGAATTTGAACTTTTTATACATTTCTATTCATTCCTTCTGATGTTACTTCACCCATACAGAAGTCAATATTAGACCCACTGAACATATTTCTGGCAAATTAGTCCTCCATGATGAACTTTCTATACATACTCATTCACTCAATATTATGTTATTTCAGCAATACATGAGCCCATGTATGACCTACTTGAACATGTATCTGGAAAACTACTCCTCAAGATCATCCAGACAGTAGTCCATATGTGATCTACTGAACATATTTCTGGCCAAAGGGTACTTGATCTCGAAATTTTTATATTTTACTATTTACTCCTTCTGATGATATGTCATCCATAAAGTATTGCATATTTGACCTAATGGACATCTTTCTGGCAAATTAGTCCTCCATGATGAACTTTCTATACATATTCATTGTCTCACTATGATGTTACTTCAGCCATACATGAGCCCATGTCTGATCTTTTGAACATTTTTCTGGAAAATTAGTCCTTGATCATGAACTTTTCATACATACAAATTGACTGCTTCTAATGATACGTCAGCCATAGTGTATTCCATATATGACCTAATGGATACATTTCTGGCCCAAGATTATTAGAATCTGAACTTTTTATACATTTCTATTCATTCCTTCTGATGTTACTTCAAACATACAGAAGTCAATATTAGACCCACTGAACATATTTCTGGCAAATTAGTCCTCCATGATGAACTTTCTATACATACTCATTCACTCAATATTATGTTATTTCAGCAATACATGAGCCCATGTATGACCTACTTGAACATCTTTCTGGAAAATTAGTCCTCAATCATGACCTTTTTATACATACACATTGACTGCTTCTAATTACATATCAGTCATAGAGTATTGCATATTTGACCTAATGGACATATTTCTGGCAAATTAGTCTTCAATCGTGAACTTTCTATAAATACCCATTGACTCCATCTGATGTTAGATCATCCAGACAGTAGTCCATATGTGATCTACTGAACATATTTCAGGCCAAAGCGTACTTGATCTCGAAATTTTTATATTTTACTATTTACTACTTCTGATGATATGTCATCCATAAAGTATTGCATATTTGACCTAATGGACATCTTTCTGGCAAATTAGATCTGCATGATGAACTTACTATACATATTCATTGTCTCACTATGATGTTACTTCAGCCATACATGAGCCCAAGTCTGATCTTGTGAACATTTTTCTGGAAAATCATTCCTTGATCATGAACTTTTCATACATACAAATTGACTGCTTCTAATGATACGTCAGCCATAGTGTATTCGATATATGACCTAATGGATACATTTCTGGCCCAAGATTATTAGAATCTGAACTTTTTATACATTTCTATTCATTCCTTTTGATGTTACTTCAAACATACAGAAGTCAATATTAGACATAATGATCAAAATTCTGGCAAATTAGTCCTCCAGGATGAATTTTCTATACATACTCATTCACTCACTCTGATGTTATTTCAGCAATACATGAGCCCATGTATGACCTACTTGAACATATTTCTGGAAAATTAGTCCTCAATCATGACCTTTTTATACATACACATTGACTGCTTCTGATTACTATACATCACTCATAGAGTATTGTATATTTGACTTAATGGACATATTTCTGGCCAAAGAGTACTCGATCTTGAACATTTCATATAACTATTGACTAATATTGATGATACGTCAGCCATAGAATATTGAATATTTGACCTAATGGACATATTTCTGGCAAATTAGTCTTCAATTGTGAACTTTCTATAAATACCCATTGACTCCATCTGATGTTAGATCATCCAGACAGTAGTCCATATTAGACGTACTGAACATATTCATGGCCAAAGGGTACTTGATCTTCAACTTTTTATATATAACTACTGACTCCTTCTGATGATATATCACCCATATAGTATTGCATATTAGACCTACTGAACAAAATTCTGGCAAACTAGTCCTCAATCATGAACTTTCTATCCATACTCATTGACTCGCTCTAATGTTACTTCAGCCATACCTGAGCCCATGTGTGACCTACCGAACATGTTTTTGGAAAAATTAGACCCTCAATCATGAACTTTTACTCCAACTGATGTTAGATCATTCAGACAGTAGTCCATATTTGACCTTCTGAAAATTATTCTGGCCAAAGGGTACTTGATCTTGAACTTTTTATAATTTACTATTGACTCCTTCTGATGATACCTCAGCCATAAAGTATTGTATATTCGACCTAATGGACATCTTTCTTGCAACTTAGTCCTCAATCATGAACTTTTTATACATACAAATTGACTGCTTCTGATGATACATCAGCCATAGAGCATTTGCATATTTGACCTAATGGATATATTTCTGGCCTAAGATTATTTGAAACTGAATTTTTTATACATTTCTATTCATTCCTTGTGATGTTACTTCAAACATACAAAAGTCAATATTAGACATACTGAAAAAAATTTTGGCAAATTAGTCCTCCAGGATGAATTTTCTATACATACTCATTCACTCAATCTGATGTTATTTCAGCAATACATGAGTCCATGTATGACCTACTTGGACATATTTCTGGAAAATTACTCCTCAAGATCATCCAGACAGTAGCCCATATGTGATCTACTAAACATATTTCTGATCAAAGGGTACTTGATCTCGAACTTTTTATATTTTACTATTTACTCCTTCTGATGATATGTCATCCATAAAGTATTGCATATTTGACCTAATGGACATCTTTCTGGCAAATTAGTCCTCCATGATGAACTTTCTATACATATTTATTGTCTCACTATGATGTTACTTCAGCCATACATGAGCCCATGTCTGATTTTCTGAACATTTTTCTGGAAAATTAGTCCTTGATCATGAACTTTTCATACAAACAAATTGACTGCTTCTGATGATACGTCAGCCATTGTGAATTGCATATTTGACCTAATGGATACGTTTCTGGCCCAGGATTATTAGAATTTGAACTTTTTATACATTTCTATTCATTCCTTCTGATGTTACTTCACCCATACAGAAGTCAATATTAGACCCACTAAACATATTTCTGGCAAATTAGTCCTCCATGATGAACTTTCTATACATACTCATTCACTCAATATTATGTTATTTCAGCAATACATGAGCCCATGTATGACCTACTTGAACATGTATCTGGAAAACTACTCCTCAAGATCCTCCAGACAGTAGTCCATATGTGATCTACTGAACATATTTCTGGCCAAAGGGTACTTGATCTCGAAATTTTTATATTTTACTATTTACTCCTTCTGATGATATGTCATCCATAAAGTATTGCATATTTGACCTAATGGACATCTTTCTGGCAAATTAGTCCTCCATGATGAACTTTCTATGCATATTCATTGTCTCACTATGATGTTACTTCAGCCATACATGAGCCCATGTCTGATCTTTTGAACATTTTTCTGGAAAATTAGTCCTTGATCATGAACTTTTCATACATACAAATTGACTGCTTCTAATGATACGTCAGCCATAGTGTATTCCATATATGACCTAATGGATACATTTCTGGCCCAAGATTATTAGAATCTGAACTTTTTATACATTTCTATTCATTCCTTCTGATGTTACTTCAAACATACAGATGTCAATATTAGACATAATGAACAAAATTCTGGCAAATTAGTCCTCCATGATGAATTTTCTATACATACTCATTCACTCACTCTGATGTTATTTCAGCAATACATGAGCCCATGTATGACCTACTTGAACATCTTTCTGGAAAATTAGTCCTCAATCATGACCTTTTTATACATACACATTGACTGCTTCTAATTACATATCAGTCATAGAGTATTGCATATTTGACCTAATGGACATATTTGACCTAATGGACATATTTCTGGCAAATTAGTCTTCAATCGTGAACTTTCTATAAATACCCATTGACTCCATCTGATGTTAGATCATCCAGACAGTAGTCCATATTAGACGTACTGAACATATTTATGGCCAAAGTGTACTTGATCTGCAACTTTTTATATATAACTACTGACTCCTTCTGATAATATATATATCAGCCATATAGTATTGCATATTAGACCTACTGAACAAAATTCTGGCAAATTAGTCCTCAATCATGAACTTTCTATCCATACTCATTGACTCGCTCTAATGTTATTTCAGCCATACCTGAGCCCATGTGTGACCTACCGAACATGTTACTGGAAAATTAGTCCTCAATCATGAACTTATACTCCAACTGATGTTAGATCATCCAGACAGTAGTCCATAATTGACCTTCTGAAAATTTTTCTGGCTAAAGGGTACTTGATCTTGAACTTTTTATAATTTACTATTCACTCCTTCTGATGATACCTCAGCCATAAAGTATTGTATATTTGAACTAATGGACATCTTTCTTGCAACTTAGTCCTCAATCATGAACTTTTTATACATACAAATTGACTCCTTCTGATGATACCTCAGCCATAAAGTATTATATATTCGACCTAATGGATACATTTCTGGCCCAAGATTATTTGAATCTGAATTTTTTATACATTTCTATTCATTCCTTGTGATGTTACTTCAAACATACAAAAGTCAATATTAGACCCACTGAACATATTTCTGGCAAATTAGTCCTCCATGATGAACTTTCTATACATATGGAAATTAGTCCTCAATCATGAACTTTTTATAAATACAAATTGACTGCTTCTGATGATACATCAGCCATAGAGTATTTGCACATTTGACCTAATGGGTATATTTCTGGCCTAAGATTATTAGAATCTGAACTTTTTATACATTTCTATTCATTCCTTTTGATGTTACTTCACACATACAGAAGTCAATATTAGACCTACTGAACAAAATTCTGGCAAATTAGCTCTCCATGATGAACTTTGTATACTTACTCATTCACTCAATCTGATGTTATTTCAGCAATACATGAGCCCATGTATGACCTACTTGAACATGTTTCTGGAAAACTACTCCTCAAGATAATCCAGACAGTAGTCCATATGTGACCTACTGAACATATTTCTGGCCAAAGGGTACTCTATCTCCAACTTCTTATATATTTACTATTTACTCCTTCTGATGATACATCAGCCCTAAAGTATTGCATATTTGGCCTAATGGACATCTTTCTGGCAAATTAGTCCCCCATGATGAACCTTCTATACATATTATTTGTCTCACTATGATGTTACTTCAGCCATACATGAGCCCATGTCTGATCTTGTGAACATTTTTCTGGAAAATTAGTCCTTGATCATGAACTTTTCATACATACAAATTGACTGCTTCTAATGATACGTCAGCCATAGTGTATTCGATATATGACCTAATGGATACATTTCTGGCCCAAGATTATTAGAATCTGAACTGTTTATACATTTCTATTCATTCCTTTTGATGTTACTTCAAACATACAGATGTCAATATTAGACATAATGAACAAAATTCTGGCAAATTAGTCCTCCATGATGAATTTTCTATACATACTCATTCACTCACTCTGATGTTATTTCAGCAATACATGAGCCCATGTATGACCTACTTGAACATATTTCTGGAAAATTAGTCCTCAATCATGACCTTTTTATACATACACATTGACTGCTTCTGATTACTATACATCACTCATAGAGTATTGTATATTTGACTTAATGGACATATTTCTGGCCAAAGAGTACTCGATCTTGAACATTTCATATAACTATTGACTAATTTTGATGATACGTCAGCCATAGAATATTGAATATTTGACCTAATGGACATATTTCTGGCAAATTAGTCTTCAATCGTGAACTTTCTATAAATACCCATTGACTCCATCTGATGTTAGATCATCCAGACAGTAGTCCATATTAGACGTACTGAACATATTTATGGCCAAAGTGTACTTGATCTCCAACTTTTTATATATAACTACTGACTCCTTCTGATGATATATCAGCCATATAGTATTGCATATTAGACCTACTGAACAATATTCTGGCAAATTAGTCCTCAATCATGAACTTTCTTTCCATACTCATTGACTCGCTCTAATGTTATTTCAGCCATACCTGAGCCCATGTGTGACCTACCGAACATGTTACTGGAAAATTAGTCCTCAATCATGAACTTATACTCCAACTGATGTTAGATCACCCAGACACTAGTCCATAATTGACCTTCTGAAAATTTTTCTGGTTAAAGGGTACTTGATCTTGAACTTTTTATAATTTACTATTGACTCCTTCTGATGATACCTCAGCCATAAAGTATTGTATATTTGAACTAATGGACATCTTTCTTGCAACTTAGTCCTCAATCATGAACTTTTTATACATACAAATTGACTGCTTCTGATGATACATCAGCCATAGAGTATTTGCATATTTGACCTAATGGATATATTTCTGGCCAAAGGGTACATGATCTCGAACTTTTTATATTTTACTATTTACTCCTTCTGATGATATGTCATCCATAAAGTATTCCATATTTGACCTAATGGACATCTTTCTGGCAAATTAGTCCTCCATGATGAACTTTCTATACATATTTATTGTCTCACTATGATGTTACTTCAGCCATACATGAGCCCATGTCTGATTTTCTGAACATTTTTCTGGAAAATTAGTCCTTGATCATGAACTTTTCATACAAACAAATTGACTGCTTCTGATGATACGTCAGCCATTGTGAATTGCATATTTGACCTAATGGATACGTTTCTGGCCCAGGATTATTAGAATTTGAACTTTTTATACATTTCTATTCATTCCTTCTGATGTTACTTCACCCATACAGAAGTCAATATTAGACCCACTAAACATATTTCTGGCAAATTAGTCCTCCATGATGAACTTTCTATACATACTCATTCACTCAATATTATGTTATTTCAGCAATACATGAGCCCATGTATGACCTACTTGAACATGTATCTGGAAAACTACTCCTCAAGATCCTCCAGACAGTAGTCCATATGTGATCTACTGAACATATTTCTGGCCAAAGGGTACTTGATCTCGAAATTTTTATATTTTACTATTTACTCCTTCTGATGATATGTCATCCATAAAGTATTGCATATTTGACCTAATGGACATCTTTCTGGCAAATTAGTCCTCCATGATGAACTTTCTATGCATATTCATTGTCTCACTATGATGTTACTTCAGCCATACATGAGCCCATGTCTGATCTTTTGAACATTTTTCTGGAAAATTAGTCCTTGATCATGAACTTTTCATACATACAAATTGACTGCTTCTAATGATACGTCAGCCATAGTGTATTCCATATATGACCTAATGGATACATTTCTGGCCCAAGATTATTAGAATCTGAACTTTTTATACATTTCTATTCATTCCTTCTGATGTTACTTCAAACATACAGATGTCAATATTAGACATAATGAACAAAATTCTGGCAAATTAGTCCTCCATGATGAATTTTCTATACATACTCATTCACTCACTCTGATGTTATTTCAGCAATACATGAGCCCATGTATGACCTACTTGAACATCTTTCTGGAAAATTAGTCCTCAATCATGACCTTTTTATACATACACATTGACTGCTTCTAATTACATATCAGTCATAGAGTATTGCATATTTGACTTAATGGACATATTTCTGGCCAAAGAGTACTCGATCTTGAACATTTCATATAACTATTGACTAATTTTGATAATACGTCAGCAATAGAGTATTTGCATATTTGACCTAATGGAAATATTTCTGGCCTAAGATTATTCGAATCTGAACTTTTTATACATTTCTATTCATTACTTCTGATGTTACTTCACCAATACAGAAGTCAATATTAGACCCACTGAACATATTTCTGGCAAATTAGTCCTCCATGATGAACTTTCTATACATACTCATTCACTCAATCTGATGTTATTTCAGCAATACATGAGCCTATTTATGACCTACTTGAACATATTTCTGGAAAATTAGTCCTCAATCATGACCTTTTTATACATACGCTTTGACTGCTTCTGATTACTTATACATAGTCATAGAGTATTGCATATTTGACTTAATGGACATATTTCTGGCCAAAGAGTACTCGATCTTGAACATTTCATATAACTATTGACTAATTTTGATGATACGTCAGCCATAGAGTATTGCATATTTGACCTAATGGACATATTTCTGGCAAATTAGTCTTCAATCGTGAACTTTCTATAAATACCCATTGACTCCATCTGATGTTAGATCATCCAGACAGTAGTCCATATTAGACGTACTGAACATATTTATGGCCAAAGTGTACTTGATCTGCAACTTTTTATATATAACTACTGACTCCTTCTGATAATATATATATCAGCCATATAGTATTGCATATTAGACCTACTGAACAAAATTCTGGCAAATTAGTCCTCAATCATGAACTTTCTATCCATACTCATTGACTCGCTCTAATGTTATTTCAGCCATACCTGAGCCCATGTGTGACCTACCGAACATGTTACTGGAAAATTAGTCCTCAATCATGAACTTATACTCCAACTGATGTTAGATCATCCAGACAGTAGTCCATAATTGACCTTCTGAAAATTTTTCTGGCTAAAGGGTACTTGATCTTGAACTTTTTATAATTTACTATTGACTCCTTCTGATGATACCTCAGCCATAAAGTATTGTATATTTGAACTAATGGACATCTTTCTTGCAACTTAGTCCTCAATCATGAACTTTTTATACATACAAATTGACTGCTTCTGATGATACATCAGCCATAGAGTATTACATATTTGACCTAATGGATATATTTCTGGCCAAAGATTATTTGAATCTGAACTTTTTATACATTTCTATTCACTCCTTCTGATGTTACTTCACCCATACAGAAGTCAATATTAGACCCACCGAACATATTTCTGGCAAATTAGTCCTCCATGATGAACTATCTATACATATTCATTGTCTCATTATGATGTTACTTTAGCCATACATTAGCCCATGTCTGATCTTCTGAACATTTTTCTGGAAAATTAGTCCTTGATCATGAACTTTTCATACATACAATTTGACTGCTTCTGATGATACGTCAGCCATTGTGAATTGCATATTTGACCTAATGGATACATTTCTGGCCCAAGATTATTAGAATTTGAACTTTTTATACATTTCTATTCATTCCTTCTGATGTTACTTCACCCATACAGAAGTCAATATTAGACCTACTGAACAAAATTCTGGCAAATTAGTCCTCCAGGATGAATTTTCTATACATACTCATTCACTCACTCTGATGTTATTTCAGCAATACATGAGCCCATGTATGACATACTTGAACATGTTTCTGGAAAACTACTCCTCAAGATCATCCAGACAGTAGTCCATATGTGACCTACTGAACATATTTCTGGCCAAAGGGTACATGATCTCCAACTTTTTATATTTTACTGTTTACTCCTTCTGATGATATGTCAGCCATAAAGTATTGCATATTTGACCTAATGGACATCTTTCTGGAAATTAGTCCTCCATGATGAACCTTCTATACATATTATTTGTCTCACTATGATGTTACTTCAGCCATACATGAGCCCATGTCTGATCTTGTGAACATTTTTCTGGAAAATTAGTCCTTGATCATGAACTTTTCATACATACAAATTGACTGCTTCTAATGATACGTCAGCCATAGTGTATTTCATATATGACCTAATGGATACATTTCTGGCCCAAGATTATTAGAATCTGAACTTTTTATACATTTCTATTCATTCCTTCTGATGTTACTTCACACATACAGAAGTCAATATTAGACCTACTGAACAAAATTCTGGCAAATTAGTCCTCCATGATGAATTTTCTATACATACTCATTCACTCACTCTGATGTTATTTCAGCAATACATGAGCCCATGTATGACCTACTTGAACATATTTCTGGAAAATTAGTCCTCAATCATGACCTTTTTATACATACGCATTGACTGCTTCTGATTACTATACATCAGTCATAGAGTATTGCATATTTGACTTAATGGACATATTTTTGGCCAAAGAGTACTCGATCTTGAACATTTCATATAACTATTGACTAATTTTGATGATACGTCAGCCATAGAGTATTGCATATTTGACCTAATGGACATATTTCTGGCAAATTAGTCTTCAATCATGAACTTTCTATAAATACCCATTGACTCCATCTTATGTTAGATCATCCAGACAGTAGTCCATGTTAGACGTACTGAACATATTTATGGCCAAAGGGTACTTGATCTCCAAATTTTTATATATAACTACTAGCTCCTTCTGATGATATATCAGCCATATAGTATTGCATATTAGACCTACTGAACAAAATTCTGGCAAATTAGTCCTCAATCATGAACTTTCTATCCATACTCATTGACTCGCTCTAATGTTACTTCAGCCATACCTGAGCCCATGTGTGACCTACCGAACATGTTTTTGGAAAATTAGACCCTCAATCATGAACTTATACTCCAACTGATGTTAGATCATTCAGACAGTAGTCCATATTTGACCTTCTGAAAATTATTCTGGCCAAAGGGTACTTGATCTTGAACTTTTTATAATTTACTATTGACTCCTTCTGATGATACCTCAGCCGTAAAGTATTGTATATTCGACCTAATGGACATCTTTCTTGCAACTTAGTCCACAATCATGAACTTTTTATACATACAAATTGACTGCTTCTGATGATACATCAGCCATAGAGTATTTGCATCTTTGACCTAATGGATATATTTCTGGCCAAAGGGTACATGATCTCGAACTTTTTATATTTCACTATTTACTCCTTCTGATGATATGTCATCCATAAAGTATTGCATATTTGACCTAATGGACATCTTTCTGGCACAATGGGTGTACAGAATGGGTATACAGAAGTCAATATTAGACCCACTGAACATATTTCTGGCAAATTAGTCCTCCATGATGAACTTTCTATACATACTCATTCACTCACTCTGATGTTATTTCAGCAATACATGAGCTACTTTATGTCAGCAACTTGACCTACTTGGACATATTTCTGGAAAATTACTCCTCAAGATCATCCAGACCACTGTCACTTACTGAAGATACTGAAGATATTTCTGGCCAAAGGGTACATGATCTCGAACTTTTTGTATTTTACTATTTACTCCTTCTGATGATATGTCATCCATAAAGTATTGCATATTTGACCTAATGGACATCTTTCTGGCAAATTAGTCCTCCATGATGAACTTTCTATACATATTCATTGTCTCACTATGATGTTACTTTAGCCATACATGAGCCCATGTCTGATCTTCTGAACATTTTTCTGGAAAATTAGTCCTTGATCATGAACTTTTCATACATACAATTTGACTGCTTCTGATGATACGTCAGCCATTGTGAATTGCATATTTGACCTAATGGATACATTTCTGGCCCAAGATTATTAGAATTTGAACTTTTTATACATTTCTATTCATTCCTTCTGATGTTACTTCACCCATACAGAAGTCAATATTAGACCCACTAAACATATTTCTGGCAAATTAGTCCTCCATGATGAACTTTCTATACATACTCATTCACTCAATATTATGTTATTTCAGCAATACATGAGCCCATGTATGACCTACTTGAACATGTATCTGGAAAACTACTCCTCAAGATCCTCCAGACAGTAGTCCATATGTGATCTACTGAACATATTTCTGGCCAAAGGGTACTTGATCTCGAAATTTTTATATTTTACTATTTACTCCTTCTGATGATATGTCATCCATAAAGTATTGCATATTTGACCTAATGGACATCTTTCTGGCAAATTAGTCCTCCATGATGAACTTTCTATGCATATTCATTGTCTCACTATGATGTTACTTCAGCCATACATGAGCCCATGTCTGATCTTTTGAACATTTTTCTGGAAAATTAGTCCTTGATCATGAACTTTTCATACATACAAATTGACTGCTTCTAATGATACGTCAGCCATAGTGTATTCCATATATGACCTAATGGATACATTTCTGGCCCAAGATTATTAGAATCTGAACTTTTTATACATTTCTATTCATTCCTTCTGATGTTACTTCAAACATACAGATGTCAATATTAGACATAATGAACAAAATTCTGGCAAATTAGTCCTCCATGATGAATTTTCTATACATACTCATTCACTCACTCTGATGTTATTTCAGCAATACATGAGCCCATGTATGACCTACTTGAACATCTTTCTGGAAAATTAGTCCTCAATCATGACCTTTTTATACATACACATTGACTGCTTCTAATTACATATCAGTCATAGAGTATTGCATATTTGACCTAATGGACATATTTTTGGCCAAAGAGTACTCGATCTTGAACATATCATATAACTATTGACTAATTTTGATGATACGTCATCCATAGAGTATTGCATATTTGACCTATTGGACATATTTCTGGCAAATTAGTCTTCAATCATGAACTTTCTATAAATACCCATTGACTACATCTTATGTTAGATCATCCAGACAGTAGTCCATATTAGACGTACTGAACATATTTATGGCCAAAGTGTACTTGATCTGCAACTTTTTATATATAACTACTGACTCCTTCTGATAATATATATATCAGCCATATAGTATTGCATATTAGACCTACTGAACAAAATTCTGGCAAATTAGTCCTCAATCATGAACTTTCTATCCATACTCATTGACTCGCTCTAATGTTATTTCAGCCATACCTGAGCCCATGTGTGACCTACCGAACATGTTACTGGAAAATTAGACCCTCAATCATGAACTTATACTCCAACTGATGTTAGATCATCCAGACAGTAGTCCATAATTGACCTTCTGAAAATTTTTCTGGCTAAAGGGTACTTGATCTTGAACTTTTTATAATTTACTATTCACTCCTTCTGATGATACCTCAGCCATAAAGTATTGTATATTTGAACTAATGGACATCTTTCTTGCAACTTAGTCCTCAATCATGAACTTTTTATACATACAAATTGACTCCTTCTGATGATACCTCAGCCATAAAGTATTATATATTCGACCTAATGGCCTAAGATTATTCGAATCTGAACTTTTTATACATTTCTATTCACTCCTTCTGATGTTACTTCACCCATACAGAAGTCAATATTAGACCCACCGAACATATTTCTGGCAAATTAGTCCTCCATGATGAACTATCTATACATATTCATTGTCTCATTATGATGTTACTTTAGCCATACATTAGCCCATGTCTGATCTTCTGAACATTTTTCTGGAAATTAGTCCTCAATCATGAACTTTTTATAAATACAAATTGACTGCTTCTGATGATACATCAGCCATAGAGTATTTGCACATTTGACCTAATGGGTATATTTCTGGCCTAAGATTATTAGAATCTGAACTTTTTATACATTTCTATTCATTCCTTTTGATGTTACTTCACACATACAGAAGTCAATATTAGACCTACTGAACAAAATTCTGGCAAATTAGCTCTCCATGATGAACTTTGTATACTTACTCATTCACTCAATCTGATGTTATTTCAGCAATACATGAGCCCATGTATGACCTACTTGAACATGTTTCTGGAAAACTACTCCTCAAGATAATCCAGACAGTAGTCCATATGTGACCTACTGAACATATTTCTGGCCAAAGGGTACTCTATCTCCAACTTCTTATATATTTACTATTTACTCCTTCTGATGATACATCAGCCCTAAAGTATTATATATTCGATACATGTATGACCTACTTGAACATATTTCTGGAAAATTAGTCCTCAATCATGACCTTTTTATACATACACATTGACTGCTTCTGATTACTATACATCACTCATAGAGTATTGTATATTTGACTTAATGGACATATTTCTGGCCAAAGAGTACTCGATCTTGAACATTTCATATAACTATTGACTAATTTTGATGATACGTCAGCCATAGAATATTGAATATTTGACCTAATGGACATATTTCTGGCAAATTAGTCTTCAATCGTGAACTTTCTATAAATACCCATTGACTCCATCTGATGTTAGATCATCCAGACAGTAGTCCATATTAGACGTACTGAACATATTTATGGCCAAAGTGTACTTGATCTCCAACTTTTTATATATAACTACTGACTCCTTCTGATGACATATCACCCATATAGTATTGCATATTAGACCTACTGAACAAAATTCTGGCAAACTAGTCCTCTATCATGAACTTTCTATCCATACTCATTGACTGGCTCTAATGTTACTTCAGCCATACCTGAGCCCATGTGTGACCTACCGAACATGTTTCTGGAAAATTAGACCCTCAATCATGAACTAATACTCCAGCTGATGTTAGATCATTCAGACAGTAGTCCATATTTGACCTACTGAAAATTTTCCTGGACAAAGGGTACTTGATCTTGAACTTTTTATAATTTACTATTGACTCCTTCTGATGATACCTCAGCCATAAGGTATTTTATATTCGACCTAATGGACGTCTTTCTGGAAATTAGTCCTCAATCATGAACTTTTTATACATACAAACTGACTGCTTCTGATGATACGTCTGCCATAGTGTATTCCATATATATGACCTAATGGATACATTTCTGGCCCAAGATTATTTGAATCTGAATTTTTTATACATTTCTATTCATTCCTTGTGATGTTACTTCAAACATACAAAAGTCAATATTAGACCCACTGAACATATTTCTGGCAAATTAGTCCTCCATGATGAACTTTCTATACATAATCATTCACTCAATATTATGTTATTTCAGCAATACATGAACCCATGTATGACCTACTTGAACATGTATCTGGAAAACTACTCCTCAAGATCATCCAGACAGTAGCCCATATGTGATCTACTGAACATATTTCTGGCCAAAGGGTACTTGATCTCGAAATTTTTATATTTTACTATTTACTCCTTCTGATGATATGTCATCCATAAAGTATTGCATATTTGGCCTAATGGACATCTTTCTGGCAAATTAGTCCCCCATGATGAACCTTCTATACATATTATTTGTCTCACTATGATGTTACTTCAGCCATACATGAGCCCATGTCTGATCTTGTGAACATTTTTCTGGAAAATTAGTCCTTGATCATGAACTTTTCATACATACAAATTGACTGCTTCTAATGATACGTCAGCCATAGTGTATTCGATATATGACCTAATGGATACATTTCTGGCCCAAGATTATTAGAATCTGAACTGTTTATACATTTCTATTCATTCCTTTTGATGTTACTTCAAACATACAGATGTCAATATTAGACATAATGAACAAAATTCTGGCAAATTAGTCCTCCATGATGAATTTTCTATACATACTCATTCACTCACTCTGATGTTATTTCAGCAATACATGAGCCCATGTATGACCTACTTGAACATATTTCTGGAAAATTAGTCCTCAATCATGACCTTTTTATACATACACATTGACTGCTTCTGATTACCATACATCAGTCATAGAGTATTGCATATTTGACCTAATGGACATATTTCTGGCAAATTAGTCTTCAATCGTGAACTTTCTATAAATACCCATTATCTGATGTTAGATCATCCAGACAGTAGTCCATATTAGACGTACTGAACATATTCATGGCCAAAGGGTACTTGATCTTCAACTTTTTATATATAACTACTGACTCCTTCTGATGACATATCACCCATATAGTATTGCATATTAGACCTACTGAACAAAATTCTGGCAAACTAGTCCTCTATCATGAACTTTCTATCCATACTCATTGACTGGCTCTAATGTTACTTCAGCCATACCTGAGCCCATGTGTGACCTACCGAACATGTTTCTGGAAAATTAGACCCTCAATCACGAACTAATACTCCAGCTGATGTTAGATCATTCAGACAGTAGTCCATATTTGACCTACTGAAAATTTTCCTGGACAAAGGGTACTTGATCTTGAACTTTTTATAATTTACTATTGACTCCTTCTGATGATACCTCAGCCATAAGGTATTTTATATTTGAACTAATGGACATCTTTCTTGCAACTTAGTCCTCAATCATGAACTTTTTATACATACAAATTGACTCCTTCTGATGATACCTCAGCCATAAAGTATTATATATTCGACCTAATGGACGTCTTTCTGGAAATTAGTCCTCAATCATGAACTTTTTATACATACAAATTGACTGCTTCTGATGATACGTCAGCCATAGTGTATTCCATATATATGACCTAATGGATACATTTCTGGCCCAAGATTATTTGAATCTGATTTTTTTATACATTTCTATTCATTCCTTCTGATGTTACTTCAAACATACAAAAGTCAATATTACACCCACTGAACATATTTCTGGCAAATTAGTCCTCCATGATGAACTTTGTATACTTACTCATTCACTCAATCTGATGTTATTTCAGCAATACATGAGCCCATGTATGACCTACTTGAACATGTTTCTGGAAAACTACTCCTCAAGATAATCCAGACAGTAGTCCATATGTGACCTACTGAACATATTTCTGGCCAAAGGGTACATGATCTCAAACTTTTTATATTTTACTGTTTACTCCTTCTGATGATATGTCATCCATAAATTATTGCATATTTGACCTAATGGACATCTTTCTGGCAAATTAGTCCTCCATGATGAACTGTCTATACATGATGAACTGTCTAATATGGACTACTGTCTGGATGATCTAACATCAGATGGAGGCAATGGGTATTTGTAGAAAGTTGTTGAAGATTAATTTGCCAGAAATATGTCCATTAGGTCAAATATGCAATACTCTATGGCTGACGTATCATCAAAATTAGTCAATAGTTATATGAAATGTTCAAGATCGAGTACTCTTTCGCCAGAAATATGTGCATTAAGTCAAATATGCAATACTTTATGGCTGATATATCATCAGAAGGGGTAAACAGTAAAATATAAAAAGTTGGAGATCGAGTACCCTTTGGCCAGAAATATGTTCAGTGGGTCACATATGGACTACTGTCTGGATGATCTTGAGGAGTAGTTTTCCAGAAACATGTTCAAGTAGGTCATACATGGGCTCATGTATTGCTGAAATAACATCAGACTGAGTAAATGAGTATGTATAGAAAGTTCATCATGGAGGACTAATTTGCCAGAATTTTGTTCAGTAGGTCTAATATTGACTTCTGTATGTGTGAAGTAACATCAGAAGGAATGAATAGAAATGTATAAAAAGTTCAAATTCTAATAATCTTGGGCCAGAAATGTATCCATTAGGATGTTACTTCAGCCATACCTGAGCCCATGTGTGACCTACCGAACATGTTCCTGGAAAATTAGTCCTCAATCATGAACTTATACTCCACCTGATGTTAGATCATCCAGACAGTAGTCCATATTTGACCTACTGAAAATTTTTCTGGCTAAAGGGTACTTGATCTTGAACTTTTTATAATTTACTATTGACTCCTTCTGATGATACCTCAGCCATAAAGTATTGTATATTCGACCTAATGGACATCTTTCTTGCAACTTAGTGAATCATGAACTTTTTATACATACAAATTGATTGCTTCTGATGATACATCAGCCATAGAGTATTTGCATATTTGACCTAATGGCCTAAGATTATTCGAATCTGAACTTTTTATACATTTCTATTCACTCCTTCTGATGTTACTTCACCCATACAGAAGTCAATATTAGACCCACTGAACATATTTCTGGCAAATTAGTCCTCCATGATGAACTTTCTATACATACTCATTCACTCACTCTGATGTTATTTCAGCAATACATGAGCCCATGTATGACCTACTTGAACATATTTCTGGAAAATTACTCCTCAAGATCATCCAGACAGTGGTCCATATGTGACTTACTGAAGATATTTCTGGCCAAAGGGTACATGATCTCAAACTTTTTATATTTTACTATTTACTCCTTCTGATGATATGTCATCCATAAATTATTGCATATTTGACCTAATGGACATCTTTCTGGCAAATTAGTCCTCCATGATGAACTTTCTATATATATTCATTGTCTGACTATGATGTTACTTCAGCCATACATGAGCCCATGTATGACCTACTTGAACATATTTCTGGAAAATTAGTCCTCAATTATGACCTTTTTATATATACACATTGACTGCTTTTGATTACTATACATCAGTCATAGAGTATTGCATATTTGACTAAATGGACATATTTCTGGCCAAAGAGTACTCGATCTTGAAGATTTCATATAACTATTGAGTAATTTTGATGATACGTCAGCCATAGAGTATTGCATATTTGACCTAATGGACATATTTCTGGCAAATTAGTCTTCAATCATGAACTTTCTATAAATACCCATTGACTCCATCTGATGTTAGATCATCCAGACAGTAGTCCAATATTTTACTATTTACTCCTTCTGATGATATGTCAGCCATAAAGTATTGCACATTTGACCTAATGGACATCTTTCTGCCAATTAGTCCTCCATGATGAACTTTCTATACATACTCATTGTCTCACTATGATGTTACTTCATCCATACATGAGCCCATGTGTGACCTACTGAACATGTTTCTGGAAAATTATTCCCCAATCATGAACTTATAATCCATCTGATGTGAAACCATCTAGACAGTGATCCATGTTAGACCTACTGAACATATTTATGACCAAAGGGTACTTAATCTTGAACTTTTTATATTAACATTGACTCCTTCTGATGATTCGTCATCCATAAAGTATTGCATATTTGACCTAATGGACATATTTCTGGCAAATTAGTCCTCCATGATGAACTTTCTATACTTACTCATTGACTCACTCCGTTGTTACTTCAGCAATACATGAGCCCATGTATGACCTACTTGAACATGTTTCTGGAAAATTAGCCGTCAATCATGAGCTTTTTATACATACACATTGACTGCTTCTGATTTTACATTAGCCATAGAGCATTGCATATTTGACTTATTGGCTATATTTCTGACTAAAGAGTACTCGATTTTGAACATTTTTTACATAACTATTTACTAATTTTGATGAAATGTCAGCCATAGAGTGTTGCACATTTGACCTAATGGACATATTTCTTGCAAATTAGTCCTCAATCTTGAACTTTCTATACATAACCATTGACTTCATCTGATGTTAGATCATCCAGACAGTATTCCACATTTGACCGACAGAACATATTTCTGACCAAACAGGATATCGAACTTCTTTATATACTCATTGACTCCTTCTGTTGTCACGTCAGCCATATAGAAGTCCATATTTGACCTATTGAACACAATTCTGACCCAAGATTCTTTGATCATGAACTTTCATTACAAACTCATTGACTCTTTCTAATGTTACATCAGACAGACAAAAGTCCAAACTTGACATAATGAATATATTTCTGGCCCAAGAGTTCTCAAACTTGAACTTTCTAAAAATACTCATTGACTACTTCAGATGTTACATCAGCCAGACAGAAGTTCCTATTCGACCGACTGAACATATTTCTGACTCAAGAGTACTCGATCTTGAACTGTTTGTACATACTCATTGATTCCTTCTGATGTTTCTTCAGCCATACAGAAGTCCATATTTAACCTACTGAACATATCTCTTGCCCAAATGCTGTCGATCATGAACTTTCTATGCATACTCATTAACTCCTTCTGGTGATAAGTCAGCTATATAGTAGTCCACATTTGACCAGTGAACATATTTCTCGTTCAGAAGTTCAGAAGTATCTTGAACTTTTTATACATACCAATTAACTCCTTTTGATGTTACATTGGCCATACAGAAGTTCATATTTGACATGCTGAACATATTTCTGTCCAAAAAGTACTCAATCTTGAATTTTCTACACGTACTTATTGTCTCCTGATATTACATCAGCCATACAGAAGTCCATACTTTACCAACAGACCTACTGAACATATTTCTGGCCCAAAAGTCCTCGATAATGAATATTCTATACATACTGACATATTGACTCCTTCTGATGATATGTCAGCTATACAATAGTGCATATGTGACATAATGAACTTATTTCTGGCCAAAGAGTACTCGATCATGAGCTTTCAAAACATACTCATCGATTCCTTTTGTTGTTACATCTGCCTTACAGAAGCCCATTATTGACCAACTGAACATATTTCTGGCCAAAAAGTACTCGATTTTGAACTTTCTATATATACTCTTTGCCTCTTTCTGGTGTTTCACCAGCTATTCAGAAGTCCATATCTAACCTAATGAACAAAATTCTGGCCAATGAGTACTGGATCTTGAAATTTCTATACACACTTATTGTCTCGTTCTGATGTTACATCAGACAGACAGTAGTCCATATTTGACAAAGTGAACATATTTCTGGGTAAAGATTCCCTGAACATGAACTTACCATACATTCTCAAAGAATCCTTTGGATGTTACATCAGACAGACAGAAGTCCATATTTGAATAAGTGAACATATTTCTGGCCCAAGAGTACTCAATCTTGAAATGTTTGTACTCATAGATTCCTTCTGATTTGACATCAGCCATAAAGAAGTCTATATTTGAGCAACTGAAAATATTTCTGGCCAAAGAGTCCCTGAACATGAACTTAAAATACATTATTAATGACTCCTTCAGATGTTACATCAGCCAGACAGTAGTCCAAAATTGACCTACTGAACATATTTCTGGCAAAAGAGACCTTGATCATGAACTTTCAAATCATAATCATTAACGCCTTCTGATGTTACATCAGCAATACAGTAATCCATATTGACCTAATGAACATTTTTCTGTCCCGAATTCTTTATCTTGAACTTTTTTTTATACATACTTATTGATTACTTCTGATGGTACATAAAGAGTATGTTGTTACATGATGTTACATCAGCTAATCAGAACGCCCTCAGCGTGATAGCGTCTGATGCACGTCTGTCAACTAGTCCAATGGCGAGAGTGAACGTCACGGGCGGGTGACGTCACGACCAGGAAAGGATAAATACACATCCGGCGAGACCGGCTTCAGCCTTTCTCCCTCAGCAAAGCGCTCTATGTGAAACTGTCCTTGTCTATTTATTGTTGTCTGTCACAATATAGCACAGCTCAATATATAACAGTTGTAGTGAACACACAGGCATTTAAACCGTGTACCCCTCCCTGCCCTCGTTTCCTTACGGGTGGGGATACACACAATTTGTGCGTGATGTGTCTGGGAGCGGAGCATGCTCTTTCAGCCTTCGAGGGGGCTGAATGCGAGCATTGCGAAAGGCTTCCTCTGAGGACGCTCCGCTCCCGCCTCGCACTTTTCGAGGAAAGTGTGCAGGCAAGCATTCCCCACGGCTCTGGACCCGCGTCTGCCGAGGCAGCGCGGAGAAAGATGTCGCGAGGCTCGCAGATGGATCTGTCAGCAGGGCTTGAGAAGGGCATGAGTGCTCTTTCTCAGCCTTCACCTGTCAGATCCCTCGCCCCCTGTCTGGTGTCGGAAGCCCACCCCGCGGCTTCTTCCGCCCAGGGAGAGGGCTCGTCGCATCAGCACTCTAGTTCTGAGGAATTGGATGTGCTGAGCGTCGATATGGGGGAAGATGACTCGCCATCACTTTCCCCTGAGTATGAGGAGCTGGTGGATGTGCTTTCTCGTGCTGTGTCAAAGTTAAGCATTGATTGGCCAGCCGAGAATCAGGGCGCTCGTCCAAAAAGCAAACTGGACGAGCGCTTTTTGTCATCAAATAAAGCACTTCAACCACGGGGTCTTCCATTCTTCCATGATCTTCATGATGAACTAGCGAGATCATGGAGGAAACCATATTCATCACACTTGTTCAGCCCTCACGTCAAGCACTATTCTAACATAAGAGGGCTGAAAGAATATGGTTATGGGACGATGCCCCGGGTTGAACAGATGCTTGCGAGCTATCTGTCCCCGGGTTCAGCGTCGTCCCTGAAGACCCCCACGCTTCCCATGAAACCACTTAAAGCTACATCAGGGTTAGTGGGAAAAGCGTATACGGCAGCAGGTCAGGCTGGTGCGTGCTTGCACACTATGGCTATTCTGCAAGCGTACCAAGCAGATCTGCTGAAGGATCTGGATGGCGGGGAGGGGATTGGCCCGGACGCAGTTCGAGAACTGCGTCGAGCCACAGATCTGTCTCTAAGAGCCACCAAGGAGACCGCCAGAGCTGTTGGGCGGTCTATGGCAGCCTTGGAGGCGACAGAGAGGCACCTATGGCTTAATCTGTCTGAGCTAAAGGATAAAGACAGGGCCTTTCTCCTCGACGCCCCGCTTGCGCCATCTGGCCTGTTCGGCGACGCAGTTACGTCAGTCGTCGACAGGTTCCAGGAGGCTAAGAAGCAAACGGAGGCATTCAAAAAGTACCTACCATGCCGCCATCCATCCTCTGGGGCTGCTGGGCGTGAGCAGCCCCAGCCGTATAGCTCCTCGTACCGAGCGCAGCAGAAGGAGAGTGTCGCCTCTCGTGCTCCACCTCAAAGACACGGTGGGCCGGGACGGCACTCTCAGCCCAAGCCTTCTAAGCCGAAGACAGACCTGAGGGTTTTGCTTCAGGCGAAGAAGGCTGGGCAGAAGAAGCCCTGACGCCAGTGGTGTCAGGCTTCTGAGGGCAGCCCCACACGGGGTGGTGCGGTACACACCTCAGTATACGGTGCCCATCCCACCTCGTGGCCCTCAGGAGGCCGTTCTGCCAACCCCGCCACCTCTGGTGCTTCGGGGCGCAGCGGTTCCCACCGAATTAATGATGCAGTGTTCAGAACAACACGACACTGCGTCACATCCTCTGAGGAGGATAAATTTACATCAAAAATGTGCTGTGAACAAAACACCAGAGGCCAGCCTCGAGAGGCTGGTTCCCTTAGTAGATTTTCTGGTAGAGTGGAAACCTCTTCAAAATATCTCATGTTGGGTCCTGCAGATTATAGAAAAAGGCTACAAAATCCAGTTTTGGTGCTGTCCACCTCTATTCAAAGGAGTGCTGCAGACATCAGTGCTTCCACAGCAGGCTCTGGTGTTCGAGCAAGAAATAAAAACCTTATTAGCAAAAGAGGCTATAGAGAGGGTTCCGGTTGCCGACAGGGAGTCGGGGTTCTACAGCCGGTATTTCTTGGTTCCAAAAAAGGATGGGGGGTTGCGCCCTATTTTAGATCTACGTCATCTGAATCGAGCAGTACAAAAGCTAAAATTCAAGATGCTGACGATAAGTCAAATCGTGACTCAAATCAAATCCGAGGATTGGTTTGTCACAATAGATCTCAAGGACGCATACTTCCATATCTCCATCCTTCCACAGCACAGGAAGTTCCTGAGGTACCAATTTCGGGTTCTTCCATTCGGCGTAGCTCTCTCACCCCGCACATTCACGAAATGCGTAGATGCAGCGCTGGCCCCGCTCAGGCTGCAGGGCATACGCATCCTGAATTATATCGACGACTGGTTGATTTTAGCACAGTCAGAGGAGATGGCGGTTCGGCATTGAGATGTCGTTCTCGCACATATTCAGAAATTGGGGTTGAGACTGAATGCCAAGAAAAGCGTGCTTACTCCACGACAGAGGACCACTTTTCTTGGTGTGGTTTGGGATTCAGTGGCAATGCGAGCATGTCTCTCTCCAGTTCGCATCACTGCTATTCTATCAGCCGTAAAAGAATTGAAGCTAGGCCAGTCGCGCACTGTAAAACAGTTTCAGAGATTGTTGGGTCTGATGGCAGCCGTGTCCAATGTGATACCTTTTGGCCTGCTGTACATGAGACCCTTACAGTGGTGGCTCAGGACTAAAGGGTTTTCCCCGAGGGGCAACCCACTTCGTATGATCAAGATCACGCGGCGCTGTCTCCACGCCTTGATCATATGGAAGAAAAATTGGTTCCTGTCCCAGGGCCCTGTGTTAGGAGCTCGATGTCGTCGTGTCACTCTGACGACGGACGCTTCTCTCACAGGCTGGGGAGCGGTAATGGAAGGCCGCTCAGCTCAGGGTCTGTGGAAGAGTCATCAGCTCTCATGGCACATAAATTGCCTGGAGATGATGGCGGTCTTCAATGCGTTGAAGTTCTTCCTTCCAGACCTGAGGGGCCATCATGTGCTAGTCAGGACAGACAACACATCGGTGGTCTCGTATATAAATCGACAGGGGGGTCTGCGGTCGCGCCCATTATACAAACTGGCGCAACAGATCCTCCTGTGGTCTCTGGGGAAGATGCTCTCCTTGAGAGCTATCTACATTCCAGAGACTCAGAATATTGGAGCAGACATCCTGTTGAGGCAGGGGCTGAGGCCAGGGGAATGGAGACTTCACCCAGAGGTGGTGAAGCTCATATGGGAGATTTATGGCCAAGCGGAAGTGGATCTGTTCGCGTCTCAGGATACGACGCACTGTCCACTTTGGTTCTCCCTCACACATCCAGCTCCTCTGGGACTGGATGCCATGGTACAGACGTGGCCGAGGCTGCAGCTGTATGTATTTCCCCCAGTTATTCTGCTCCCGGGAGTTCTGGAGAAAATTCGCCAGGAAGGGATAAGTCTACCGCTAGTAGCACCTCACTGGCCGAGCCGCATATGGTTTTCGGACCTGATAGCTCTTCTCGATGGCTCACCTTGGAAGATTCCGATCAGGAGGGACCTCCTGTCTCAGGCGGGACCTCCTGTCTCAGGCGGGGGGCACGATTCTCCATCCCCGTCCAGAAATGTGGAGGGCCACAGGGGGCCAAACTCTGAGGGGGCCAAACTCATAGAGGCTGGTCTCTCAACTGAGGTTGTAGAGACCATTCTTCAATCCACAGCTCCTTCCACGAGGAAACTATACGCCTTGAAGTGGAAACTTTTCACTTCCTGGTGTCAAGAACGGCAGCTGGATCCAGTCTACTGCCCGATAGGTTCAGTACTTGAGTTCCTACTGTGCCGCTTTTCATCTGGGTTAACCCCATCTACACTTAAAGTATATGTTTCAACTATGATGGTCAAAGCCTTCCTCTACCCCAAACCTGGGTATATCCCTAAGGTTTTGACTAACGTTCCAAGGCCTGTTGTGTTGCAAGCCTTTTGTCCTTCTCCATTTGTTACCCCAGACCAGGAGAAACTGAATCTACTGTGTCCAGTGCGAGCACTGGACACATATGTCCACAGAGCTGCCCTGTGGAGGAAAGCAGACCAGTTATTTGTGTGCTTTGGACCACATAACAGGGGTCGTCCTGCATCTAAACACACTGTAAGCAAGTGGATAGTTGAGGCTATTTCGCTCGCCTACGAGGTCTCTGGCCAGCAGTGTCCTTTAGCTGTCAGAGCACATTCGACTAAGAGTATGGCGGCCTCCAAGGCCTTAATTTCGGGGGTTTCCCTCAAAGAAATCTGCAATACGGCCGGTTGGTCCTCGCCTCTCACATTTGTGAGGTATTATGACCTTGACCTGGACGCGGCTCCAGGATCATCGGTGTTGCTGTCTTAAGTGTGCCACAGTTTCACACAGACAGGTATTTGTGATTATGGCATTTTGGTATATCATTCCCAAAGCGATCCTATCGGACGCAGCGCGAGTTCCCTCGAAAGGGAACGTCTCAGGTTACGTATGTAACCATAGTTCCCTGAGAAAGGAAACGAGACGCTGCGTCGCGTTGCCATACTCCCTGCATCCCTGTGATCGATTTGCTTCTCAATTTGAGCTGAAGCCGGTCTCGCCGGATGTGTATTTATCCTTTCCTGGTCGTGACGTCACCCGCCCGTGACGTTCACTCTCGCCATTGGACTAGTTGACAGACGTGCATCAGACGCTATCACGCTGAGGGCGTTCCCAAAGCGATCCTATCGGACGCAGCGTCTCGTTCCCTTTCTCAGGGAACTATGGTTACATACGTAACCTGAGACGATTTCTGGCAAAAGAGACCTTGATCAGGAACTTTCAAATCATACTAATTCATGCATTCTGATGTTACATCAGCCTTGCAGGTCCATATTTGACCTACAGAACATATTTTTGGCCAAAGAGTTTATAAAAAGTTCATTATCGAGGACTAATTTGCCAGAAATTTGTTCTTCATATATGGCTGAAGTAACATCAGAGTGAATTAATGTGCGTATAGAAAGTTCAAGATTGAGTACTCTTGGGCCAGAAATATGTTCAGTAAGTCTAATGTTGACTTCTGTATGGGAGAAGTAACATCAGTAGGAGTGTATAAAAGTAATGTATAAAAAGTTCAAGATTGATTAATCTTTGGCCAGAAATATATCCATTAGTTCAAATATGCAATACTCTATGGCTGAAGTAACAACAGAGTGAGGCAATGAGTATGTATAGAAAGTATATAATCGAGTACACTTGAGTAAGAAATATGTTCGGTAGGTCAAATATGGACTTCTGTATAGCTGATGTAATATCAGAAAGCGTCAATGAGTATATATAAAAAGTTTAATATCGAGTACTCTTTGGCCAGAAATATGTTCAGTAGGTCAAATATACAATACTCTGTGGCTGAAGAAACATCAGATTGAGGCATGTATATAAAGTTCATGATCAAGAACTATTGGGACAGAAAAAAATTAATCAGTTTTAACATGTACTTCTGTATGGCTGAAATAAAATCAAAAATTTGTTTATCTAACATCAGAATGAGTCAATGAGTTTATATAAAAAGTTCATCAGCGAGGACTAATTTGCCAGAAATTTGTTCATTAGGTCAATATGGCTGAAGTAACATCAGAGTGAATCAATGAGTATTTATTGAAAGTTCAAGATCGAGTACTCTTGGGTCAGAAATATGTTCAGTAGGTCAAATATGGACTTCTGTTTAGCTGATTTAATATCAGAAGGTGTCAATGAGTATATATAAAAAGTTCAGTATCGAATACTCTTTTGCCAGAAATACGTTCAGTATTGTTGACTTCTGTATTGGGTGAAGTAAAATCAGGAGTCAATAGTAATGAATAAAAAGTTTAAGATCGAATAATCTTTGGCAAGAAATATATTCATTAGTTCAAATATACAGTACTCTGATGACGTATGATCAGAAGGAGTCAATGAGTTTGTATAAAAAGTTCATGATTGAGGACTAATTTGTCAGAAATATGGTCAGTAGGTCAGATATGAATTTCGTATAGCTGATGTAATATATCAGAAGGCGTCAATGAGTATATAAATAAAAAGTTCAATATAGAGTACTCTTTGGCCAGAAATATGTTCAGTAGGTCAAATAAGGACTACTGTATAGCTGATGTAATATCAGTAAGTGTCAATGAGTATATATAAAAAGTTCAATATCGAGTACTCTTTGGCCAGAAATATGTTTAGTAGGTCAAATATACATACTCTGTGGCTGAAGAAACATCAGATTGAGGCATGTATATAAATTTCATGATCAAGGACCAGAAAGGAAAAGATCAGATGATCAGATGATCAGAAAGGAGTCATTGAGTCTGTACAGAAATTTCATCATTGAGGACTAATTTGCCAGAAATTTGTTCAGTAGGTCAAAAATTGGTTCACATATGGCTGCAGTAACATCAGAATGAGTCAATGAGTATGTATTGAAAGTTCAAGATTGAGTACTAATTTGCCAGAAATATGTTTATTAGGTCAAGCATGGACTACTGTATGGCTGATGTGACATAAGTTGTCAGTAAGTATATATAAAAAGTTCGGTAACACTTTATTTTAGGGTCTTTTAACTAGTTGCTTATTAGCATGCATATTAATAGAATATTGGCTGTTTATTAGTACTTAAAATGCACATATTAATGCCTTATTCTGCATGACCTTGTTCTACATTCTTAATCTTACCCAATACCTAAATTTAACAACTAACTTACTAACTATTAATAAGCAGTAAATTAGGAGTTTATTTAGGGAAAAGTCGTAGTTAATAATGAATACATGTTCCCTATACTAAAGTTACCAAAAGTTCAAATTCGAGTACTCTTTGGCCAAGAATATGTACAATTAGGTCAAATATGCAATACTCTATGGCTGATTTTATCATTAGAAGGAGTCAATGAGTTTATATAAAAAGTTCATCAGCGAGGACTAATTTGCCATAAATTTGTTCATTAGGTCAATATGGCTGAAGTAACATCAGAGTGAATCAATGACTATTTATTGAAAGTTCAAGATCGAGTACTCTTGGGTCAGAAATATGTTCAGTAGGTCAAATATGGACTTCTGTTTAGCTGATTTAATATCAGAAGGTGTCAATGAGTATATATAAAAAGTTCATTATCGAATACTCTTTTTCCAGAAATACGTCAGTAGGTCTAATGTTGACTTCTGTATTGGGTGAAGTAACATCAGAAGTCAATAGTAATGAATAAAAAGTTTAAGATCGAATAATCTTTGGCAAGAAATATATTCATTAGTTCAAATATACAGTACTCTGATGACGTATGATCAGGAGTCAATGAGTTTGTATAAAAAGTTCATGAATTTGGACGATGACTGGTGATCTTTTATATGTAAATTACATTAATTTGGTGTCATTTAAAATGCGGAGAACTGAAACCATTCAGCTGCGCGCAAGTTCAAGATCATTTGCGATTTATAGATTTCACATTTGAAAGAGAGGCGTACGCTCGTTTTCTGTGTGTACGTTCATTCTATGAATCACACGTACGCACATCGGAGAAATGATCGTAAGATCAAATTTAGGACGGTTTTTGCGCAACATTTTATAAATGAGGCCCTTGGGCTCATATATGGCTGAAGTAACATCAGAGTGAGGCAAAGAGTATGTATACAAAACATACTCTTGGGACAAAATTTGTTTTAAGTAGGTCTAATATCGACTTCTGTATGGCTGAAATAAAATCAGAAGGAGTCAATGAGTATGTATATGTAAATTCAATGTCGAATACTCTTTGGCCAGAAATATGTTCAGTAGGTCAAATGTGGACTACTGTCTGGCTGATGTAACATCAGAAGGAGTCAATGAGTATGTATAGAAAGTTCAAGTTCAAGAACCTTTTGGCCAGAAATATGTTCAGTTCATATATGGACTACTGCATGGTTTCATTGCGCCACGGAATAAGTTAGTTGTTTATATTGCGATGAAACAGCGCATGCCTCATATGTTATTCTTCACTGCAACGGAATAATTCAGATTTTGAATGCAGTGTCACAGGATATGTTATGTGTTATCTCTTCAATGCACACATGAAATTAGTTATTTATTGCAATGCAAACAGCACAAATGGTATGCGTTATCTGTTCAATGCACAACCTAATAAGTTATTTCTTGTATACAATGTAATGAAACAGCGCATAGCTTACAGTATATGTACTCTTTTTATGTTTTGCATTGCAATGACACATATATGTTACCTCTTTATTGCACATCGGAATAAGTTGGATCTTATATGCAATGCAATAGCACTATGTTCAATGCACAGATGAAATTAGATAGTTATTGTATTTATTGCAATGTAACAGCACGTATGTTATGTGTTTTCTCTTCACTGCACAACGGATTAAGGTAGATCTTATATGCACTACAATGCAATTGCATATAACCTCACTCTTTAATACACAATAGAATAATTTAGATATTTAATGCAACAGAATGCGTTAATTCTTGTATTCATAACAAAGCAACGAAACACGTTATCTCTTTGCAGCATCACATATTGTACGTTAATCTCTTCACTGCATAACGGATTAAGTTAGATATTGTATGCAATGCAATGCACGTTATTATCTCTTCAATGTACAAACGAAATTAGTTATTGTATTAATTACACTGCAACAGCATGTATGGTATCTCTTCCATGCATAACGGAATAAGATAGTTCTGGTCCCACTTTATATTAAGTGGCCTTAACAACTATGCACTTACAAGGCAAATTAAGCATTTGATACAATGTACTAACTCTGTACCTACATGTATTTACATTGTACCTACATGATCTATCTGTAGTTTCTACATGTGTAAAGCATTATTGTTCATGCCTACTGCAATGTGCTTAAATATGAGTATGAGGGTGAATACTTATTATTCAAACCATTTAATAGTCAAGCTATGGATAGAACAAATGTTTGCAAAATACACCAGAATACACCAATGAATATTCAGTAGTCTCATTTAGCACATTATGGCTCCCCAGGATTCACTAAATTTGACTTTATTTTATTGTGCAACTCGCATACTGTAAAAGACAATGTGCAAATACCATCTTAAAAAAAGGGTTTACACACTTTACAGGTCTCATTTGTTAGCATTATAGTTAATGCATTAAGTATATGAACTAACAATGAACAATATATTTGTACAGCATGTATTAATCTTAGTTAATATTAGTTAATAAAAATGTTCATGCTAGTTCACAGAGCATTAACTAATGTTATCAGATACAACTTTTGATCTTAAAATTGTATTAGTAAATGCTGAGATTAACATTAACTAAGCTTAATAAATGCTGTAGAAGTATTGTTAATTGTTAGTTCATGTTAACTAATGCAGTTAACAAATGAAACCTTATTGTAAAGTGTTACCAGAAAGGGTTACCATGGAACATGTGTTGATACCCAGGAACTAATGTGTACTTACACAGAAAATGCACAAAAATTGATGACTTAAAATAAAGTGTGGAACCTGTGTTGATACCCAGGAACTAATGTGTACTTACACAGAAAATGCACAAAAATTGACCACTTAAAATAAAGTGTGGAACCTGTGTTGATACCCAGGAACTAATGTGTAGTTACACAGAAAATGCACAAAAATTGACCACTTAAAATAAAGTGTGGAACCTGTGTTGATACCCAGGAACTAATGTGTACTTACACTAAAAATACACAAAAATTGACCACTTAAAATAAAGTGTGGAACATGTGTTGATACTCAGGAACTTTCTTATGTCATGAAAGAGTTGAGCAATTACTCCTTGTCTGTTTCGTTTGCCCAACCAATGATACCACTGAATACATTTCAAATGCTCTTTCAAGAGTTGAGTGCTTTTGTTGCCTCTGTGCTTGGTAACCTGTGACTTGATGCTTTGCCATGCACGCTCGATGTGCTGTGTATGGCAACCAGTAATTGGATCAACAAAGTTTTCTGAATGGTTGACAGTAAAATGCCTGTATCCATGTCTAGGAAGAGCCTGAGCAGTCACTGAAAACGGTGGATCCTCTTCTCACGTGCCTTCTGATAATGGGTATGAGAATTTGTCTTGAGCGGTTTTTGACAATCTTCAAAATGGGCAAACGTCTATGGCCCTTCATTCCCAGTATTCCAAAAATCCAGTTGTTTCTTCTCCATGTAGTTCGAAAACGACCACGGTTATACTAGAAGAAAAGAATCAAACTTTAGATACACTGGAGATACCAAAAATGTCACCAAATATTTCATTTTGTAAATAATAGACTGCGAAGTTTAAATCCTGCACTTTTATTTCACCCTGTGTGTGTGTATATATATATACGGTACCAGTCAAACGTTTTGAAACATTACTATTTTTAATGTTTTTGAAAGAAGTCTCTTATGCTCATCAAACCTCCATTTATTTGATTAAAAATACAGAAAAAAACAGTAATATTGTGAAATATTATTACAATTTAAAATAATGGTTTTCTATTTTAATATAATTTAAAATATAATTTATTTATGTGACAGTAAAGCAGAATTCAGTGTCACATGATCCTTCAGAAATCATTCTAATATGCTGATTTATTATCAATGTTGGAAACAGTTGTGCTGCTTATTTTTTTTTATAACCTGTGATACTTTGTTCAGGATTCTTTGGTGAATAAAAAGTTAAAAAAGAACATTTATTTTAAACAGAAATCTTTTGTAATAATATACACTACCGTTTAAAAGTTTGGGGTCAGTAATTTTTATTTTATTTTAAGAAATTAATACTTTTATTTAACAAGGGTGTGTTCATTAATAAAAAGTGATAGTAAAGATTTACGTTGTTTCCAAACTTTTGACCAGTACTGTACACACACACACACTTGTAACAAGACTGTAACAATTTACAAATGTAAGTTTTTCTAAAGATCCAATGTTTAAAAATAATACATAACACTTTAGTGGCACACTAAACGAGTCAAGTGATGTCAAATAGGATTTTGTCATAAACAATGTATATTATACAACCCCTGTTCAACATTGCTGTTTTTAAATCACAAAAGTTACAAAATTGTGTTATAACACAATTAAGCCTTTGGGAACTTTATAATGACACTTCAGTTGTGACAAATGCATAAATTGAGACCATGCATGTGCTTAAGTTGAGTAGCAAATGCGACCAAGAGAGCTCTCGCACCATTTCATCAAGGGGAATAAGATGTTTGATCAGAGCAGCTGAGAAAACCCCTCAATTTACTACAAGAAACCTGCTAGACAACTTGATAAAAAGAAAGGAAAAAACATTTCATGCAGACTATAAGAAGAAAACTCAAGCATCGACTTCATGCCTGGACACATGGACGAATGCCACTCTTGTCCAAGAGAGAGTGAAGGCTGAATGGAAAAGGCTGACTTGAATATGCTAAAAAGAATTTGGATAGACCTTTTTTGGGGGTTCAGTAATTTTGTATATGGATATTTAGATTAGATTTTTTTTTTCATTTAATCCCAGTAACTCAGCTTTACATTCTCAGAATAACTGTATTAATAAAATGTCTACGATGTTTACTGATGCCCTAGAGAAGTGTTTTGTTTACAAAAAACAAAATTTCTATATATAGACATTCTATATATATATATAACTTTTAAAATCTAGATTTCTACATTTTTATAGACCTCTTTTATCACAACAGACAACCTATTTTGTCCATGGCCCATTTACCTTCCTTTTATGTGCAAACTTTGACTCGTCAATAGAAACAAACTTGTGTCTTGAGTTTCCACCAACTGTAAGACCAGTTCTTCTCGGTCTCTGTAGTGCAGCTATGCATATCTAAATAACATAATAGAAATATTAATAGAAATATTATTGAATGGCATTGTTTTTGTATTCATTATAAAGAAGTACCTCACCTTCCTAAACGCATTTGTCATTCACGACAGAGTTCTTGAACTTCTGGCCATCTGATCCTCTAACAGGTCAATTTGCCTGAGTTGGAGACCTTGTGCAAATCTGTGGACAATGAGAACATCACTAGTACTGGCTCTGTTTACTCCACAGGCTATTCAAACATTATTTTGGTAAATCATTATGAGTAAAGCACTGTACAGATAAATAAGCCTTTATCTTTTTATAATCACTCACCGGTAAATAAATTCCAACCATTTCACAAGTTGTACTCTACTTTGGCTGAAAAGTGAACCTTTTCTTACTGATGATGAAACTTTGCGATGACTCTTTCTCCTGCACATCCTGAAACAAAACAAATTAAAACAAATAATGTGGACCATAAACATTATAACTGCCCATATAATATTTTTTTATTAAATGTGACCCAGAAAAAAATAAAAGGAACATGAATGCTAACACAGTAAATAGATAGTTGACATGCTGTTATGCAAAAAAGCAATAAGCCCCAAGAAGTCATGGTTTACAGTGAATTTAGAACAGCTAAGGGGCGTTGTTAGCCACGACGTGGAGCGTGTAAAACCAACTTAGCTGCCCTAAATTCACTGTAAACCACGGATTCACAGGGCTTTTTGCTTTTATAAAAAGGCTAGTCCAGTAAAAATATATTTCTTTAAATAAATTACAGGTCTATGCACAGTAATTTACAATGGCTTCAAACAAGGCTCAGCCAATCACAATCAAGGACTGGGACTATCCCTTTTATAATACTTCATATACAGTTTGTATTGAGATTTGTCAAACCAAAGGGCTAATTAAGTTAAATGTAAAAAGCTGAACATAAAAATTGTTTATTTTAATATGCTTAATTAGCAAAACATATATTTACTAGACTGTATTTGTAATGTTTTGCATCTCAATAATGCTTATGTAGGCTACTTCGAATTCTAAATTTTACCTTTATCTCTTATTATACAATTTATTTTATTTGTAAGATAATTGTATATATTCAGTTAAAATAATAAAGATTATAATGGAAATGTATTATACAAACGCAATGCGTTAAAAATAAACCAAAAATATTTAGACGTTCCCATTCATTTTAACCAAAATTTTGATCAGCATACAGTGCTGTACACAAATACAGCAGTGTTAATTCTGGCAGCCATTTTTGATTTAGTCTTAGTCTTTATCTTCAGACGAAAATGCTCTTTAGTCTTAGTCACATTTTAGTCATTTTTGTCTTTCATATTTTAGTCTAGTTTTAGTCGACGAAAAGTCTTTGCATTTTTGTCAAGTCTTAGTCATTACTTTTAGTAAAACTACAGTTACCAATATTAATTTTGGTAGCTATTTTATATGTAGTCTTTAGACAAAAGTCATAATTTTTCTCTTTAGACCAATTCATTTAAGCTTATGAGAAATTTGAATCAAGGTAACAGGCTGTATTGACATTGCACTCTTAGCAGTAGCACTTGTGCAATTCTACATATCCCTTTTCAGTGGTTCTCAAACTTTTTAGAGTGTCGTACCCCCTGAGGGATTTAACATCCTTCTGCGTACAGTTACACCTTTTCCATTAAGGGACAATATTTGCCTTCTTAAATCGATTTTTCCAGTGCATTTTTTTACCTTTATAATATCTTAAATAAATAATGCTTTAAATAAAGAAAAAAAATAAATAAATAAATACAATGATGATAAAAACGAAGTGATACTTTTAAATATTAGATTAAAACCGCCAGTAGGTGGCGGTAAGTCACTGTTTTTATGAGTGAATCATCGAGTCATTCATTCTTTCAGTTTCAAAGCAAGCGGCTGTATTTATGAATGGGTCATTCAATCATAGATTCGTTCAAAGCTGCAGATTCGTTCACGAAACACGGCTTTTGTGCTGCAGTTCTGCGGTGGCTTTCGTTGCAAAATAGAGCAAAAATACTGACAATATTGTTTAAAATGTACATCACTTAATATTACCCTTTTGTTTGTTGAACTGTTGTATAAAATCAATGTCACACAATGTAACTCACAGAAGGGTATGTTTTTGTATCGAAGAGAGTTTTAATCTTAAATCTCTGCAGTCTGTGTCTATATTTGTTCTTCATGTTAGTAAGTGCTAAATCCCCAATTTTACAGAGGTATATTGTCGAGAACAGCACTAATGTAGCGCGATTTGCTGGCGTGGATGCAGTCAGTTTTGACCGCGAAAGATGAGGTAATTTGACCGAATGTCGAGTATTTACGGCATTTTACCTGCTAGAAATACATGCTCAGTTTAAATGTTATTTTAAGGTGGAGTAGAAATAAAAATAAACGGCAAAACATTTTGTTCGCGTACATCAGTTTGAGAACCACTGCATCAGCCTACACTTTGGTCGCAGATTTAGTCAGCAAACGAGCAGCGCAATATAGACCGACTGAATGACACTTTAATTTAAGTAGAAAATCTCAAATGAAGATCGCTGAACTCCAGCTTACTTGTCTGTGTTTTCAGATCATCCGCGCTTCTTCCTCAGTGAAGACTAGAGCTCGTGTGTATGGTTGGCAGATTGCAAAGATTAAGTAAAACGTGTTCTTTTAACATAAAAGCTCTGATTGGGGTTTTAAATTCTGGAAATCTGGCAGCCGTAAGCATTAACGCTCGTAAAAACAGTCTGTAATGTTTTGTCTCTTTTATTCGACAAAAACAAAAAGTGATTTCAAAAGAGTGATTTTAATAAAGTTTTTAGTCTTTTAGCCACATTTCAGTCTCGTCTTTTTTCGTCAACGATATTGCACGTGTTGATTTAGTCACAGTTATCGTTTAATGACATTGGTGTCGTCTCTCATCGTCTCGTCTTAGTCATGGAAAAAAAGGTCGTCAACGAACATTTTTCGTCATAGTTTTCGTTATCGAAATTAACACTAAAATACAGTACCTTTTATTGCTCTACTTACTTACCATATATAGCCATCGTTGCACTTGTGATTGGTAAGTTTGAGTTTCTTTCCGCAAACGCCGCAGACTGGTGCACTGTGAAGCAGTCTCTTCTTGATTAGCCATTTTATTAAACTTTTCCGATGAGATCCTCTTCTACATCGATGTAGAATATGATGTATTTGCTCGGTTAAATTCATTTTAAACGCATCACTAAATTACCCTCCGTGACCTGCTACCATAAGTGTTTTGTTTTCTGTATTTATTTGTTTTAATAAAGTTGAAATACGGGAGTGAAACACCCAATCAGAGATCTGCATTTGCCCCGCCGAGACGCGTCACGCGCATGTGCAGTCAGAGCAGTAACTGGCGGTCTTTTTTTTTCTCTTCTTTTTAAACTTAAACGGCTGACGTCAGATTGAAGGTATGGAGATTAGAGTTTTAAAATACTTATTTATTATTGACTGTAGTATAAAAAGTCAATTAATTGAGTCTGCTCCTAAAGCATTTTGTGTTGAATCAATTGTACCATGACAGACACAAGCAAGAAAATTAAGAAACCATATTTTTAACCTCTAACGTTACGTTGATTGATTCCAGAGACGGTTTTTGATTTTTCATATTACAATGTTGCGGAGGAGGAAGGCAAAAAGACCCCGTGCTCTACCTGTTTTAGGTAAAAAAGAAAGATGTGCATCGTCCTGTGGTTAGTATTCACTTGATATATAGCTCGTTAATCATTTCACATTTAGCTACATGACTATTATTTTCACAGATGAGGAGAATGAGGTCGCCGAGCAGTCTGTGGATCGTCAAAGTAACCCAGTTTGGTAATTTATAAATTAATCCTCTGAAATATATTCTGTACACGCAGGGCTGGCCCAAGCCTTTATGGGGCCCTAAGCAGAATTTTATTTGGGGGCCCCTCGGTTGTCACTTTGCTGTCACTTTAAGACCTGCACGCATCTAACAAAAAGACACGCATTCGATTTTCTCTCAAGTGATTACTTTTACTTTAGACATAACCAACTGTGTTTATGTAAACCTAGTGAGTATTTGACAGTAATAGCGCAATCAGACGTAAATGGGGCGCTGTTTGACAGGCTTTTAGTGTGCGCGCGCTTCGGGTTTCTGCGTTCAGAAAAAGCGCATATCAGAACAGCACGCGAATGAAATGTTTAACTGGCAAGGCTTTAAAGCACATGCAAATAATGAACTTTTGTGATTGTGAATAAGTGCAGTGTCCCAAGAGTTTAACTCTACTGCTACGTTAACATGTGGAAAAAACTGACATTGCGATTTTTGTTTTTCTGCAATATAATTGCGATATGAAAAATTTAACAGATTACTTACAGATTATAAGTCCGAATGTGCGGATCGTTTATAATGATACACATCCGTTTTCTTTGTTTGCATTACCTAAGCCATAAGCAACTGTGTTTACAAGGACATTTTGACATAATTCCGCGTGTATATGTCCGTTCAAGCACAAATAGATGCGGAAGTGGTTCGAACGCAATTCGGTGTTCACGTGCGTCTGCGCGGCTCCGTGTGACAGGACCCAAACACGTGCAACTTTGGTTAAACTTTGCAATTCCTTTGATGTGATTATCGTGGATACGCACATCGCGATATCGATGCTAAAACGATGCATGGTGCAGCCCTAATGTGATATGAATGTAAGTCGAGTTGTACAGTATTATTGGGACGGAGGCACTAGAACTGCAACTGATCAAGCTGTCATTTCATATGCTCTTGGGGGCCCCCTGGTGGCCACGGGGGCCCTAAGCAGCCGCTTAGTTCGCTTATGCCTTGGGCCGGCTCTGTGTACATGCTATCATGCAGTTACATGCAGACCTTACCTTAATGTAATGTAATGTTCAACTTGATGTAACCTATATTAATTACGTGGTGTAACCTGTTCAATACAGTAGTCAACATTTGAAGTCGATCAAAACCTTTCATCAAAAACCTTCTTCTTAGGACAACTTAGTTCTTAGGACAACTTTGATTAACTTTTTTGATCCACTTCAAATGTTGAGTACTACCCTTACAAAAAAGAACTGCTGTTAAGTAGGTTTCTGGACTGTATTTACTGATTCTAACTTAATTGGGATAATCATGGGGCATCGGTAAGAATGCACAAAAGTCCAAAGTCCAATCACTGTTGTTTAATGGAAGTTTCAGGCCATCTGACATACTCAATGCAGAGCATTAACAGGTGCATGTGATATTAGGTGTGTGTGTGGTTTATATAATAAAAACAGAAATATAAATAATCAGTTTACAGTAATAATGATAAACATTTAAATCAACTGAATAAACACGTGAGAACACGTGACTATATAAATGTAAACACATAATCAACTATTAATATGCATGTGACCATCGTCTTATAACTACTTCTCAATCCAGCATAATCTTCACAATTCACATAAATATGGCTTAAATGGCATTTGTACAGTGTAAACAATAAAGTACAAATATAGAAAATATGATCTGTTTTCATTATTTCACTTATGCAGCGCACATCGGAACACACGTGCAAAGATAGAAACACTGTTATAGCGCTAGCCTTAGCTTCAACAGAAATACAGACACATTCAATATCAAAACGTTTAAACACAGAATACAACAATATCAATCTAAACAAGGTTTAGGACCTTATATATGCAAATTAAACTTACTTTCAAAGTTACGCACACTCATCTATGGCTTGAATACACACGAGCCCTCCACAGCGATAAAGCGGAACATAACAAGTTGCGTCAAACTCTAAGGGCGGGACTAAGTTACGGCTGTCAATAATTCCCAACCCACCAATAAAAATCAACTTACTAAGCCTTTTCAACAGCCACCCCAATTTACGTAGTAAATTCTACTTTAGAAAAGGCTTATGAGTCTTTGTCATCATCAGGTAGTGGTGGCAAACAGATAAGTTTACTCACTGGTCGGATGTATTTCCGACCCTGCACTTGCACTTCAGCAGTTCGGATTCTCCCATCAGAACCTGGTACTATGGCTGAGACCTTACCCACTGGCCAGAGGACTCGAGGCAATTGGTGATCCACTATCATCACTACTGTCCCAGTCTTTAGGTCTTTGCCAGCCTCAGTCATCCACTTCGTCTGCCAAGTAATTCGGACTCAGGGTATACAATTTGGGGTAAATCAGGGTCTGGCCGCCCCTTTAAAAGGCTGTTCGGAGTGATGGGGTCCACATCTGCTACATCCGATGACACGTAGCCCAGGGGTTTGGAGTTTAACATGCCTTCAATCTCTGTAAGCACTGTACTTAGCACTTCCTCAGTTACATGTTGGGCCCCAAGCGTAACATTAAGAGCAGATTTTAGAGACCTGATCTCCCTCTCCCATAGTCCACCAAAATGAGGAGCTCCAGGGGGATTAAATTTGAACTGAATTTTCTGCTTTGCAAGCTGACTTTGCAAAGTTGGTTGCATAGCGGCAAATGCTTCTGATAGTTCCCTTTCTCCTCCTTTGAAGTTTGTTCCCCGGTCAGAATAGAGTTCATGGGGAGTTCCTCTGTGTGCAATGAATCTGTGTAGGGCCATGAGGAATTAATCTGTATCAATTTTGGGGAGTAAATCAATGTAGACTCCTCTGGTCGTCATACATTTAAATATGATTCCCCACCGTTTTTCATTGCGGCGGCCTACTTTGATTGTGAAAGGCCCAAAACAATCAACACCAGTCAAATAAAAAGCTGGGCGGTAGAGACGAAGTCGGGCTGGTGGTAAATCAGCCATTTTTGGCACTTCTGGCTTTCCGCGCCATTTTTTGCACTCATGACACTGATGTTGGTGCCGCCGTATTGCTTCTCGGCCTCTAATGATCTAGTGTTTTCGGCATAACTCAGCAAATACTCTTTCTGCACCAGGATGACGGAGTTTCTCATCATAATGTTGGATCAGGAGTTGACTGAGTGGGTGTTTGGGATCAAGGACAATTGGATGGGCAGTATCTGGCCCAAGCAGCTCACTATGTCGCAGATGGCCACCAACTCTTATGAGCCCAGTAGACTGGTCAATTTCTGGGGCAAGTGATATTAATCTACTGTTGGAAGGCAAGGATTTACCACATGTTAATGAGTCAAGTTCAACTGGGAAACACATAGCTTGGGCTTGCTTTAAGAGTGAGATCTCAGCAGCTGCATAGTCTTGGCCAGATAAATCTCTCACCTGATTGGCTTGTTTTAACTGTTCTTGTGCTTCATGTTCCACCAGTTGGTTAAAACTGCGGTATGGTGAGAATTCTTGCATTACGTCCGAGAAGTCTACTGTGGTGAGGCTGCAGAAGGTTACCTTCTTCTCTTCATCTGTGCTGTCTGGGATTGATTCCTCTGGGTCATTAGGCCAGGTACTTGGGTCTTGCCACAAAAAGTGTGGTCCTTGTTTCCACTGACTTGGCACTAATAGCTGAAGTGTTTTACCATGGGTAATGTCATCTGCAGGATTGTTTTCAGACTTCACATAATGCCATGCTTGAGAAGTGGTCAGCTCCTGAATTTCTGCAATTCTTGTGCCCACAAACACTGTATATCTGCATGAATCTAATTGGATCCAAGCCAAGACTGTCTTTGAGTCACTCCACAGTGTCACCTGTTGAATGTTCAAGGTGAGTTCCTTTTCCAAAACTCTTGCCAGCTGAGCTCCACTAAGTGCCGCACACAGTTCTAGCCTGGGAACAGATAACTGTCATTTTGGTGCCACCCTTGATCTTGCTGTGACAAATGCAACCTCAACTTGGCCCTGAGGACTCTCTGTTCTCAGGTATGCCACTGACCCATAAGCATGATTTGAAGCATCACAGAATATGTGGATGTCTCTTCTGCACACTTCAGAATCCAGTTCTGTGCTAGTGTAGCATCGTGGTATGGCAATCTTGTTCAGGTACTGCAATTCTTCTTCCCATTCATGCCAGGCTTGCAAGAGGTCACTTGGTAGCAATGGGTCATCCCATTCATGTTTTTTTATCCCACAGTCTTTGTATCAGTACTTTGGCTCTTGTTGTAAAGGGGATAATGTAGCCTAGTGGGTCATAGCTAAGACCTGATAGACATACCGCATCGTGTGCACTTGTGGTTCCCTCAGGCGAGCTTTGTAACCAAGTGTGTCTGCTTGGCAAATCCAATGTAAACCCAATGTGGATTCAGAGACATCTCATTGTTTTCCCGAAAGCCAAAGCTCATTTTTCTCAGATCTGGCTTCTACAGGGAGGTGAGCAACGACTGAAGGAATGTTGCTAGCCCATTGTCTTAATTCAAACCCACCAGAAAGTAGAAGAGCTTGCAGCTTGTTCACCATTTCAGTCGCTTTGTCAGTAGAAGTTACACTCTGCAGGTAATTGTCCACATAGAAATGTTTCTCTACAGCCACACGTGTGTCTTCTAGTGGATCGGTGTTCTCTTGAACATGTTTTAGGACAGCAAATGTTGTGCAGCATGGGCTGCATGTTGTCCCGAACGGCAAAACTTACCACTCATAGACACTGACTGGTGTATCACGCTGCATGTTGTGCCACAGAAATCTGAGAAGTGGTTTATCTTCTGGGAGCAGACGAATCTGGTGAAACATGCCTTTGATATCGCTCGTGATTGCAATAGCATGCTCTCTGAAACGAAGTAACACTCCTAGTAAAGTGGAAGTGAGGGTAGGCCCAGGTGAGAGGTACTCATTGAGGTTATGGCCTTGGTACTGAAAGGAACAATTGTACACCACTCTGTGCTTTCCATTATGGTGTACCATGTGGTGCAGTATGTACCACGATTCAGAGGTTTGATCAACTGCTTCAGTAGCCAGCTTGACAACATAACCAGATTGGTCCAGTCTTTCGATTTCTTGGTTATACGTCTTTGTGAGTTCTAGACTTTTACTGAGACGCCTTTCCATTGCTCTGAGTTGAGGAAGAACGGCCTCTTTTGGTGCTTGCAACTGGGGCATGTTCTTTTTTCGCAGAAGCGGTGTGGCATAGCGGAACACTCCATTTACATTTACCCTTACTGTCTTGGTCTCAAGCAGAATGATGGCCTCCTGATCACAACGTGAGCGTGTCACCATCTTCTCATTGCGGTATGGTAATATGTCAAGCTGCCAGAGTCTTTCTACATGTTTCAACAGCTCTGGTGAGGTGGAGGTTACAGATGTGAAAAGGCATTGTTGCTCTGGTATTTGGTGCTGGACTACATTAGCTGGCCCTTGCAGTGTCCAGCCTAATCTGGTCCTTATAGCAGCTGGCCCGCCTGGTGGTCCAAAGCACACTGGCTCCATGGGGGTGATCAAGTGGTGATGATCAGAGCCTATAAGCAACAATGGCTAAACTTGCAAAAAGGCATGAAGAGGCAGTCCCTTGAGATGCTGGTATCTCCTTTGCAGAAGGGTAACTGGATGTGAATGCTTAGCCAAGCCCAAATTCTCAGCAGTAAAGGCACCCGTTATTTTGAACCTTTTGCTTGGCTGAAATGCTGGGGACAGAGTGAAAGATACTCTTGTACCTTGTATGACTTGGGTGTCATATCGCACTGTTCTCAAAGAGAGGGTTTCAGTCTGTCCATTAAGCTTAAGCTGCTGTGCTGCACCATGAAGCAGGATTATATGTTCAGAACCATTGTCCAGAATTGCATAAGCCATCATTGAATGTTTGCCATTATGCAAGAGCACTTTACAAATTTTCAGAAGGACTTGGCTGCCACCTGCTGGACGATCTAGGTATAGCATTTGACTTTCTTGGGGTCTCTGTCATGAGAGTCCTTCATCTCTGTTGACTTGATGTTGATATACCTCTTGATGTTGATTACCTCTGCTTGTGTCCAATAAACCTACTAAACTGTTATCTTCTGCCTCCGGCTGGTACTTACTGTAACAGAAGACCGGACCCTAACAGCGGGACACAAGCATGAGTCACTCCGATCCATTCCAGGACTTAGTGGATGCATTTCGCCGCACTTTCCTCGTTCCACCACCACCACCAACGCCAGCACCAGCACCAGCACCAGCCATCACTTCCGCATCCACCGCCACTTCTTCGTCACCGCCAGTTTCCGCCATTCCCATGGCCAAACCGGCGCCCTACTCTGGTTCAGCGGAGGATTGCAACGGATTCCTCCTGCAATGCTCCCTGGCCCTGGAGATGCAACTGCACTTATTCCCCACCGAATATTCCAAGGTAGCGTTTTTAATTTCACATTTGTCTGGCAAAGCTCTCCAGTGGGCCGATTCCATTTGGTCCCAAAACAATCCTGTGATCCAGACATATTCCGGCTTCGTAGAACACTTCAAGGAAGTGTTTGGAAAACCCTTGTGGGACTCTTCCATTGGTGAGAAACTCTATAATCTGAAACAAGGGAAAATGTCTGTTAACGAATATGCTCTTCACTTCAGAACCCTCGCTGCCAGAAGCGGATGGAATGAACAAGCGCTACTAACCTCTTATCGCCAGGGATTGGATCCTTGCGTGCGGTTGCATCTCGCTGCATACGAGGATACCATCGGCCTAGAACGATTCATCCAGCTGTCAATCCGTTTCGCCACTCGTATGCAGTCGTGTCTCGAAGAGCACCAGGGTCAGTCGCAGCTCAACACCTTCCTCTGCCGGCCAGACTCCGTCAGCACTCCAGAACCAGCCACCGAACCCATGCAAGTGGAGTCTACGCGTTTAACACCCGCTGAACGGCAGAGAAGGCTGACCCAGAACCTCTGTTTGTACTGTGGCTCTCCTGGGCATGTAATCTCCACATGCCCAACACGTCCTCCACTCCCCATGGTGAGTGCCATCATTCCTACTCCCCAGACAATGAAACCGCTCACCACTACTGTAACACTTACTGCTGCTGATGTTTCCATTCCAGTATCCGCACTCCTCGATTCTGGGTCAGCCGGAAACTTCATCTCCGGCGCCCTCTGCCGTCAGCTTGGCATCAAGACCAAGACCACGGCGTCAACCTACCAGATCCACTCAATAACTGGCAAACCTGTGAGTAGAAGACATGTCTGTCGAAGCATAGGACCACTATTACTTCAAGTCGGACTACTTCATGTCGAGAACATTCATCTGCTGGTTCTGGAGAGTTCCACCGCTGACGTGATACTAGGGCGCCCATGGTTGGAGCAGCACAACCCCATCCTCTCTTGGAAGACGGGAGAAGTCCTGAAGTGGGGCGACACCTGTTTTCCCAACTGTTTTTCTGCACTGCCAGTTCCTCGAACTCCCTGTCTGCGCCACTTCCATAGAAAGCCCCCTCGAGAGACGCTCTGTGGATATTCCAGCATGCTACGCCCCCTTCAGCAACGTTTTCTGCCCCAAGAGAGCCTCCAAGCTGCCTCCACACCGGCCATGGGATTGTGCCATCGACCTGCTTCCGGGTGCGTCAGTGCCAAGGGGTAAGATCTATCCCCTATCCATCCCGGAGGAGAAGGCCATGGTGGAATACATCGAGGAGGCTCTGGCTCAAGGATACATCCGACCATCTACTTCTCCTGCTGCTTCCAGCTTCTTCTTTGTGGCAAAAAAGGACGGAGGCTTGCGGCCATGTATTGATTACCGGGCACTCAATTCCATCACCGTCAAGTTCAGGTACCCCCTTCCTCTCGTCCCAGCGGCCCTGGAACATCTCCGTGGTGCCACTGTGCCACTCATCCGGATACGCGAGGGGGACGAGTGGAAGACCGCCTTCGTCACGCCCACCGGCCACTACGAATATCTGGTCATGCCCTACGGCCTGGTCAACGCCCCCTCCGTATTCCAGGACTTCATTCATGAGGTGCTCCGGGAGTTCCTCCACAAGTTTGTACTGGTCTACATCGACGACATCTTGATCTACTCCCGGAGCATGGCTGACCATCGCCGTCACGTTGCGGAGGTCCTGCAACGCCTGAGAGAATTCCAGCTCTTCCTCAAAGCCGAGAAATGTTCCTTCCACCAATCCTCAGTGTAGTTCCTTGGCTATAACATCGATCACAGTGGCATCCGGATGGACGAGGGGAAGGTGGCAGCTATTAAGAACTGGCCCACACCCACTACTGTGAAGGAACTCCAACGTTTCCTCGGCTTCGCCAGTTTCTACAGACGCTTCATCCAAAACTACAGCTCCATCACCAACCCACTCACAAGCCTCCTCCGCAATAAACCCAAGTCTCTGTCCTGGACTCCAGCTGCCACAGAAGCTTTTGACGTCCTGAAGAAGGCCTTCACCACCGCTCCTCTCCTTGTCCATCCTGACCCAGACAAACCCTTCATTGTGGAGGTGGACGCCTCCACCACAGGAGTAGGAGCGGTACTCTCACAGCAGCAGGGGAATCCGAGCCGCCTCCATCCATGTGCCTTCTTCTCCCGCAAGCTCAACCCGGTGGAAGTTAACTATGACATTGGCAACCGAGAACTTCTTGCTGTCAAGTTGGCCCTCGAGGAGTGGAGACATTGGTTGGAGGGAGCCAGACACCCGTTGGTATTAACAGACCATAAAAATCTGGAGTACCTCCGAGCTGCTAAAAGACTCAACCCCAGACAGGCCCGTTGGGCACTTTTCTTCACACGCTTTAACTTCTCCATATCCTACCGACCTGGCTCCAAAAACATCAAAGCTGATGCCTTATCAAGACTTCATGCTCTAGAAGAAAACACCGAAGAACCTGAACCCATTCTACCCGAACAAATTATTGTCAGCCCTATCACCTGGTCCACTGAGACCCTTCCCTCCTCCAATGTCTCCACCAACACTCCGCCGGGTTGCCCACCGGGCTTGCAGTATATCACCAGGACACGGCGCACTCCACTGATTCACTCTGCCCACTCTTCACTCGGCACTGGCCACCCCGGGGGTCAATGAAACCCTCCCGCTGCTGACTTGACTTGGTGGACAGGTTCTTTAAATCCTGTCGTCTCATCCCTCTGAAAGGACTCCCAACTGCCATGGAAACTGCGGAAATCATGTTTAACCATGTGTTCCGATACTACGATATCCCCGAAGACATCGTGTCTGATAGAGGACCGCAGTTCATCTCCCGAGTGTGGAAGGCTTTCCTCTCGCTCCTAGGTGTGACCGTCAGCCTCTCATCGGGATACCATCCGCAGTCGAACGGGCAGACGGAACGGAAGATCCAAGAGATCGGCCGCTTCCTCCGTACCTTCTGTCATGGCCACCAGGACTCTTGGAACCAGTATCTGGGTTGGGCCGAGTACGCGCAGAACTCCCTTCGCCAACCGACCACCGGACTTACACCCTTCCAGTGCGTACTCGGTTACCAACACCCACTGTTCCCCAGGACCGGGGAACCATCGGGCGTACCATCTGTGGACTACTGGTTCCCGAGAGTGAGAGGGTCTGGGACTCAGCCCACCACCAGCTGCAGCGTGCTCTCCGTAGGCGCAGGATGGCAGCAGACCTTCGCCGATCCGAAGCTCCTGCATATCAACCGGGACAGAAGGTCTGGCTGTCCACCAGGGACATCCGTCTGCGCCTACCATGCCGTAAGCTGAGTCCCAGGTTCATTGGCCCATTCACCATCTTAGAGCAGGTCAACCCGGTCACCTACAAGCTCCAGTTACCACCTGAGTATCGCATTCACCCCACATTCCATGTGTCACTTCTGAAACCTCACCACCCTTCTGTTCCTCTCTCCACAGAGCCTGGTGTGACCGAAGCCGAGCCCCCCCTTCCACTCATACTGGACGACGGAGCTGCATACGAGGTGCGAGAGATCTTGGACTCCCAACGCCGTGGTGGTCAGCTCGAGTATCTCGTGGACTGGGAGGGTTACGGTCCTGAGGAACGTTCCTGGATTCCACGTAACGACATTCTCGATCCCAACCTGCTAGACACCTTCCACGCTGCTCATCCCAACAGACCTGCCCCTCGTGGAAGAGGAAGACCACCACGACGTCGGGGTCCTCGGCCCTCAGGAGCGGGCCGTGGAGGGGGGGGGGGTACTGTCACAGACACGCCAGGCTCCAGCATCCACCAATCACAGCGCACACCTTCCCCTGAGTACTAATCACCGCCACCTGCATCTCATCTGCTCACTCATCACCAGCACTATTTAAGACACTCACACAGACAGTCACATTGTCCGGTCTCGTTCGCATCAAGGAACTTACCTCTATGCTTACCTCAAGGACTCCTATTGCTACTTGTTACTGTTACCTCTGCTTGTGTCCAATAAACCTACTAAACTGTTATCTTCTGCCTCCGGCTGGTACTTACTGTAACACATGGGGCATCGGTAAGAATGCACAAAAGTCCAAAGTCCAATCACTGTTGTTTAATGGAAGTTTCAGGCCATCTGACATACTCAATGCAGAGCATTAACAGGTGTATGTGATATTAGGTGTGTGTGTGGTTTCTATAATAAAAACAAAAATATAAATAATCAGTTTACAGTAATAATGATAAACATTTAAATCAACTGAATAAACACGTGAGAACACGTGACTATATAAATCTAAACACATAATCAACTATTAATATGCATGTGACCATCATCTTATAACTACTTCTCAATCCAGCATAATCTTCACAATCCACATAAATATGGTTTAAATGGAATTTGTACAGTGTAAACAATAAAGTACAAATATAGAAAATATGATCTGTTTTCATTATTTCACTTATGCAGCGCGCATCGGAACACACGTGCAAAGATAGTAACACTGTTATAGCGCTAGCCTTAGCTTCAACAGAAATACAGACACATTCAATATCAAAACGTTTAAACACAGAATACAACAATATCAATCTAAACAAGGTTTAGGACCTTATATATGCAAATTAAACTTACTTTCACAGTTACACACACTCATCTATGGCTTGAATACACACGAGCCCTCCACAGCGATAAAGCGGAACATAAGTTGTGTAGCGAATTAACTCAAAGGGGAAATATTAATAATTATTGATGATTATTAATTATGATTAATTATGAATATGTGAATCAGATTAACTTGATGTAGCTACATTAAAATTAATATTACAATCAATTAACCTGTTCGTCTAGTGAACACTCAGTGTTAATTGTTTATTAACTCTAAGAAATGTTCATTTCCAGGTTATGAAAAAACAACTTTCTTATTGTACAGTACTACTCAGAGCATGTAGTCAAGATCTAAATCATTTAAGAGGCAATTTATTAGCAGACGCAGTCAGAACCAAACATGTATTGTGCACAATCTTTATTAACTAACTCACAAACACATAACTAAACTAACAAACACATAACATACACGCAGGTCACACACATACGTAGGTAAAAATGAGCAATGATAGAGTTGAACCAGAAGTGGGACCGGAAATGGAGCTATGGGAAAAAGTCACAGACAATCTGGAAAAGAATCATCAGTTTCCTCAGTAATAAAACACCTTTGCTGACACAGGTGGTTTACAAATTAATACTAAATCGCTGTTTAGTGTTCAAATGTACGATACTTGCAAAATGCCTTTAGGCTGAGGAGCATCGGATCTGCAGGCTGAGGAGAAATCTTGATGATTCGGTCCGAAGTTGTAGCCAGTATCTTCTGCGTTGGATGAAGTAATATGAAACAACTTAAGCTGTTAATTTGACTCTTAGTCAAATTAAGACTACCGTCCATACCGGCGTGATGAATACGATCCTCAATTGGATGGAACTGGAATAAATACTTTGAATGCTGCGATCCTATTGGACTTACGATGGCAACCTGAATCGTAACAAAGCACTGTTGGCCAGAGGAGAACTGGCCCCCCGACTAAGCCTGGTTTCTCCCAAGGTTTTTTTCTCCATTTAAACACCTATTTGCCACTTGTCTGCCACCTGATGTCACCTGATGGAGTTTGGGTTCCTTGCCGCTGTCGCCTTTTGGCTTGCTTAGTTGGGGACACTTGACATTTGACTTGACATTTGATATTCAACAGTGCTTTGATCTACCTGCATTGACACTATTCTTTAAGAGCTGCTGTGCAGCCAAATAATGTACCAGTTATCAATGTAAAGCTGCTTTGACACAATCTACATTGTAAAAAGCGCTATATAAATAAAGGTGACTTGACTTGACTTAGTCAGAGAAAAAGTCCTTTCTCTCTCTCATAGATGAGCACATGGCTGGGTTGCAGGCCTAGGGTTGCAGGCCTAGGCCTACAGGCCTTCCAGGCCCACAGGCCTTGGCCTGAAGAGGCCTGCAGCAAAAGGGGCTCTCTTCAGTCGTCCAAGAAGGAGAGAGGGAGGGGCGTTGTGCACTGGCTTTTAACCTCTGGTCAAAGTCACACTTCTTAGGGTTGACCTGACCAGTGAAGATGTTGTATTTCCGGGTGACAACACGCCTCCTGTCAGGGCTTTTACGACCGAGTGAGATTAACTGGCTGAGTTTTTGAAGAAGAACTATTAAAGATTCTTGTAATACTGATGTGTTGCATGAGGTATCGACATATCGCATACACAAGCATTTAAATCTTCTCGATACGAACCCATAGACACTAAACATGGCATAATTGAGGTTACCTTAAATGTATCATAAAACATGTGAATACAATACTGAGTACAGTACAACAAACAGTAACAATGGATACCATTTCCTGGGGATATGCATGTTAATTTATAGAACAGTCTGTCTATAAATTAATGCAGGAAAGTCTGTTTTCTGTGGGAAAGATGCAGGAAAGATGCAGGTTTTCTGTGTGTCTCTTTGTCTCTGCTCTTCTCTGCTCTTCCATGTGGCAACCAACATTCTTTAGCGCAATAAAACTTGTAACTGAGAACTTCTCAGGGGATGGGGGGACAGACCCCAGAGTGAGCTTTAAACCATTATTGGTTAACTATAACAAATAATTGTGTCTGATTTGTCTTAGTCGTTACAGTTGCGTCAAACTCTGAGGGCGGGACTAAGTTACGGCTGTCAATAATTCCCAACCCACCAATAAAAATCAACTTACTAAGCCTTTTCAACAGCTGCAGTATATTGAAGTACAACTGCAATAAAACTGCAGTACAAAGTAGTACAACTGCAGTATAATTAAGCACAACCATAGATTTGCAGTATAATGAAGTATAATCACAGTACAACTGCTGTACATTGAAGTTCAACAGCAGTAAAACTGTAGTACCTATAAGTACAGCTGCAGTAAAATGAAGTACAACTGAAGGTTTGCAATATAATGAAGTATAAATACAGTATAACTGCAGTTCAGTGATACTGAAATGCCTGTATAAACCTACCACTCATACTACATTACTGCATTACTGTACAGTAAGTAAAAGCTGTGCACCACTACCATGCAACATTAACCCATATACTAGTTTTATTTATTTATTTATTTATTTTTTTAAGTTGTCTTAATCTAAATGGCATAAGATTTGGTGACTTTGTGGACACTTGCTGACAATTAAATTTTTCAAATAAAATCACTACATCAGCCACAACACAGAACACAAGAACACAAAAATTAAGTGGCAACAATATAACCAATGCATAAAAGATGCAAATGGTGTGTGTGTGTGTGTGTGTGTACACATTTACATGGAGTTCTTACAATTCATTAAGGGTAAACATACACAATGAAATTTTACTAAATTTGTACTAAGGATTCAACCATAAAAATTATTTTCCCAAAGCATTCATTTTATTGTACTTTAGTTGTATTCTGTATTGCAGTACTACCGCAGCTGTATTGCATTATTATTTTAGCACTACTTCAGCTCACGTTCCCTATTAGCAGGTGAACAATCCAACCACTTCAGCTGTATTGCAATAAAACTGCAGTTGTATTTTAGTACTACTTCAGCTGTATTACAGTAATACTTTTGTGTCCAAAAACTGCATTTTTCTATATGTAACAAAAACTGTAGTATTCTAAAAAAATGCAATAATCTTTTGTAAGGGTATAGTTCAGTATTTTAACAATTTTATCATAATATTTGCTTTTGTATATGGTTATCAGAACTGTTAATTTTGTTTTACAGATGCTTCATGCCCAGACACTGCACCTGCTGCTAGCTGTTCTCTGGACAGACCAAGTGAAAGTGAAAAAGGTGAGATGATTAATGGTCTACTACACAATCCTGATGTGATTGTTATATCAAACCTAATCTTTGATGGAAAATAAACTAAGAGTGATGGCACATAAAAAATGATTGATGGTGATTAGTTGCTGTAAGGTTATTATTGATACTGCATGTGTCTATGTTAAGGACTCCAGGCAGCTGTTGAGGAATCACCGGTGGACAACCTGTTGAAACAGATAGAAGCATTAGAGCAAGAACGCGACTTTCTTAGGCGCACTCTTGCATCTGTCTGTGGTGAGTAATGCTTAGCTATGTAAGATATAATCACAATCTTCATATGTGACGTTGCTTATTATACATAGCTACATTTGACAAGACTACAGGACTAATCAATGTACAAAATGAATACACTGCTTTCAGTGGTTACTTGCAATTACCTTAAAGAATTAAAAAAAATACCTTAAAAATGCTTTAAAACATTCTGGCTTATGTTGTTATTATTTATTCAGTATTACTTTTTGACTTTAACTGAAACCAATTTTCAGTCTACTCTCACCTAATCTTACGTTACTCATACATCATGCGTCGGGTCAGAGGTCACCCTTCTGCTGGAACTAGACTAGATAATTATGGATATTTTTCTTACTGATTGTAAGGCCCTGTTTACACCTGGTATTAAGATGTGTTTGGTCGATCAGATCACAAGTAGATGAGAGAAACACATTCCTGTTTACACCTGGTATTTTAATCCACCTCTTTTGTCCACTTTCAACCACTTCTGTTCTGATTTCTTCGAGGGGAGGGTAGGGCAGGAAATGTATGTGTTTTTTCAGATCTTTTGCTCTAATGGACAAAATAAGCTCACAATTTACATATGAACGCTCTCAGAGACGACAAAACACGGAGAGCAGCAGCTTTCGTTTCTGTTCTGACAGCCGTAAGACCACGCCAAACACTGTAAGTGTGTGTTAGAAATCAGGAATGGTGGCTAGCGTGTATAATGTTTACGTGTTAGGTCAGTAAGTAAAGAGTAGACATATTTTTGTAGCTGTTCGAACTGTTCGACTACATGAGCATCTACACTACGAAAGCAATGCCAACATTAAAGGTGACAGCCACCTCTTAGACAAATGAATTTAATGTAGTCGAACAGTTCGAACAGCTACAAAAATATGTCTACTCTCCGCTTACTGACCTAACACGTAAACATTATGCACGCTATTCATTTTGTACATTGATTAGTCCTGTAGTCTTGTCAAATGTAGCTATGTATAATAAGCAACGTCACATATGAAGATTGTGATTATATCTTACATAGCTAAGCATTACTCACCACAGACGGATGCAAGAGTGTGCCTAAGAAAGTCACGTTCTTGCTCTAAGGCTTCGATCCGTTTCAACAGGTTGTCCTCTTAGACAAATGAATTTAATGGAAAATCTTTCTTTTAGGCAAGGAAAAGAAAAAGAAGAAGAAGAAAGACACTAGTAGTGAGAGTGATGAGCTAAACTCTTCCTCTTCATCGTCTTCCTCCCTCCCTTCATCTTCATCGGAGGATGAAAGATACAGAAAAAAAAAAAATCAAAAAAGAAGAGAACCCAAAAAAACAGGTCAAGATCTGCTTTCTCCAGTTCTGCAGTAAGAGGTAAATTCAAAAGGCACTTATTAATGTCAATTTATTCTTGATGAAGATGATTTTGCCCAGTGTTTTCATAGGCGGAATGTGTGTAAGGCTAGGGAAGGCTTATGGGGCGTTCACACCAGACGCGACTTGCGCGAATAAATCGCGCTATTCGCGCATAGTTGGACGCTTGAACATTTTGAGTTTACTCGCTTCATTCGCGCGTGAAATTCACTTCACAACAGACGCGAATTCGCGTCATGAGAGGGGCTTCTGCCAGGCGGCTCGAGTCTCGTTTCTGCACACTTCCTCTGAATAAACACATCAACTCGTCAGCGGGAAAGTAAGTTAGTTGTAAAATACGGCGAATAAGCTCAATTTGCCGGCTTTAGCTAGCTTGTAGTCTCAATATGTATGTGTATATATATATATATATATATATATATAGCTCAAATTGAGTAAAGAGCGTTTTTTACAATTTACCAGATTGTCCAACCTCCTCACTCACTTTCTTCCAAGCAAGATCCTTTTTATTCCTGTTTCTATAAAAGTATGAAGATGTATCGTACAGCGAAGATGATTTTGTCCTCCATTGTTGTTTCGGATTTCTGCCGCCTCTCGCTACATCGTAATCACGTCACTACTAGAGCAAGCTCCTGATTGGTTAACACGGCGCGAATTTTCGCCAAAGTTCAGATTTTTCAACTCGCGCAATTCGCGCGAATCACGCGTTACACGTGTCAAACGCCCGAAACGCTCTATTCGCGCCGCGTCATTTGCGCGAATCGCACCGCAGGATGTCTATTCACGTCTTTGCATTGACTTAACATGTAAATCACTCGCGCTTAACGCTTCATTCGCGTCTGGTGTGAATGCACCATTAGACTTTACCCTGGCCATGGGTCAAACATTAATGGGGGCTTGGACCAAAAATGCACCTCCACATTTAAACTAAATCTAGTAATAAATTGAAAATGATAATGAAATGAAATGAAAAGTATCGATTGTGGCATTACATTTATATCTGTTCATGTTGCATCATACTTTTTACGCATTTTACAGCATTGTGCACTATAATCAACCAATTACACACGACTCTGTTGAGCTTATGAATGCATCGGCCAACCAGAGGCGTTAAGATTAGTAAGCACTGAAACACCAGAGTAAGTAGTAAAACCATGGTTAATTTTCGTAAGAGCAGTATTAAAAAAGAAAAGAAATTTAATGATGTGTTAAGTAATCTTAATCAGAAATGCGTCGACATTGCGACTGCTTTGAATATTAAGAATGTTTTGACAAATGTGAATTGCATACAGTGAAATGATTGTCAATGAAAAAATGATGTAGAATAATGACTAAAACATTTAATTCAAATTGAATAAATATGTTCATTCTGATCTCATTCATCAGGTCTCACACACACTGCAGCATTGCGGTTACTAGTTAAGATAAGCACTGACACTGTGTGGCGAAATAATCATGTATGTTCACGAGCCACGGCTTTCTCAGATAAATTCTGTACACAGTCTCTGAAAATGTCCGGATTTTGAAATTTTCCCGCGGATGCTAATTTTAAGAGGCGTTTATTCAACTATGTGTTAACATCACATTGAAAATATACATGACCAGAAGAATTGATGCACTGCTTAAATGAGCACTTTCGGTAACCAATTCCGCTGTGATAAAGGTCTGTGGTTAGGCTATTTAATATTCGAACTGGCTGCCATGCCAAATCATGCATATGCTTGCCTGTTCAAATCATAAACACTTTAATAACAAGAGCGTTTATGCTAGGATGTGTAGGTTGCTGAAAGGAGACATGTAACTATTTTATGACATTCTATGAGGAATAACATCTAGCCTTGCCCTATGTATAGTAGCTACATTTAATGTGTAACAAGCACACTAAAATAAAGTGATACCCAGTTTGTTAATGCATTACAAATTATACAAAAATCCATAGGCGGACGCCTATGGATGTTTGTATAATTTGTAATGCATTAACAAACTGGGTATCACTTTATTTTAGTGTGCTTGTTACACATTAAATGTAGCTACTATAGTGATAACTATGAATTATGCATAATTAGTCACATCAACAACTACTGGATCAAAACTGCATTCTGGAAAAATTAACGGATTTAGAGGCATACATTGATTACCGCTACAACTGCGGCAAAATGGACAATACCGTCACAACTCAGCAAAGCACCCCGAAACCAGACAAACGGAAAAAGACTTCATCTACTGACACCAGCGATCTACAGACTACAGAGACTACAGAGGTGGAGGTCAGTGTTCTTGCATCCATTAATAACAGGCTAGAACTACTGATCATGCTACACAATGAAATAAAAGAACTCCGGTCAAGTCTGGAATTTGCATACAACCACATCGAAAAACTGGAACAATCTAATAACTCTCTCCAAACTACTGTCAAAACACTAAGCGAAAGGATGGATGAAGTCACAAAAGAAAACAAAATCATGAAAGAAACCATACTGGACATTCAAACTAGAAGTATGCGTGATAACCTGATTTTTTCCGGTATCCCTGAACACCCATCCGACGATCCTGAAGCGGTGATCAGAGATTTCATGAAAACACAACTCAAACTCCCACCGGACACCATAAACCAAATCACCTTCCACAGAGCTCATCGTCTCGGATCAGGTTAAAAAAAATCACCCCGACCCATCATTGTAAAACTGGAACACTACAAACACAAAGAGCTTATAAAAAGTAAAGGTAAAGAACTGAAAGGAACACACTACGGAATAAATGATCAATTTCCACGTGAAATTAACGACCGATGCAGAATTCTTTATCCTATCATGAAAAAACATAGACAGAACAATACGCGCGCAAATATAATTGTGGACAAGCTTTTCATTGAAGGACAGCTCTACCGGGATTCCAAAGTTACTCCGTGGCTCTTCTAACTCAATATGCTACATCCTACATCCTACAATCAGTGACTATCATATATATCACACATTAATTTTACGCACCTCCCTCTCTTCCTGCCCTTAAATACATACATGGATCTCACTCCATTCATAATTTCTATGTTTTTGTTTGTCTTGTCTTATTATAGTACACAGTTTTTGTATATGTCCATATGTATCACTTTACACACTATACATGTACACATATTTTTACATCAAACACCTACTCTACCTAGACTATTATACCATTCTGTAAATATGCATACTTATCATTTAACCACTCCTCTCAAGATGTTACCTAATAATTATGCAATTGCTTAAATTTGTGTCCTGGAATGTGCGTGGCTTCCGGTCTCAGGCGAAAAGAATTACAATAATTAACCACTTAAAAAAACTGGGGGCAGATATAGCTTTCTTACAGGAAACTCACATTTCAAACTCAGACCATGGAACTCTTACATTAAATAATTCTTATAACGTATATTCATCAACATACAATAGTAAACAACGAGGAGTTTCAATATTAATAAATAAGAAAATCCCTCTTACTGTTAATACATCCATTACTGATCCAGATGGGAGATTTATCATTATCAATGCTTCCATATACAATAACACATATACACTAGCTAATATCTATGGTCCAAACAATGATGACCCATCCTTCTTTCATAACTTCTTCTCATTATTACGTGACACAAATAATATTATTATTGCTGGAGATTTTAACACCGTCATTAACCCACAAATGGATCGATCAAAATCAACTAACTGTTCGAGAGTCTCCCATTCTACCGAAATAATAAAACAATACATGAATAATCTTGGTCTTGGCGATAGTTGGAGAATAAACAACCCTTCTCTTAGAAAATACACCTACTTTTCTCCTCTTCATCAGTCCTATTCCCGAATTGATCTTTTTCTCATCAGTGATTCATTTACCCAACATGTAAAAGAAACTGCAATCCATCCAATTATAATTAGTAATCACGCTCCAATCTCCCTTACGCTAAACTCTCCATCTTGCATTAAATTTTCAAGCAGATGGCGCTTCAATACTTCATTACTTCATGACCCTGACTTTGACAGTTTGATAAGGAGAGAGTAGGCCTTCTTTCTGGATATGAACGAATCTCCAGAGATCTCACCATCACTATTATGGGAAACAGGTAAAGCAGTAATTACAGGTAAAATAATATCATACTCATCATACAAGAAAAAGCAACAACAACAATTGGAAATTAATTTGGAACAGAGAATCAGATACCTTACTGATATTTATTCTTCTAACCACAGTGAAACAATACTAAGCGAAATGAATAATCTTAAAGCAGAACTTAACAGCATTATGAATAAAAAAAACTCAATTTATTATCCAACAACTTAAATATTAACAATATCAATATAGCAATAAAATTGGTAAATATCTAGCAAATCAGTTAAAGCGGAAAAAAGAAAAAGCAATTATCCCATCCATATTCACTGGATCAGGTAAAACAACTCAGAACCCACAAGAAATTAATAATGTATTTCAAACTTTCTATTGTAAATTATATTCTTCTGATTATAACCCTGACAAAACAGAAATAGATAATTTCTTAAAAGAAATACAACTAACAACACTGTCAAAAGAACAGGCAAATGTATTAGATGCACCTCTCACACTAGATGAACTCTGTAAAGCCTTAGACAATATGCCTAATAATAAATCACCCGGACCCGACTGTCACAGACACGCCAGGCTCCACCGTCAGCCAATCACAACGCACCCAGTCACCAGAGTACTGATCACCGGCACCTGCACCTCATCAGCACATCATCAGTCATAGTATAAAGAACACTCACACACATCACTCTATGTCCGGTCTCGTTTGCATCTACACTTACCTGTATGCTTACCTTAAGGACTCCAAGCGATCTACTTACCTGTCTCCAGCGTCTCCTGTTCTCCTCGTGTGAATTCCCGTCTGTGTGTGAGTGTTCTCCGTTCCCAGCATCAAGATTCTCCAGCGTTTCTCCAGTTCTCCACTTCTACAACCACAAAAGGACAGTATCACTATTCTGCACTTCATTCATCATCACAGCTTTAAGTTTTACTCACCTGCACAGCTGTTTACTCATTCCTGGTATCAATAAAACATCCTGTTTGTGAACTCCTGTCTGCGACCCTTCTGTGTTGTAACAGAAGACCGGACCACAACAGCCAGATACCAGAATGAGTCACCCGGATCCATTCCAGGAGCGCGTGAACGATTTGCGACGAGCACTCATTCCTCATCCACCTTCACCGGCACCAGCAGTCACTTCCGCAAACTCCGTCACCACTCCTTCACCTACTGCTCACGCAAGTCCCATGGCCAAACCAGCGCCCTACTCAGGATCGGCGGAGGATTGCAGCGGTTTTCTCCTGCAATGTGCGCTGGTCCTGGAGATGCAACCGCACCTCTATCCCAATGACACCTCCAAAATAGCGTTCATCATCTCACATCTACAAGGCAAGGCGCTACAATGGGCAGATTCACTCTGGTCTCAGAAAGGTCCTGTCGTTCAATCCTATGACTCCTTCGTCATCCACTTCCGGGAAGTTTTCGGCAAACCAGCCTTTGACTCGTCCATCGGTGAGAAACTCTACAATTTAAAACAAGGTTCTATGTATGTCAATGAATATGCTTTGCAGTTTAGAACGCTGGCGGCGTCTAGTGGATGGAACGAGCAAGCGCTCATCACCTCCTACCGGCAAGGTCTGGAACCTAGGGTGCGGTTGCATCTCGCTGCATACGAGGACTCCATCGGCCTCGAACGCTTCATCCAACTGTCCATCCGCGTCGGCTCTCGTATGCAGTCATGTATTGAAGAACACCAGGGCCAGTTGCTGTTCAACACCCTCCTTCATCGATCCGAACCCATCAGCCCTCCAGAACCAGCCAACGAACCCATGCAAGTAGAAAATTCGAGACTTTCATCTGCAGAACGTCAAAGAAGGCTGACCCTGAATCTGTGTCTATATTGTGGTGCTCCTGGGCATGTCATATCTACATGCCCCATCCGTCCTCCTCGTCCCACGGTGAGTGCCATCATCCCTTCCATTAAAAAGATGAAACCACTCACTACTGTTGTAAACCTTACTGCGGCTGATATGTCTATTCCAGTGGTGGCGCTCCTCGATTCAGGGTCAGCAGGAAACTTCATCTCCGGCGCCCTCTGCAGACAACTCAAGCTCAAGACCTCGCCATCTCCGACCATCTACCAGATTCACTCAATCACGGGCAAACCCCTGAGCCGTAGAAAGGTCAGTCGTTGTGTGGGCCCCCTTCAACTATGGATTGGTATTCTACATCGGGAAGAAATTCACCTGCTGGTTCTGGAGGAATCCACCTCTGACGTGGTTCTAGGGCGCCTGTGGCTGGAGCAGCACAGCCCTACCATCTCGTGGAAGACGGGTGAGATCCTGAAGTGGGGCGATAATTGCTTCTCCAACTGTTTCTCTGAGCTTCCGGTTTCCAAGTCTCCTCGTTCCAAGAACATCTCCATCTGTACCACTTCCATCGAAAGTCCTGTAGAGAAACGCTCTGTCGACATTCCATCATGTTACGCCCCTTTCAGTGACGTCTTCTGCCCACAAAGAGCCTCCAAGCTGCCTCCACACCGGCCATGGGACTGCGCCATCGATCTGCTACCGGGTGAGCCAGTGCCCAGGGGAAGGATCTACCCCCTGTCAATACCGGAGGAGAAGGCCATGGAGGAATACATCAAAGAGGCCCTAGACCAAGGTTACATCCGCCCGTCTACTTCCCCTGCTGCTTCGAGCTTCTTCTTTGTGGCAAAAAAGGACGGAGGCTTGCGGCCCTGTATCGATTACCGTGCTCTAAATAAAATCACTGTCAAGTTCCGTTATCCCCTTCCTCTCGTCCCAGCAGCTCTGGAACATCTCCGTGGTGCCACTGTGTTCACCAAGCTGGACCTCCACAGCGCGTACAACCTCATCCGGATACGCGAGGGGGACGAGTGAAAGACCGCCTTCGTCACGCCCACCGGCCACTATGAATACCTTGTGATGCCGTATGGCCTGGTCAACGCCCCCTCCGTATTCCAGGATTTCATCCATGAGGTGCTCCGGGAGTTTCTCCACCAATTTGTCCTGGTCTACATAGATGACATCTTAATCTACTCCCGGAGCTTGGCCGAACATCGCCACCACGTTGCGGAGGTCCTCCAACGCCTGATACAGTTCCATCTCCTCCTGAAAGCAGAAAAATGTTCATTCCACCAACCCTCTGTACACTTCCTGGGATACATCATTGATCACAGTGGCATCCGGATGGACGAGGGGAAGGTGGAAGCTATCAAGTCCTGGCCCACTCCATCTACCATTAAAGAACTCCAATGCTTCCTTGGCTTCGCAAACTTTTACCGCCGCTTCATCAAGAATTACAGCTCCATCGTCCATCCACTCACCAACTTGCTCCGGAACCAGCCCAAGTCTCTGTCCTGGACCCCATCTGCCACCAACGCCTTCGAAGCCCTCAAGGAAGCCTTCACCACCGCTCCCCTCCTCGTCCACCCCAATCCAGACCTGCCCTTCGTAGTAGAGGTGGACGCCTCCACCACAGGAGTGGGAGCGGTTTTATCTCAGCAGCAGGGGACACCAAGTAGGCTCCATCCATGCGCCTTCTTCTCACGCAAGCTCAACCCGGCGGAGGTCAACTACGACATCGGTGACTGCGAGCTCCTGGCGGTCAAGTTGGCCCTAGAGGAATGGAGGCATTGGCTGGAGGGAGCCAAACACCCCTTCCTGGTCCTCACTGACCATAAGAACTTGGAATACCTGCGAGCTGCGAAAAGACTAAACCCCCGACAAGCACGCTGGGCTATGTTCTTTTCCCGCTTTGATTTCTCCATCTCCTATCGTCCTGGCTCCAAAAATGTCAAAGCGGATGCCTTATCTCGTCTCCATGCTCCAGATGAAAGTAATGAAGAACCAGAAACTATTCTCCCCGAGTCTATCTTCGTGAGCCCTATCTCCTGGTCAGAAGAGACATTACCCTCCTCCAATGCCTCCACAAACGCTCCGCCGGGTTGTCCACCAGGCTTGCAATACATCACCAGGACACGACGCACTCCACTAATCCACTCTGCCCACACGGCACTGGCCACCCGGGGGTCAATGAGACCCTCTCGCTGCTGAAGGAGCGCTTCTGGTGGCCGAACATGGCAACGGATGTCAGAAGGTACGTGCAGGGCTGTAGGGAGTGCGCCATCTCTAAGAGCCCTCGCCATCTTCCAGCCGGCAAGCTCAATCCTCTGCCCGTTCCTGACCGACCCTGGTCACATCTGGGAGTGGACTTTATCACAGACCTACCAGCATCCGATGGCCACACCTGTATCCTGGTAGTCGTAGATCGTTTCTCCAAGGCATGTCGTCTGATTCCCCTGAGAGGTCTACCTACCGCCATGGAAACTGCTGAGCTCATGTTTAATCACGTATTCCGGTACTATGGCATTCCCGAAGGCATTGTCTCAGACAGAGGACCCCAGTTCATCTCTCGGGTATGGAAAGCCTTCCTATCCCTCCTAGGTGTGACCGTCAGTCTCTCCTCCGGCTACCATCCTCAGTCGAACGGGCAGACGGAGAGGAAGATCCAGGAGATCGGTCGCTTCCTCCGTACCTTCTGTCACGGGCCACCAGGACTCTTGGAACCAACCCCCACTGTTCCCCTGGGACGGGGAACCATCTAACGTTCCAGCAGTCGACTACTGGTTCCGAGAGAGCGAGAGGGTTTGGGACTCAGCACACCATCAGCTGCAGCGAGCCCTGCGCAGACGCAGGATGACAGCGGACCTTCGTCGTTCCCACGCTCCCTCCTACCAACCGGGACAGAAGGTCTGGCTGTCTACACGGGACATCAGACTGCGTCTGCCCTGCAAGAAGCTGAGTCCCAAGTTCATTGGCCCATTCACCATCACCAAGCAGATCAACCCGGTCACGTATCAACTCCAACTCCCTCCACAATATCGGATTCACCCCACTTTCCATGTGTCACTTTTAAAACCTCACCACCCTTCTGTTTCTGTCTCCACAGAGCCTGACGTGGCAGCCGCCGAACCCCCCCTTCCACTCATCCTGGACGACGGTGCAGCCTACGAGGTTCGTGAGATCTTGGACTCCCGGCGCCGTGGTGGTCTACTGGAATATCTGGTGGACTGGGAAGGCTACGGTCCCGAGGAGCGCTCTTGGGTCCCCAGAAATGACATCCTCGATCCCAATCTTCTTCAAACATTCCACGCCAGCCACCCCGACAGACCTGCCCCACGTGGAAGAGGACGACCACCACGACGCCGGGGTCCTCGGCCCTCAGGAGCGGGCCGTGGGAGGGGGGGTACTGTCACAGACACGCCAGGCTCCACCGTCAGCCAATCACAACGCACCCAGTCACCAGAGTACTGATCACCGGCACCTGCACCTCATCAGCACATCATCAGTCACAGTATAAAGAACACTCACACACATCACTCCATGTCCGGTCTCGTTTGCATCTACACTTACCTGTATGCTTACCTTAAGGACTCCAAGCGATCTACTTACCTGTCTCCAGCGTCTCCTGTTCTCCTTGTGTGAATTCCCGTCTGTGTGTGAGTGTTCTCCATTCTCAGCATCAAGATTCTCCAGCGTTTCTCCAGTTCTCCACTTCTGCAACCACAAAAGGACAGTATCACTATTCTGCACTTCATCCATCATCACAGCTTTAAGTTTTACTCACCTGCACTGCTGTTTACTCATTCCTGGTATCAATAAAACACCCTGTTTGTGAACTCCTGTCTGCGACCCTTCTGTGTTGTAACACCGACAGTTTACCAGCTGAATTTTATAAACACTTCTGGCAAATTTTATCTCCACTATTTCTCAAAGTAGTCGCAGAAATAAAGAGTACATCTACAATACCGACACATATGAACACAGCCGCTATGACCCTTTTGTTAAAACCAAATAAAGATCCAATGCATCCTTCTAGTTATCGCCCGCTTTCATTAATAAACACAGATTTAAAAATCATTACTAAAGCGCTAGCTACAAGAATTGAGTCAGTCATTCCGACATTAATTCATCATGATCAAACTGGTTTTATTAAACACAGGAATGCTTCAGACAACATCGTAGATTATTCAACTTGATTAACCTTGCCCAACAAAAACAAACCAAAACTATAATTGTATCACTCGATGCTGAAAAAGCATTTGATAAAGTTAATTGGACATTCTTATTCAACACTCTACATAGATTTGGCTTTGGAGATTCGTTCATTCAATGGATAAAAATATTATACACTTCACCCAGGGCCACAATCACCACAAATGGAATCACGTCAAAAAATTTCACACTTCATCGCGGGACCAGACAGGGATGCCCACTCTCTCCTTCTTTATTTGCTATCTTCATAGAACCACTGGCAGCAGCAATTAGACAAAATAATAACATTAAAGGAATACAAGATTTAAACACACAACATAAGATATGTCTTTATGCAGACGATCTATTATTATGTTTACAAGATCCGCACACCTCATTAGAAGAAACCTTTAAAATTATTAATACCTTCTCCAAAATATCTGATTATACAATTAACTGGAACAAATCAACCATACTACCCCTCTCCGAAGACGCCTGGGATTCTACAGCCCATAATACGTCTCTTCCACTTCGCACTGGCAACATTACATATTTGGGTATCAACATTTCCTCCAGACTGTCAGAGTTATTTAATCTTAATTATTCACCCCTTTTAAAGAAAATTACAGATGATCTCAAGCGCTGGACTAACCTTCCATTATCACTCATTGGCCGCATTGCTACAGTCAAAATGAAGATTCTACCACAAATTAACTACCTGTTCTCAATGCTCCCAATAACACCCACAGATAAATGGTTTAAATCATTAGATACATTAACTTCTCATTTTTACTGGAAAAACAAAACACCTAAAATATCTTTAGTAAAATTGCAGAGAACAAAACCACAAGGAGGCCTAGAAGCTCCAAATTTTCAACATTACTTCTTAGCAAACCAATTACAATATATGATTAAATGGATTAACAAAAACAATTACACTAAATTATGGATAGATCTGGAACAAAATCAGTGCAATAGCACATCAATAGCAGACCTTCCCTTTTTACCTACTTCAATTAAAAAAAATACATTATTTTAAAAATATTACAATCACTTCGACTCTGACAGCCTGGTGGAAAATAAATAAAATTACTAATTCATCACTAGCACCATGTAGACACACCCCAATTTGGCACAATCCTGACTTCCAACTAAGTAATAAACCTATATATTTTCCTTTATGGCAACAAAAAGGAATTACTCATCTCAATCACTTGTTTCAAGAAAATAAATTGGTACCATTTAAAATATTAGCCCAGAGACACGGTCTTGGGGGGGAACAGTTCTTTCAATACCAACAAATTAAATCCATAATTAAATCAAAGATCAATATACCTAATAATCCACTTAATTCCTCTCAGTTAATGGAAGACATATTAAAAATCACAACATTCAAAAAATTAATATCCAAACTCTATAAACTTCTATCAAACAATAATGACATGATAGTAACACCGATGGCAAAATGGGAAAAAGATTTAGATTTCTCCCCCAATACCGATCTCTGGAAAGAAATCTGTAATAACACTTTTTCTATGACTACCAATACAAATCTCCAACTTATACAATACAAGATTCTTCACAGGACACATATCACTGAAAGAAAACTGTTTAACATGGGTTTGAGGGACACTGATATTTGCTCACAGTGCACGTCGGGAAGCACAGATGACTACTTTCATGCCACATGGTCCTGTCAACCTGTTCATTCATTTTGGATATCTGTCATTAACAAACTCTCTACTATTTTGGGCTGTAGAATCCCTCTATCTCCATCACTCTGTTTACTTGGCAATAGTACAGAAATCGATAACTTCCCAACCAAATATAAAAATACTTGTAACGACTCAGAAGTGTGTTGATCCATTTGCAGTTTATTCAACAACAAGGGCAGTACAGGAATCATTAACCAGGAAACAGGCAGGGGGTCGAGGCAGGCGGCAGACAGGATAAACAGGGACAGGCAAAGGGTCGAGGCAGGCAGCAAACAGGGATAAACAATGGCAGGCAGTAAAGAGGCAGGCAGCAAGAATCACAGTCCAGTATAACAGTCCAGTCGACAACAGGCAAACAATCAGAAATAAACGCTCAGAAATGATAACCGTGGCTGATCAAGACTTCGCAAAGTGCGGAGTGTGAGCGTGTGCTTTATAGTGCAATGGATAATGAGAAGATGGCTGTCAGGTGTGCGCGCGATCAGTCCCGGGTAAGTGAGTGTGGGAAATGTAGTCCAGATGGTGACTAGTACTCGGGGGAGGGCTCCCTCTGGCGGCCCGGGAGATCTGGTGCAGGAGCTTGAATCGTAACAATACTCTTCTTATTGCATTAACTATCACCAAGAAAATAATTCTAATAAATTGGAAATCTAAAAATTGCTTACATATTAACCATTGGATCAACACCCTTATAGAATACATCACATTAGAAAAAAATCACATCCACCAGTAAAAAAAACCCCACGCCCTCATTTACCAACATCTGGAACCCATTTCTTCAATATTTTAACATATTAGATGCCTGAAACTGGATACACGCACACTCTTCCAGCTATATAGTTTTAGTTAGCTTTTTTTTTTTGGCAGAATTATAAAATATTGGAACAAATGGAAAGAAAGAAACGGAAGTATGAATCTATATATGTCTGTATATATATGATATATTATATCTATATATGTATATAATGATATTGTCAATACATTAGTGTATAAATATAGGATCATAATTTATATTGTTAATTATTTAACTATTATTATTACCATTATTATTATTATTATTATTTATTGGAATCTATACACATCCTTATACTCTCCTCACTCATCTAGTTATTTAATTGTTTATTTTGGATTATATAAAAGACTATTACTATTCTTGTTACTTTTGTTTTGCTCTTTTCTTTATTTATTTGATAAATTGCATTTATTTTGTTTTTTTTCTTGTCTTTCTTTCCCCCCCCCCCATCTTATACATATATGCCCCCTCTTCCCCTCCCCTCTTCCCCTTCCCCTTCCCCCTTCCCCTTCCCCTTCCCCCTTCCCCTTCCCCTTCCCCCTTCCCCTTCCCCTCTTCCCCTTCCCTCCCCTCTTCCCCTTCCCCTCCCCTCTTCCCCTTCCCCTCCCCTCCCCTCCCCTCTTCCCCTCCCCTCTTCCCCTTCCCCTCCCCTCCCCTCCCCTCTTCCCCTTCCCCTTCCCCTCTTCCCCTCTTCCCCTTCCCTCTTCCCCTCTTCCCCTTCCCTCTTCCCCTCTTCCCCTTCCCTCTTTGAAAGACTTCAAAGTTGCACGATGTGAAGCCACTTGGATGTTAGACACCTGCACAAGCACCATCGATTTTCGGATGCAAGCAACCATGGATATGCAGGTTGCAGGTTGTTTGCAGGACAAAATACTGCACATGTGGCCTTCATATTAGGCAAAGCCAGAGTTACTCCTCTCAAGCAAACCACTATTCTTCATTTAGATGCAGTCCTTGCAGTTAGAGTGGATAAAATGCTGAAGAAGGAATTAGAATTGAACCTCAAAAGATCTACATTTTGGACCGATAGTCAAGCAGTGTCAAAATACATTGCAAACGAGTGTACAAGATTTCACACATTTGTGGCTAACAGGATATCCATCATTAGAGAAAACACAGATGTGTCTCAATGGAGATACATTGGAACTAATCAAAATCCAGCAGATAAGACATCTAGGGGGGTGAACGCCAACACACTGGTGAATTGCACAGAATGGATTCATGGACCAGATTTTCTGTGGATGAAGGAACAAGACTGGCCTCAGAACTCAATGACATCCATTTCTTCTGTACTCTCTCTAGATGACCCTGAAGTGAAAAAACCTGCTGTTGTGTACAACACTGTCATCACACATGGTAAAAATCCCACTGATCAGCTTCTAACTCATTTCTCAAGCTGGACTAAGTTGAAAAGAGCAGTGGTGTGGTTCCTTAAATTGAAGAACATCCTTCGTTCACTTTGTACAACAAGGAAACAGATCCAAAATGTTGTTAAGAGATATGGCGTGATTTTCACCTGTATGTCTAGTAGTGCTTTGCATCTGGAAGTGGCCTACACTTTGGACACCGACTCCTGCATCAATGCCTTGAGACAATTTATCAGCAGAAGAGGTCAAGTACAACATATCCGCTCTGATAATGGAACTAACTTAGTTGGTGCTAAAAGAGAACTGCAAGATGCAATAACAGCTTGGAACCAAAATAAGATTAACAGTGCTATGCTTCAGAAAGGTGTTCAATGGAGTTTTAATCCTCTAACAGCCTCATATCACGGAGGGGTCTGGGAAAGACTTATATGTATGGTGAGACAAGTCCTCTTTTCTATTCTGCGTCAACAAAATCTGGAAGATGAAGAACTGCAGACACTTTTTTGTGAAGTGGAGTCCATTTTGAATAGTCAGCCTATAACAACGGTGTCTGGCGACTACCAAGACCTTGAAGCACTAACTCTTAATCACATTTTATTGCTCAAGTCCAATTCCTTACTTCAACCTGGATTGTTTCACAAAACTGATACATACATCAAATGCAGATGGAAACAAGTACAGTATCTAGCAGATCTGTTCTGGAAAAGGTGGACTAAAGAACACTTACCTTTACTCCAGGAAAGGCAAAAGTGGACCAAAGTCAAGCCTGACCTTCAAAAAGGAGATATAGTAATGATTGTGGACAGTTCAGCACCCGTGATTCCTGGCCTCTAGGAAAACTGGTGGAAGTTCTACCTGATGCCAAAAGATTAGTGACGATTGTAAAAGTGAAGACAAAAACTGGTGTATTGGAGAGACCAATTACAAAACTTAGCTTGTTGCTGGAAAATGATGAAACATGATTGGAAGCTTGCCCACATTGATTGGACAGACTTAGATAAGTATTCTAACTTTCTATGTTTATATTGTTAAATAGATATATTGGCTCCTTATTTAGTCACATAATGTAATTGTAATTGTGTACACTTACAATTAGGGGCCGGTGTGTAGGAGCCTTATATTTACTTGTTTATTGTGTTTATTTAATCTAATTTAAGTGTCATATTTAACTTTCCTTAAATTGTATTTCTTTATTTAAATTTGTTTTTATTTAACAATTATTTGTGTTGATTTGAGTTTGTGCTCCCTCTGTAGGTAAAATGTTACCAAGCCAACAGGTGCTCTATAAGTTAATGAAGGCTTACAGACCAATCAGGGAGTGGGGAGCGAGCAGAAACAATCATTGACCGTGCTTGCACACTCAAAGAATGGAGGAACTAATTGTTTTTGTTTTCAAGTTTATTTTGCCTGTCTTGCATGTATTTGCTGAAAATAAATATCAAGAAAAGAATTAACATTGACAAAAGTGAGTGTTGACTGAACATGAGTCCAGAGAATGCTCCCGACTGTCTCGAGGACTGAAAGTTTGCCAGAACAACCAAGGACCTAAACTGACAGATCTCAGTCATCAACTCCATAGTCTACAGTCTATGCCGACTGAATCAAATTCTGAGGGAGTGACACCAACTTGGGGGTGGAACAGTAGTGACAATTTACTGCTTATTTTGATTCTCAGTGGCTGGATTACCATGGTCCCTCTGGTGGTGGTATTGTACTGGCAGGTGCACACAATTCAGGCCAACCCGTTAGGGCAAAATAGGCCAGGGACAGTTGGAACTTCTGAATTAAAACAGAGAATGTGTAGGCCACTCCCTCAATTTCCTCCTATCACTGCACACAACATAGACTAATCAGCAACATGCCCCCGGCTAACGTTGCTATGCAGCCCCTAGAAGCCCCCACTGTGTAGATTAGCTCCCCTTTGTTTCTTTAGTTTAGAGTTCTCTTTAGATTTCAATTTCTCTAACCTGACATAATTCTTGTAAGACCTACCTTTATAGCTATTAAGTCTGTCCTCTAGTTCTATTATAAAGTTTACCGAAATGCCAATGGTCAAAGGATTATAGTAACTTTATTTAACCAGGAAAAGACTCACTGAGATTAAAATCTCTTTTGCAGGAGTGTCCTGGCCAAGACAGGCAGCCGAGTTTGCATATACAATTGTACATCAAAGTTACTGCATACATTACACTACCACATACAATACTATACACACACATTAAAAAAAACAAAAAAACAAAACAACAACACTCAATTAAAAACATTTACACACCAATGTTAATTTACTCTCAAAGTCACAAAGTAACCTTTTAAAATGACTAAAAGACACCAGTTCTTTTAACTTCATCTCTGTCCGCAGAAGATTCCAGTCTGAAGTAGCAGCGTATTTGAAGGAAGTTTTACCAAGCTCAGTTCTAACATAAGGCACACAAAGAACGCAATGAGTAATTGCCAGGCAGTTTTCGTTCAATTAAACAACAAAGATAAGGGGGCAGATAACCCAGTATGGTTTTATATATCAGCAGATACCAATGTGTTTTTCTGAGTATATTCAGCAAAGGCCAACCAACCCTTTTGTATAAATCACATTGGTGTGTTAAAAATTTACAATCAGTAATAAATCTCAGAGCACCAATGGTACAGAGCATCCAGAGAAGAAAGGAGGTAAGAGGGAGCACGTTGATACACTACATCCCCATTATCAATAACTGGTAAAAAAAAAAAAAAGTAGCAGACACTAAATTCTTCCTCACATTAAGTGAGAAGCATGACTTATTTCTGAAATAAAATCCTAATTTTTTCTTTAATTTTTGCCTCAGGTAGTTAATATGTGAACTAAAACGTAGTGTATTATCAATAATAATTCCGAGATATTTGTACTCTGACACTGATGTAATTAGACTCCCCTGAGAAGTCTGAAAAACAATGGGATTTTCTGAGGTAGTTTTAGAGTTGGAAAATAACATGCATTTAGTTTTTTTTTGTAATTTAAGACCAGATTCAAAGCACAAAACCTATTTTGTATAATGTCAAAAGCAGATTGTAAAAAAACCACAGACTGCTGCTTAGAGGAAGCTGAACTATAGATAATGGTATCATCTGCATAAAAATGGAACCTTGCATTATCAATATTAAAATCCAGACAGTTTATATATATATATATATACTAAATAATAATGGCCCCAAACACCGATCCTTGAGAGACTCCCTTTATAACCTCTAAAGGATCTGACTGAATACCATCCATCTGTATATACTGGGTTCTTCCCTTTAAGTAAGCATTAAACCACAAAATTGCATTCTCTGATAGTCCTACCGATCGAAGCCTTTTTAATAAAATTTCATGATCTACAGTGTCGAAGGCTTTTGAAAAATCAATAAAAAGACAAGCACAATGTTTCTTGTCATCTAAGGACTCCACTATATCATTCAAGACTTTTAAAATGGCCGTAGATGTACTGTGGTCTTTGCGGAATCCAGATTGGTTAATAGACAAAATATTATAATTATTTAAGTACCAAGTCAGTTGTTCACTAACTAGTTTTTCTAAAAGTTTTGATAGAATACAAAGCTTAGATATAGGTCTGTAATTATCTTTTAAAGAAGGATCACCCCCTTTTAATAAAGGAACTACAAATGCTGACTTCCAGATCCGTGGAATTTTGTTAGTTAACAAAGAAAGATTAAACAAATAGGTTAGCGAAGGAGAAATAAAATCAGCCGCTAATTTTAAAAACAACGGAGCAATATAGTCCAGACCTGGCGATTTATACACATCTAGTTCTTTTAAAGCAGAACAGACGTCAGAGGAACTAATTTGTTCAAAAACAAACTCTCTTGGCCATAAATTGTGTTCTGCCTCGAGAAATTCTAAATTTGAATTTATAGAATTATTTATTTGAAGTAAAGATCCCGATACTATAAAATTACTATTAAAACTGCATTTGCTTTTTATCTACAATTTTAATAGAATCTTTCATTATACAAGAAGGGAGCTCTGTTGTAGTTTTATTACCAGTTAAAAACTTTATATTCCTCCAAAACTTCCTAGAGTTTGATGAATTTTTTGTGATTTTATTGAGAAAATAATCTGATTTGGCCTTTCTGATCTCCACAGTGCATTTGTTATGAAGCTGCCTGAAGTGCAGCCGATCAGAATTTAAATTTGTTTGTCAAGCCTTAGCCCATGCAGCGTCCCACTCTTCAGTGAGGTCACTTAAGGTGCTCGAAAACCACGGATTGTCCCGGTTTTTAACTCTGTATTTTCTCATAGGTGCGTGTTTATTGATAATTAACATAAAACTATTATAAAAATATTCCCAAGCACAGTCAACATCCGGTATTAAAGTAATTTTATCCCAATCAAATTGCGCAAGATCATATAAGAATGCTTGTTCATTAAAATATTTCATAGAACGCCTAGTAATAATTCTTGGGTTCTGCTTAGGTAACTTAATATCTCTAACTACTGCCACAACACAGTGGTCACTTTTGTCATTTGCGAATACAGAACCTGAAGAGTATTTATGTGGGACATTTGTAAGAACAAGATCTATTAATGTAGATTTTTCCGGAAATTTCAAATTAGGCCTAGTGGGTGAGTCTACCAATTGAAAAAGATTAAGACTATCACAAAGCATTTTAAAGTCATCAGATATTGCGTGCATCCAATTCAGATTAAAATCCCCTAATAAAATCAGTTCCTAATAGTTCAAAGAAGTCAACAAATTCATTACAGAATGTAAAACACAACTAGTTGCCGACGGAGGTCTATAACAACAATAGCTATGGTAAGCTGAAGGTTTTTTGACACAGTAATATTCAGAGCTATTAGTTCATACTGTTTAACAACTGAAGTTGAGAGAAGCAATATTGTCTCAAAATGTTCTTTGACATAAATTGCCACCCCCCTCACCTTTTTAGCCTATCAGCTCTAAAAACCTTATAACCAATAATACTGATATCTTTGTCTGAGATGGATTTATTAAGCCAAGTTTCAGATATAACTATAACGTCCGCGTTTGTATTTTTATCCCAAATACATACCGTGTCTAATTTAGGCAATAGACTACAAGTATTTAGATGAATGAAACCCAGTCCTGACCTAGATTTTAATTCAGTTGGAGTAGTAACATTTGGAGCAGCGTGAGGTCCTGGGTTTGGCAATACATTCCCAGACATTAAAAGCATTAGCATTATTAAGCACCTTCGTTTCATTGGATCACTCACTCTTATTCTAGTCGTCGGCCCCAAACAAGAATAAATGTTAATATTACAATAATTCTCTTGCCTTGTTAAAGCACATCTTGTAAGATCGAAATACATTTAATTAAAAAGGTACAACAACCGATATTGTTCAGAAATAACAATGTTAGTAGACAGTCCATAATGTGTCCGACTATCATAGTTAACAGATGAAGAGTTGCACAGTAATAGTAGTCCATAAACATAACCACTGCCACATATATTAACTTGGCAAGGTGTCCAATAGAATGAGCTTAAAAAGAGCACAAATCCAACATTTAAAAACCACATTTTTCACCAAAAGGTATTCAGCCACAAAGTCCAAGTATGTTCATAGAGCAAATCGTAGCACGTACCAAAACTCCTTTGCACTTGACCAGGTTCCCCAGTCCAACGTCGAATAAAAAGGTCAAGTTGTGTGATCATGCAACCAGATTCAATAGAGATGCAATGGAAATAGCACCAATAAAGCAACAACAAACAAGCCCTTGTTAAGGGGCTCGGCTTCAAAGTTGCTGAGATGTACAAATTATGCTGTTCTTCTTTACGCACAAGCTGCTACATAAGCAGCTGTGAAGCTGCTTTCCTCATTAAGAAGCCTGTGGACCCATGAACTGGTGCATGTGTAAGATGTAACAAAAACAGCGGAAGTAAGATCTAGATCCTGAGCAATCAGAAGTTTGTAAACTTAGACTCCAGGCCTCATGCTCAGACAACGGCACACAATCGTGCACAAGCTCGACTGTTTGAGCTGAGTGACTCCAGGTGTAGCACCACGCTGAGTTCCTGGGAAGCACACATTGGGTAACGGAGGTTTACAAAACTCCTTTGCGCGTAACAAGGATCCCCAGCACGACGTCGACTAGGCCAAGTTGCAAATTGAGCAGGCAGTTATAATAGAGGATGCAGATGAAAATAGTACTAATGGAGCAACAGCAAACACAGCTTTGTTAAAGGGGGCTCGGGTCCGGAGTTGCAAAGATGTTCATAGGTTATGTTCTCCTTCACGCACGGGCTGCTACACAAGCAGCTACGAAGTTGCTTTTCTTCACTGTCAGACCTGCGAATTGGTGCTTAGACAACGGCACACAATCGTGCAATAATAAATAATAAAAACGAGAAAAAAATGTATAAAAACAAACACTGACAAACTAACCAGCTGCCATCTTGGATCAGAGTGCATGACTCTGATCAGGTGTGGTATGTTGTTTCGCTAACTGTTCCAGACATGATGGCACCAGAGCTTCACAACAGACATCCTTTTGTCCCACTGTGATTAAGACAAAAGAGCGTGATAAGACCCACAACGACAACTAAATGACTATTGTAATCAGGACAGCCAAAGATGGAGGGCAGGAAAGATGACATCAACGGCCCATTGATCACAGGCTAATCTCATCACGAGTTGCCTTTGTTCACCTTAGCCCTCTATGTCTGAGACCAATGTGTGAACGATCATGGACTCTCAGGACCACCAAACCAGTTCTGGCTAGAGCACAGCAAGAACAAAGAAAGGCCTCAACAGAAAGACAATCTTTAAACATATTGTCTTGAAACCACCAAAAATGGACAGGAATACTGTAAGGAACATGTCCTATACATCTTTTTACTCATCCAGGAAACTGTGCGCACACAGTGGAAACCGCACCTGGAATAAAAGCCAATGCAATCACACCCACTGAGACAGAAATGTGATGCCTCAAACAATTCACATCAATTTTGGACTCTATGAGTTCAGAACACTGTCACAAGGACTTGAAAAAGTAATAAAGCATTTTCAAGGTCCTACAGACACAGTTTTATTTAAATTTGTATTTTGGGACAATGCAAGAAGTTCCACAGGATGGCATGCCACAACCCAATCACATCACCACAGCAGAAAAGGCGGGGATTAGTATAAGGCCGATATAACAAACCGATGGTTTATTAAATAACTGCGTGAAGGCGCTGAGCTTTAAAATGACTGTTGCGTAATCCTAGCGCTGCTGTCTGCACTTTAATGTTAATCAAATAACATTTGATCAATAAGATCAAAACAATAAGATCGCACACTATTCTTGACTAAATAACTAATGTAACTTTCATAAGTGTAGCGGACCCCATCGGAATGATGACTAAAACTTTACTGATGTTTTATTTATTTAAGTTTCTTGCGTCCGTTTTCACTCCAAAAAAAAATCACCACAAAAGCTAAACAATACAGAGCACAAGAAGTGCGCATTAAATTCTCTCTCTCTCCATTGCATTATCATCAACATGCAGCGAATTACTCAAAACACTTATTACAACTAACAGTAAACAAATACATACAGATGTTATGCCTTTTCGGGGGTGCTTAATAAACTGACAAACTTTAAATCTGCAAAATATCTCCGAAGAACTGCGTGCTCTCCATTATCCTTATAGCTCCGTAGACGAGAAAGCCCGCCAAAATAAGAGTCCCACCTTAATAAAGGAGATTTAAACTTACAAAAAATATTAAAATGTATACAAAAACAAATTAGAAGATTAATCACAATAAAGTCTGTTACAATAAAGGATTAATATGTATATAATTTATATAGTGAAGAATATGCAGTGTTATTTTACATTTGTTTACTTTCTGTACCTAAAAACTATTAAACCTACCTAAAAAGCACTGTTTATTTCATTTGTATCTTTGTTCTGTTGTCTTTATGTAGGCCTGCTGAATGTTAAATGGATCCAATCCATGTTCATTAAAATTGTGATGATTTGATGATGCAGCAATAAACCTGCTAGTATATTTTAATGCAGGTGTTTTTGAACTTTGCTGATTTAAAACATGATCAAAATACTATCTATTTTAATGACAAAATTTCAAATAAGAGAGGAAGTGACAAATATCTGTATCGGCCAATAATTGTTTGTTAAAATCTGTATCGGCCCCAAAAAATCATATCGGTGCATCCCTAATTAAAGGTATTCGGTTTTCAGTAGGAAAGGTGTCATTTAAGCGGCCCCTAAAGTAATAATTAACAATTTTTACAACGGAAGTGATTCAATCAAAAACCAACTTTAGCTTGATAATAATTTTTTTGTTCTTAGCGCTGCTGTAAATCCAAAACAATCTCTGTCAATTAATTTTCCTATTGTCACTGTGAAACTGCTTTGAAACAATATGTATTGTGAAAAGCACTATATAAATGAAGATGACTTGACTTGACTAGTAATCCCCTTCCCAACGGGAAGGAATAAAGACTTTCCCAATGAACAAACACTTGTTCTGAGTTTCTGACCTGACGAGGGAAGAAGAACTGCACGACCAAGGTTATACTCCTGCGAGTAAACCTTTCACCGCACGGACCTTTAAGCAGCCCATCTGCTTCTGCAGAGGACTTTGGCTCCTAACTTGCATGACTCAAGTACCTCCAACCTACAGAAGATCCTGCGGATCGACTACCGTCTGACCTACAGTTCTCTGGATTACACAAAGACCCCCAGCACTCAGTGCAGCTCTGCAACTGTTGGAAAGCAATCCAGCCTCTCTCACTGCAAATGGAAGGATACCAGTGGAAGACGTTACCAGTCGCCGGACTGATCACCCAACCAAGGGAAATGTAAATATAACCTAACCAAACCTTTTCCCAAAGGCATTAGGTTGTTGCTATATGAGATTTCTATTTGTGTAGAGACTGTTTATCTAGGGTCAGCGTATACAGATAGTTACATCAGACACGTTATCTGTATTCATAGTAAATGCTTATTTACTATTTCATACCAGCATCCAGAAAGACCACAATCGACTCCCCCATAGACTGCTAATTACCCATTTATTGCTTCATCCAATCCGTTGCTCATCTACTTTGCATTCATTTTGTTAATGTCCATTTGTATAGTAGTTTGTAGTTTCTGTTTGATTGTTGATTCAATTTTCTTAGTAGTTTAGTCATTTTCCTTAGTAGTATTTAGTGAGTGTGATATTTTACTCTTGTATATCTTTTTGTTAATAAATTCATTTTTATTGCAAACTGTGTCATTCTTGTGTTGATAATCAGAGGCTCTACAAGCTTACCGAAATCTCACTAAATCCTTCAGATTGGTCAGATGACAAACTTCCTCCAATTTATAAAATTCTAATTCAGTCAACAATCTTCCATGATCGTTCATTATTGTTAAGGTGAGATTCCTTGGCTGGTGACCCATAATATAGGAAGGAAACTCTCACACTCACCTTAGGCGATGTGTGACCAAAAACTCAATATTAATATTAATACTAAATATTAATATTAATATTTAGGATCATAAATCACTACATTTGTGGTGCTCTTGTGTGAGGCTAATCCAAAATCGCCACACGTTCATGACCTAGGCTAGATTTTTGTAATGCTCTACTGGGTGGTTGCCCTGCACGCTTAATATCAAACTTCATCCAGTCCAAAATGCAGCAGCTAGAGCTCTTACTAGAACCAGGAAGATAACCATATTAGCCTGGTTCTGTCAACACTGCATTGGCTCCCCATTAAACATCGTATACATTTTAAATCTTGCTAATTACTTACAGGCCCGGTTTAACAGACAGGGCTTAGCCTAAGCCAGGATTAGGCCTTAGTTCAATTAGGGTATTTAAGTAGCTTTTTATAAATGTGCCTTAGAAAAAAACATTACTGGTGTGCATCTTGAGACAAAACAATGGCTCTGACATATTTTAAGATATGTCAGTACTAGTTGCTTTCAGTTAAAACAGCTCAAACATGCATTTTAGTCTAGGACTAGCTTAAGCCTTGTCTGTGAAACTGAGGGACAAAGTACTAAATGGTTTAGCTCCCCAGTACTTGAGTGAGCTCTTAATGCATTATAGTCCTTATAGTATTGTGATGTCAAAATTCTGGCCAGTTGATAATATCTAGAATATCAAAATCAAGATCCTTTTCCTATTTAGCACCTAAACTTTTTCTTCTTATCACTAACATTTAGATATTTAAATCAAATAAAAAGAACTGTCAGTCTGAAGGTCTAGCTATGCAAAATTAGGCAGGGCAAGGCATAGCCTTCCCCCGGTCACAGACTAATGTGGAATCTTCTCATTCAAACAACTGCAAAATTTGGCTTGCATTCCTGAACCCAAAGCTGAATGTCTTTTCCCATGTAACACGTCAGTCATGGTGCACCATGGTTCATAATAATTCACCTGTTCCGAAAGATAAATTTTCCAGTTTATATGATTTACTTTGACGTGTCCAGTGTACACAGATTCAAATAGTTTTGTCATGTCATGTCAAAAAACACAACCCGTGCAGATACGTTGAATTGGTTTATTATAAGTGAAACACTTGCATTTGCTAGACAGTGTGTTAGCCTTATCAATTGCTTACATACGATGACACATAGCGACAGAGCTAAAAGTACCTTTTTTTGAAAGTAGCCTACCGTTACCTGTTGAGAAACGCACCTGAAAGAGCTGTATTTGTGATGTTTGAGTTGGGGGATGCACAAGACATGAAAGGGGCGTTTGCAAAATATGCTTTTGTATTTTATAATTTCACTAGTGATGCAGAAACGACATACTTCACCTTTAATGTTGCAGTATTGGTCTGTGTATTGGACATGAAAAAGTGGTATTGAGCCATCCCTACCATTATCATGCTGCAGGCCCAAATAGGTAAGATGCCAAAAGAGCAACAAAAAAATTGCCATTGCCATTTATTTCAGTCTTGTAAAACTTCATTTTACAGAAAAGACAGACAATGAAATGAATTCTTGTTACACACATCTTCACCTATTTACTAAAAAAGAAACCTGTAGTGATAATAGTAAAAAAGTAGATAAAAGTAGAAATATAAAATGTGAAATTAAAAATATACAAATTTTCTAAGATTAAAAGAGACTAAAATAAAAGAATCATGTTTTTGTTAAATCAAGTTTTAGCTAATGTGTTCAGTTAAGCAATAACTCAAATGACGAATTACTTTTTTAAAGTTTGATTTCACAGCGTATCTTGCTATATTTTTTTTTTACGAAATGCAAAATAAAGCTAAGGCATCCAATTAGAAAAGGAAAACAAAACAACATACATAGCTACTAAATATCTATTTAGAGTCTTACACCACAATATTCTATATATTTTTATTTTTTCCCCAAATAAAAACTGATAACCTGAAGATATTTCCATCAAAATACCAGAACTCTCCCTCTTTGCAATGTATGATTTGCAGGAATTAAGCCCACATTAAAAATGATGACAGTACAATTATCATAATTCTTGTAATATTTTGTTTCCAAATGTAATAAAAAAATGAATTATAGTAAAAGTCATCTGTATTCATTTGCATCTACAAACTAAAGTCATATTGTTTATTTGAAAGGTTCTAGATTGCCTGTTAAGGCAGAGTCCATGAGGTCATCATCCTCTGTATGCATATACACAGGACTTGGACGTGAGGACCGCTCAGAGCTAAGCAACAGCATTGAAGTTTCTGAAGATATAGGGGATCTGGACCAGCCATCCGTCTTTGCTGTGTGAGAAGAGGGCCCACAAGACATTGTTGACTTCTTCTTTTCTTTATCTCGATCTCTGTCCCTATCCCGCTCTTTCTGCTTCTTCTTCTCTTTTTTATGTTTCTTGTGTTTTTCACTCTGGTTAATGGATATGGAACTCATGTAGTCTTGCATGGGTTGGTGTGGTCTCATAGTTTGGTCATCATCAGAGTTAGGACTGTTCTGATGAGACTTTTCAGCAATTGAACTGCTACCAGACTCGCTCTCACTGTCTGGATTTACAGGCGTGTAGCCAGGAGAACGGCTGTGGCTTGGGGAGCTGCGGTCATGTTTTGGTGTAGAGCCACTAAAAAGGGGTGATGCTTTGTGGCCTGAGTGCTGGGAACGCATGGCACCATCTCCAGAAATTTCTCCAGGTTTCTGAAGGGTTACTTTAGATTTAATACTTGGAGAACCCCCTTCTGGCTTGCTAATAATAATTTTTGCCACACCAGTGCCAGTCACTGCACTACTTTTAGAATCAATCATCTTCTTGTCACCAGAATTGCTCCCTGATCCAGACACCTTGGATTTGCCATCTTTGTCTGTCTTGTCTCGCTTGCTCAGAAAATCACCTCCCTGGGAGGACATACCATGCTTGGAGGATGTAGGACCAGCATTTTGTGGCATTACCCCTCCTGCAGTGCCACCACAGCCTTCACCCTCCTCCCCACCAATGCCCCCACTACCCACACTCTTCAGTTTGTCAATGACTGCAGTAAGAGATGGCTTTTTGTTTCGGCTTGGGGACTTTCCCTTTGCATTAGGGTTGCTTCCACTGCCACCACCCCCTCCACCACTGCAACTCCCACCACTGTTCCCATATTGTGAATGACCACTTGAAGAAAAGGGCATGGAGCCAGATGATGAGGAGGAGCTTACAGAGGAAGTAGATGTAGAAGTGCTTGTGGATGAACTACTGCCTAACTGTTTTTGAGTACCCATTCCACCACCTGAAGAGGACTTGGACCCTCCTGATCCTCCACTACCTGAGCCAATAGGGGATTTAGCCTTAGATGAGGGTGGGGTTCCAGGCACCTGGCCTTGTTGAAGTTTCATTGGAGAGGACAGCTTGTCTGAACTTCCAGAACGAGAGTGTGAGGGTGATATGTTGGGCTTGATGTTGGGATTCATGAGTGAGCCAGGAGGCTTACCACCTTGGGGCTTATTTTTGTTTCCACTTCCTGTTCCACTGTTGCTACCACTGACTGAGCCTGACAAACCATGCTTTGTTATGGGAGAGGAGGATTGCTTGCCTGTGCCCATTCCCATGGAAGATCCTTTGGATTGAGAAGGCATACCACTTCCAATACCTGCAATGCTTGATGGTTTGGGAATATTACCTTGCCCAACAGAGCCTTCAAGTTTACTACTTTTTATCTTCCCTGAAGAAGAGGAAGAGTGGGAATGGTGACTTTTGCTATTGCTTGTGCCACTTGTACTACCAGTGCTTCCACTTGTTGAGCTACTTGATGTGTAGCCTCCATGAGATGATGTTTTTCCTCCAGTTAAAGTCCTGGGTATCTGTATAGTGATTTTTGGGATTGGTGGAGTAGCACCTCCTGGTGGGGTCTGAGACCTGCCTGAGCTCCCAGGGGACTTAGATCCACCTGCATTTACTAATCCTCCGGAAGTGGCACTCCCAGAAGGAGGAGTGTAAGGTCGACCCCCTGAGCTGTGTGAAGGTGACTTGCCATCTGGATCCAGCTTTTTGCGTTTTGACGTTTTGTCTTTTGATTTGCCCTCACTTGAAGGAGTGCGACTGCGTTTTACCTGCTTCATTTCAGAAGAGCATACACTCCCCATTCCTATTCCAGAATTTCCTCCTCCATGATCTTCCTTTGCCCTCATCTGCTGCTGTTTAACCTTTGTATCACCACTTTTAAAATCATTACCAGCTACCACAATGCCCATCATGAGTGGACTTTGGCCCCCACCAGTATGAGAAGGGTGTGAGTCTGCCATATCTGATGCTGGACCCAGTATTGGCTTTCCTCCAGCACCATTTCCAACAAAAATACCCATTTCAAAAGGGTCTTTCAATGAAGCCTCTGGAGTATTTTGGCCGTGTGAGGCAGGATTCTGAGGTGTGCCTGTAGGAGTATTCTGCTGACTTCCTCCACTAAAACTTTTAACCAGTTCAAGATCTGGGTCAGGGCTGGGGGAGCTGTCTTCAAAATAGGTCTGTGAAAAGCTTCCCTGTCCAGATAAAAGCTCTGGGTTGAAGTCTGTGTCTGGGAAGAAATTAGTTGAGGAAGAATCACTATTGGGTGTTGCTGCAGTAGCAGCTTCTGCAATCAAGTCTGCTGCATCGGTAAAGGGATTTTCATTGCTATTTGCATTAAACAGGTCTGCCTCAAACACTGTGCTACCTTGGCCTGAACTGGAAGAATCCCGGAGTGGAGTTCCCATGGAACCTCCTTCTTCACCGGCCATGAGGTGTTGGCCATGACTGCTATTGCTTCCTTTGTTGGCCTGATCAGGAATATCAGAAAGAATATCATTGATATCAGGCCCAATACTGTCAGAGCTGGAGAGGCGGACCATACAGGGTATGGATCCTTGTGGCTGAGACTGGACTTGTGTCTGTGGTTGGACATGACAGTGTGGGTGGTATGGCATTCCAGGACCTGAAGGAGGTGTCCCACACTGACTTGGAGCTGGAGTGATACTATGAGGAGTGTCAAGTCCATCACCTGGAAGACTAACATCAAAAATGGGGTTCTGGGAGGCGTCAACATCCATAGAGAAAAGCTCTCGGTGGAAATCGTCTTCAGAGTGGTGTGTGTGATGATGCTGTTGGGTCATGCCTCCCACTTGCTGCTGCAATTGTTGCTTCATGCTCATTCCGCCACCTGCTCCCATTACTCCTTTATCAGAGCCTCTTGGACGCTTTTTCTTGCCCTTGGTACCAGGGCAAGACTGCCCTTGGCTATCTGTCCGTGGGGACCCAGATGAGTTCTGTCTTTCTAGAGGGCTACTGCTGTACAATGCAGCAAAATCTTGTGAGGGATTATCCTTCAGTAGGTTCATCAGCATAGGGTGGTTTTTGGTGTTGCTTGCCGGTGAGGTGGTTGTTGGTGGGGTCTGGTGGGGCTGAGATGGCTGGGGAGTAGGACTGGACCCAACACTGCCTGTTATTTGCAGAAGACTGGTTAGGATTGGATTTTGAGTGACTTTGTTAAAGTCATCTGAACCATGGCTCTGAGATTGTTGATGTTGTTGTTGCATTGCTTGTTGCTGGCCTCCAACCTGTCCCATGGTGTCCATACATGAGCCTCCCTGACCAGTACGACCCATGTTGAAAAGTGAGGTGATTGGGCCTTGGAAAGAACCGCTTCCCCCTACACCCACAACATTGTTGCTTCCTGCAGTGTTGGTCCCACTACTTAAACCAGGAAGACCCATTGGGTTGCTCCCATCTGGCCCTGTACCCATTCCCATGTAACCTGGGCTGCCAGTTGGGGGCAAGTTCTTCTTCACCATAATTTCCACAGTTTCAGCAATAAGGGACAATGCTGGAGTGTCTGCCTGAATGGTCTCTGCCTTGCGTCGGATGGCGCGCATAGTCACAGGAATGGACATGCATCTAGGGAGGGAAAAATAGATGCAACACATAAGTTTTTATGACTCATTATCATAAAAGACAGTATTAAGACCACAACTTTCACTACTTTCCAGTATGTAGTCATTGAGTATATACTTTGTCCAAAGCAACTTACAGTTCACTATTAATGGAGGAGTTTATGACAACTCGTGTATCACACCTTGTGTGATGCAAACCTACAACCTCAGAGTCACCAAACACTCTTAAAATATTTTCCACCATAAAAGCCATATTGATTCTCTAGATAGAGAAGTGGGGCTTTTCAGTAAGACCTTCAGTATGGTCCCAAGGCTATAAATAAATGAAAGAGGTACTGATGCTTTACAATACATATATCACTTATGCCAAATAACACATAGAAGATGCAGTAAAACAATGCTAATATATGGTAAACTTTACTGAAAACACAACATCTTTCAAAAATATTGGAACCCTTGGTAAATTTGAACAAAACAGAATGTAAAAATTAGCCTTTTCTGTTTCTCCTCTTAGTCTTAATTCAAAATATTCACACAAATCTAACCTTTATTATATGAAGAAAAACAATGTGTGAAAATTACTGACACGTTACACATTGCAATAAGTAGAAATCTAGAAAAAAGTACATTCCCATTCATATGGTAGACCATAACCTTCTGTTTCACTGGCCTCTAGATATGAGGTGACACACAGGCCAAATTCCTATAGTCATCCATTACTATGAGAAAGACCCGAGAGACAGAATTGATGCATTTTTTTTGCAAGTTTTTGCACTGCACAAATCAGGAAATGGCTATAAGAAAATAGTTTTTAAGGTTGAAATGCTCATTAATACTATCTGGGCAATAATGAAGAACATTAAATGAAGTGAAGATGAGCATGGTTTGACAAACAATCTGTAAGGATCACAGTTGGTGAACTGCAGATGTTAGTTGGGTCTTAGAGTCAGAAAAGAACCAACTTAAAAGAATAATTTGTTTATGAATCAGACTATACTGGTCTGTTTGGGTACTTATGCATTTGTATTGAAAATTGTAGATACTTTTTATCGGTTTTAACATATAGAGAATGTGAAGCTGCTGTCACGAGTTAGTCTGGTTTGTTTATATCGCGATGCCTTTCTGCTAGTGATGTTAAGGACAGTATTTTGATTTTCTGTCGTGATTGTGAAAAATTTCGCCATTGAAGGTCATTTATGCTAAATCGAGAATTGCAACAGGAACTCACATCATCGTTCAGGGAAAAACTGGACTGTGTAATACAATTTTCGCCTTTTCTACGTAAAAACACACCAAGGGAAGCAGGTTGAGGAGGTGACGGGAAGACGACGTATAGCAAATGTAATAATGTCACAGATTAAACCCACTGCCTATCACTTAATAAAATAATCACATAGCTGAGTGTTTTTGAAAGTTTTGTATTTTGTTTTGGTGTAATAATTAACATTGCACTTGCGAGTATGAGTCACTCGGCTTGTGAATGAGTATAACTTGCACGCAGCCACTTCAAAACTGTTCACGAACTTCTATGGGTTTGATTTTGTTTGTCGTTTGTTGAAATAAATACAAAAAATACAGCGTGTCGGTGTCTATCCGCTGAATGTGATCCTCCGATTCTCCTCCGTGGTCAGCAGGGAAAGTGAATATTTACAAAGAAAACATTAAAACTACAGTTACATTTACACCCTTCCAACAAAGAAATAGATCGACTTCTGTCAGCTTGTTAAACACTTTTATTTATTTGGACATTTTTCTACCATATGATGGCTGAGGCAGCAGTGCGTGCCCAGCGCGTGACACTTTTCACGGTAACCAGATCAAATTGTGAACAGAATTCTACAAAACTTAAGTGAAAACACCAAATTATCATGCAATGGGATAAAATAGCTTCTCTAACCTGCAAACGAAAGCATGAAGAATGTGAATATTTAACCAAGTCAAAAACAAAAAAAGGTAAGCAGGTATCCATATTAATTTCAGTATCAGCAGATGCAAAGCCCTATAAAAGGCAACAACTTTTAAAGTTAAAAAACGATACAAGTTATGTAAATGATAAAAGCTCCTTGTGTGTTCTCGGTTTGATCGATTTGAACAACCATAAAATGACACAAAACGTACGAATTTTGAGTTTTTGATAGGATTCCTATATAGAAAAATCACTCCCTGCCCTTCAGCCGCATTTCGCGCTGCAGCAATGACGTCATGTGCAAACAACCTATTGGTGTGGATGACACGCTGCGGCATACAGGACAGTATTATAAAGGCCTACTGTGACGAGCAGGGCAGGGCGAGAGCCGTGAGGGAACGGCATGAGGGTGTCTGTTACGATGGCGCCGTGCATGGCGCCGCGCATGGCAGCCACAGTGCTTAGCTCTCCAGTGTTTGTACTGTTTTTGTTAGTTTTTGCTCTTTTTTGTTTCTCAAATACGATCAGTTTTACCAGGGATGAACTGCTGAACATTCGGCAGTACACACCACAAAATCTTTTACCGGATTTTGATTATTCAGATGTTTTGTTGAATGTTGTAGTCGGTGGAGCGGCAGCGCTGTTTAGACGCTCCAGGACGCGCAGATGGAGGACGTGCAGACAGGGGAAGCGTGCCGGCGCGCTCGTGAAGCTCAGACAGCGCGGATTAAGAACACCGCTGCCTAGCATCCATCTGGCGAATCTCCGCTCTCTACCCAACAAAACGGACGAACTCCTTCTGCTCTCCCGGACAAATAAGGATTTTTCGAACTCAGCTGCTCTGTGCTTCACGGAAACCTGGCTGAACGACACCATTCCGGACAGCGTGTTAAGTCTGCCGGGCTTTCAGCTGTTTAGATCAGATCGCGATGCAGAATCAACAGGGAAATCGCGCGGCGGTGGGACGTGCTTTTACATCAACATCAACATCAACAGTTTCAGGTGGTGTTCAGATGTAACTGTGTTAAAGAAGATGTGCTGTCCCGATCTTGAAACACTCTTCATTAACTGCAAACCGTTCTATTCGCCACGGGAGTTTTGCTCGCTCATTCTGGTGAGTGTCTACATTCCTCTGCAAGCGCACGTGAGCTCGGCTTTACAGATACTCGCTGATATGATCACAGAGAGTGAGCAACAACCCGGACTCTGTTTTAATCATTCTCGGGGACTTTAACAAAGCGATTCTCTCACGTGAACTTCCAAAATACAGACAGCATGTTACTTGTCCCACCAGAGACAGTAATACACTGGATCACTGTTACACAGCAATAAAGGATGCATATCACTCTGTCCCACGGGCAGCTTTGGGGCTCTCTGATCACTGTTTAGTTCATCTCATACCAACCTACAGGCAGAAACTGAAATCAGCTAAACCTGTAGCAAAGACTGTAAAGAGATGGACCACCGAAACAGAGCGGGGCTTTACAAGCCTGTTTCAAATGGACTGATTGGAGTGTTTTTGAAGCTGCTGCCACCGATCTGGACGAGCTCACAGAGACTGTTACATCATATATCAGTTTCTGTGAGGATTTGTGCATTCCTACAAAGACTCATTTAACTTACAACAACGACAAACCGTGGTTCACTGCAAACCTCAGCCAGCTCCGTCAGGCCAAAGAAGATGCTCGCAGAAATGGGGACAGAGTCTTGACAGGCCAAATACACACTGGAAAAGGAGATCAGAGTGGCAAAGAGGAATTATTCTGATAAGCTTCGGAATCAGTTCTCTTCTAATGGCACGGCTTCAGTGTGGAAAGGTCTGAAAGTCATCAGCAATTACAAGACACCATCCCCCATCTCTGTGGAGAATCAACAACTGGCAGAAACGATCTGAACGAGTTTTATTGCAGGTTTGAAAAAAAAACAAAACACCATTCACACTTCCTGTAACCCCCGTCTCCCCCACACCTGCAATTCAGTAGATGACGTGCGCCAGGTCTTCAGAAAGAACAAGAGAAGAAAGGCACCAGGCCCAGACAGCGTTTCACCAGCCTGTCTGAAAACCTGTGCTGACCAGCTGGCCCCCATCTTCACACAGATCTTCAACAGATCACTGGATCTGTACAAAGTCCCCTCATGCTTCAAACGCTCCACCATCACCCCCGTCCCAAAGAAACCCAAAATTACTGGACTTAATGACTACAGACCTTTTGGTTTTGGCTTATCTGAAGGACATCACTGCAATTTGCTTACCGAGCAAACAGGTCTGTGAATGATGCAGTCAATATGGGACTGCATTATGTTCTGCAGCATCTGGACAGACCAGGGACTTATGTGAGGATCCTGTTTGTGGACTTCAGCTCTGCTTTTAACACCATCATCCCATCACTCCTCCAGCCCAAATTAACTCAGCTCTCCGTGCCCACCTGTGTCTGTCAGTGGATCACTAGCTTCCTGACAGACAGGCAGCAGCTAGTGAGGCTGGGAAAATTCTCATCCAGCACCCGCACCATCAGCACCGGCGCCCCTCAGGGCTGTGTTCTCTCCCCACTGCTCTTCTCCCTGTACACCAATGACTACATTTCTAAAGACCCCTCTGTCAAGCTCCTGAAGTTTGCAGATGACACCACACTGATCGGCCTCATCCAGGACGGTGAAGAGTCTGCTTACAGACTGGAGGTTGAACAGCTGGCTGTCTGGTGCAGTCTTAACAACCTGGAGCTCAACACGCTCAAGACAGTGGAGATGATCGTGGACTTCAGGAGAAACCCCCCTGCTCTCCCCCCACTCACCATCATGAACAGCACTGTGACTGCAGTGGAGTCATTCAGATTCCTGGGCACCACAATCTCCCAGGACCTGAAGTGGGATAACCACATTGAGTCCATTGTGAAAAAGGCCCAGCAGAGGTTGTACTTCCTTTGCCAGCTGAGGAAGTTCAACCTACCACAGGAGCTGCTGAAACAGTTTCAGACCGAACAGGTCTACCTGCACTTCACCGAATCGACTCCAAATCAGTCTCAAAAGAGTCTCCATTCCCCCGAAGTATAACTCATCGCAAGATTGATTTTGACTGGGATGTGAGTGGCCCACAGCGGCTGACTCCAGAGGAGCAGATGGCGGGTGAATTGTGACATCCTCCACAGGGCCAGCAATATCGCTGGCAACTCCAGGCAGTTGATGTGCCACTGCAGTTGAGGTGACAACCGCGCCACCGCGGTGGTGAAGTGTCACCGGCGGTAGTGTGACGTGTGTATTAGATATATATATATATATATATATATATATATATATATATATATATATATATATATATATATATATATATGTATATATATATATATATATCTATCTCTCTCTATATCTCAAAGGTCGCGGTAACCGAAAATTCTCCGTCATTGACGGAATTTTTTTAGCAGTGACGGAAAAAAATCTGCAGCCCGTCCGTCATTTTGACAGATTACTGAGGCTGATGTTGCTTGTAACTGTAATTCCCACCCCTGTCCAGTTGGTTGTGAGCGCGCTCCAGTGTGGCAGCAGAGAGCGAGTTCAGTCTCCAGAATAAAATGGAAATGATACACACAGGCGAGCACCCAGTTTAAGTCCATTTTATAATAATAAAGTTATAATACTTATACTTACTTACATAATTAAGTTTCTAATCCAGTTCGTTTTGTTTTAAATGGTTCGTTTTGTTATTTTTCTTGCTGACTATAAGTTTATGGTCAACGACTGGCTTTTCTGAGGTATAATGTTACGTGACATTGTTTGCAACACTGATTGAACTGACGTGATACAGATTTCGGTAAGCTACTGTATCTTTCAACATATTTTTTGATTTTCATTCATGTTTATTTCATTCTGTACAGTTTTTACAATCCTGTCCATCAAAATGACGGCGAAACGCAAGTCTAACACAACCTCAAATATATATATATACACTACCGGTCAAAAGTTTGGAAACATTACTATTTTTAATGTTTTTGAACGAAGTCTCTTATGCTCATTAAGGCTGCATTTATTTCATAATAAATACAGAAAAAACAATGATATTGTGAAATATCATTACAATTTAAAATTATGGTTTTCTATTTTAATATACTTTAAAATATAATTTATTTCTGTGATGCAAAGCTGAATTTTCAGCATCATTACTCCAGTCTTCAGTGTCACATGATCCTTCAGCAATCATTCTAATATGCTGATTTGATACTCAGTTATTATCAATGTTGAAAACAGTTCAACATTAATATTAATATAGCTTAATATTTTTTTGGAACCTGTGATACTTTTTTCAGGATTCATTGATGAATAAAAGGTTAAAAAGAACAGCATTTATTCAAAATATAAATCTTTTCTAACAATATAAATCTTTACTATCACTTTTTATCAATTTAACATATCTGTGCTGAATAAAAGTATTAATTTCTTTCAAAAAAAAGAAAGAAAAAAAATTACTGACCCCAAACTTTTTAACGGTAGTGTATATTGTTACAAAAGATTTCTATTTTGAATAAATGCTGATATTTTTTTTTTTTACTTTTTATTCATCAAAGAATCCTGAAAAAGTATCACAGGTTATAAAATAATATTAAGCAGCACAACTGTTTCCAACATTGATAATAAATCAGCATAATACAATGATTTCTGAAGGATCATGTGACACTGAAGACTGGAGTAATGATGCTGACAATTCAGCTTTGCATCACAGAAATAAATTAAATAAATTAAAAATTTTAAAGTATATTAAAATAGAAAACCATAATTTTAAATTGTAATAATATTTCACAATATTATTGTTTTTTCTGTATTTATTATGAAATAAATGCAGCCTTAATGAGCATAAGAGACTTAAAAATAGTAATGTTTCCAAACTTTCCAAACTTTTGACCGGTAGTGTGTATGTGTGTGTATATATATATATATATATATATATATATATATATATATATATATATATATATATATAAAATAATATTATATATATATATTATATATAAAATAATATCCTGCAGCCCTCCAACCTCTCCTGCAGGAAGGAAAGAACTGACCTGACTGTGCATCTCTGTGGATCTTCCCCTCAGGAAGCACACCAGTCAGCAAACAGACTCCACTTCATGGCATAGGCCCGCCTCATAGAAAGGGCTCTAGCCTGAGTGATGGTGTCTATCACCGCTGGTGATATCCCACTCAAGTCTTCCGCGTCCCATCCAGGGGCCAGACATGGAGGTTCCAGAGATCTAGGCTTGAGTGCCAAATTGTGCCCCATCCCTGAGAAAGTCCTTCAAGGAGCATGAGCTCTGAGAACCATGTCCGGGTGGGCCAGTATGGCACAACCAACAAGACCTGATCTCTGTCCTCCCTGACTTTGCACAACATCTGTGCAATCAGGCTCACTGGGGGAAATGCATACTTGTGAAGTATTGAGGAAGGGGCCAGCGTCCAGCTATGTGCCGGTGTGTCCAGGCCGAGTGGGGCCTCAGTCAGGGAATACCACAGCGGGCAATGGGAGGATTCTAGGGAACCGAACAGGTCTACCTGCACTTCACCGAATCGACTCCAAATCGGTCTCAAAAGAGTCTCCACTCCCCCGAAGTATAACTCATCGCAAGAGAGCGTCCACTGCATGATTGATTTTGACTGGGATGTGAGTGGCCCACAGCGGCTGACTCCAGAGAGTAGATGGCAGGTGAATTGTGACATCCTTTGTGAGTGTAACCCACCTTGGCAATTTATATAAGCCACTGCCACAGTCGAGGTCCTGTCCAGGAGCCCAATGCTGCGTGTCCATTGCAAATGGCACCCCAGGCAGTCTTGGACGCATCTGTTGTGACCACATCATGCCTAGACACTTGTTCTAGGGGAACCCCTGCCCGTAGAAATGCAAAGTCTGTCCAAGGGCTGAATAAGCACCAACAAATCGGCGTGATGGCCATGCGATGTGTGCCGCTATGCCATGCTCATCTAGGGACTCGAGTCTGAAACCAATGCTGAAGCCGTCTCATATGAATCTACCAGAGCAGTGTAACCACCGCCAAGGAGACCATCTGCCCCAAGAGCCTCTAAAATTGTTTCAGCGGAACTGCTGTTTTTCCCTTGAATGTCTTAATGGAGTTCAGCATTGACTGAGCGCATTCATTGGTGAGACGTGCTGTCATAGTGACTGAGATCAACTCCATCCCAAGAAAAGAGAGGCCCTGGACTGGGGAGAGCTTGCTCTTTTCTCAGTTGACCTGAAGCCCCAAACAGCTGAGGTGTCTGAGCACCAGGTCCCTGTGCACACAACAAATCTCGAGAGTGATCTAGGATCATCTGGTCGTTGAGATAGTTGAGAATGCGAATGCCCACTTCCCTTAACAGGGCAAGGGCAGCCTCAGCAACTTTCGTGAAGAAGCAAGGTGACAAGGACAGCCCGAAAAGGAGGACCTTGTACTGGTATGCCTGACTCTCGAACTCTCGAAAGCAAAAAGAAGAAACGGTCGGTGTTGAGACATAGAACTATGCATCCTTCAGGTCTATCGCTGTGAACCAATCCTGTTGGTGAATGCATATCATTAACATCTTGAACGGGAGCTTGTCCAGGGCCCGATTAAAAAGTTGCAGGTCTAAGATTGGTCGCAAACCCACCGCCTTTCTTTGGTATGATGAAGTAAGGGCTGTAGGAACCCTTCATCTAAGCTGGAGGAATAGGCTGTACTGCATCCTTTGCCAATAGGACTGCAATTTACGCATTCAGCATTTGCCGCATTGCCTGCCACTGAGGTAATGAGAACGTTGCTGAACCTGGGCGGGTGCCTGGTGAACTAAATTGCATAGCCAAGTATGACTGTCCAGATGAGCCAGAACGATGGGTTAGGAAGAGCTAACCAGGCCTCTAAACTTCGCACGAGTGGCACTAGAGAAACAATCGTTTTTGATGTACCGGTGGTGGGCCGGCAAAACGGAGCATTGGCTGGCATGTCGGGAAGCCACGCATCCTGATCCTGTGGCTCTGAGTGTATAGAATCAGTTACCTTGCTCCTTAAAGGGTCATGAAACCCCAAAACACATTTTTTTGAAATGAACAGATATGTACAGGCTGCACATCACTGAAAACACTAAAAGCACATTTTATCAATAAGTAGAAATTGGTTATTTTTGCGTTTTTCCGAGCAATTTCGTTCTTCCGGGTTGAAAAGCAAAGACGAAGCAACATCACGGAATGTGAGGTAGAAGCATGCTTTCGGAGTGTGTGATCCTAATCATCTAGTCATCTGTATGTGCACACTGATGTTATATTTAATGATGTCATGCCATATTGCAGTTTAGCATTTATTTCTTTATTGCAATTTTATTTAGAACCACAATCTTAAGTTTGACTACATCCTGTATTACTCAGCCTCTTTTACTTGCCTTATATTGGAACTCATAAATGCAAGACCTGTTCAGCTTGAGACAGGCGCTATATAAATTTAACATTATTATTATTATTATTTTTATAAATGCAGAAATGCATACCTTGCTTGTATTGCTATTTCTATTGCTACTAGGGATGGATATTTTTGGCAATTTTTCATTTCGATCATCGATAGGTTTCAAAAACGAGTAATCGAGTACTCGGGGGGGGGGGGGGGGGGGAGATAATGAAAGATAATGAAAAGATAATGAAAAAAAGATAATGAAAAATCTGAAGACTGTTATGAAAATGAATGTTAAAAATAAAAATATGACTTGAAAACCTGACATGAAAACATGAACACGTGATTAGAACAGATTATGAATAGCTGCCTGAGGTGAAGAGTGACTTTATGCTAATAAACTGAAGCCCGTTCTATGACACATCCTATGATACTAATCAGATAACTTCGATACAGAACATAGACGTAACATTACAACTTTTATCTGCACAAAAGGATGCAAATGCCAGTGAACTTTAAGTTACGTGCTATAGCGAGATTGAGAGAGTGAGAGAGAAAGAGAGAGAGAGAGAGGGAAAGTGAGAGAGCTCCCGCCATGATGCGCTTTCATGACAGTGCGCTGAAACACGGACAAGGACGGTTTTTCTTAGAGATTTCTATAAAGTTCTCATTATAATGCTATGTTTATGGCAGATTTGTGCTATATTTTCATCTACATTATTAAGTGATTCCATAAATTGCCTGTGCGTTTTGGAAGCCATACAAATTTTACGAATTATGCCATTGAATAAATATGACGAAAAAAGCACTGCTGCATTATTATAACATCAGTATTTTTATTTTTTATTTTTTAAAGAAATATCTATAAGCAATATGACCATCTCAGATAACTCAGTTAATAAATGTTGATATCCCAACGCATCCTGTATTAGATTAATCAGATGTAGCTATTACAACTTTCATCTGCAAAACGTTCGCGAATGCAAACGTGAGCATGACCGAAAGTGTAACTCCGATTGCGCTTTAAAAACACAGCCAACGAAAGCACAACAAATTCACATTCTATTAGGCTACATTTTTTATTTATTCTAAATAATTAATTTAATTATTCTAAAATAATTTATTCATTTCAGCGATTAGCTGTGTTATCTTCTCGGTTCCGCCTGCGTTGCATTTTGGTCTTACGGCAAATGATGCAATGCTCGTCTGAGTTGCCGCTCTGTTCTTGTCTTGTTAAAGTAAAGCCAGACATCACTATGTGAATTCGAGGCCATTCTCTCTCTTCTCACGTCTTTTGATGCATGCTCTGGCAAGCTAAACAATCAGAGCTCAGGGCGCCACCCAAAGTGCTGCTATAACCAAACAGGAAAAAGAAAAAAAAAAAAAAAAAAAAAAATTCGATCATTGTTTACATGATCGATCGTTGCTGTCACGGTCGAGTACTCGATCGCTGTTGCACATTCCTAATTGCTACTAAGCTTTCAACTTTATACTTCCTAAATCCTGGAAAACATCCTGCAGCAAATACAATAATTTGCAACCAGATAAAGATATCCTTCCTAACTCTTCCTAACAAAATTTTTGTCATAAAAACATTTTATCTGCCTAAATGTGCCTATGAGTTTTTTTTTTTTTTATAGTGGTTGGGTTATGAATCTAATAGTGTAATGCAACTAAAACTGTTGTAGCTGTTAAAGGGGGTATAATGCTATATCATGTATTCTGACTTATTTACACTGTTAAAGAGTTGGATTCTCATGCTAAACATGACCAAAGTTTCAAAACACGAGTTGGACGTATGACGGAGTATTTCTCTGCCAAAAATACTCTTCCAAATCCTCATAAATTTCGCTGTCTTTTTTTCGAGCATGTGCCTGTGTGACACTCCTGAAGAGCGTGTGCGCACACGTTGACCAGAGCGAGAGAGCAAGAGCACACCCATCAACGCGCGTTCGGCTTTACGGAAGTCGTCAGCAGCGCTGCACAGGTCACAGGACTTCACGAAATCAACATCACCAAAGAAGTGTGTTTTTGGTTGAGGGAAAGATAACCTTGCTTCCCAAAGAACCCAGCGTTAAGTGGAGCTTAGAGTTTTGTGCTCACGCATTACACTGAGGCGCTCTCGATATTTGTTATTAAAATAACCATAGAAACTGATAGTTGCAATCACTTTTTTATTGGCTAAAATGAATGGAGAATATCTTGTGTTTTTCAATGGCTCCTCGAGCCCTCAGGATCAGCGCTTATGGTTTCATAAACAAGGCCCAGTTCTACGCTGGATTTACAGATCGTTTGAAACCGAAAGATGGAGTGGTCACAGCGGTAATGACCCCGTTCATGAGTCGGAACCGCAGGTGGTGAGTAAAACTGCTTTGTTGGCAATAGGTGCCTAAGTGCATATAATGTAAACAACACGAACGTAGCGAATTCATAAATTCATTATTCATCATTCACTATACGCTATATTCATTATAGTGATTTAAAAGTTATCCAGGGATAATGCGATGGTGTATTGTGTGTGTTTAAATACAGTTGTTTAGCTGACCATTGATAACTTGCAGACGATAGCTACACAAAAGCTGCGCGTGCTCGTCACTCTTTAGCTCCGCTCACACGGCACGCCTCTAGGTACTTGGCTGTTTTCGGAAAGACTCGGTACAGCGCATGTATCTTTTATAAATATGATAAAACTAAAGACTTTTTGGAGATGTGAAGGATGCACTACAACTCTATAGGTACTCAAGATTAACATGAGATTGGCAGAAACTGTGTGTGATACCCCCCCTTTAAAAAAGCATACTCCAACATATCATGATGACAAAATTATACTACAGCATATAATTTTAGATGATAAAATTCCCATGCCCTTCACATCAGTCTATTGACATTAAAGGTTTCACATTGAACGCATTGGGCTTAACGGCCGAACTGCAATAAAGACGCTAAAGGCCATATTTGCACTCTGTATAGTGATATGCAGACTCTTGGACATGTGGTGGTATCAGATGCGTTGGGAGTGAGAATATGTTGACTTTTTAAAGGGAGCAAGAACGGTGGAAGTTATATCTAAGCTAAAGAATGGTAAATCGGCAGACCCTGATGGTCTAGGCTTCAAGACTAGGCTTCACTTGGCTTCAAGACAAGAAAAATGTCTTCCATCTCTAATAGGTATAGACCAAAATTATAAAGAATTATAAAAGATTCTAAGCTTATAAAGAATGGTCCATTACACACTCATAAGAAGATATTTTGAAGAATATGGGTAGCCAAACAGTTGATGTGCTCCACTGACTTTCATAGTATGGAAAAAAATACCATGGAAATCATTGATCTGCCCATCTACTGTTTGCTTACAGACATTCTTCAAAATATCTTCTTTTGTGTTCAGCAGAAGAAAGAAATTCATACAGGTTTGGGACAACTTGAGGGTAAGTAAATGACAGAATTTTCATTTCTGGGTGAACTATCCCTTTAAGGACAAACTAAAAGTCTACTATAAAACTTAGGATCTTTTCATACACTTTCTGAGAATTTTTTTTTTTTTTTTTTTTTTACACAGGCAATATAATATGCCTCTTACTTCATTGACTGATAGATATGTATTTTATTTTTGAAAATATGTGAATATGTGGAAGAGATGCGCGGATCAGCTCTAACGTTACCCGAATCCGCTGTTAAAATTAATCATCCACCCGCCCAAACCTATGATTTTCTCTGAATTAGATATCTGATCGTCACGTTAGAATTATTAAAATTCTCAGTGTTAAGCGTGATTATATGGCAACATATTACAAATAAGTAGACTGCTTTAAAGAGTGTTCACACTTGGCAGGTACGAACTCTGGTGCGATTGCTCTGTTGGTGCAGTTCATTTAATTAAGTATGAATGCTGCCATCCGAACCCTGGTATGCACTAAATAAGCGGACCGAGACTCCTGAAAAGGTGGGTCTTGGTCCGCTTTCAAATGAACTCTGTTGCAGTTTGACTGAAATATGAATACAACACGGACCACAGACATCTAAACAAACCAAAAACAGAATGTGATGTTACAAGATGCGAGCCTAAAAAGGACAGAATGCTAAAGCATACGTTTTTCTCATCATAGGAGCTTTGTTGTCCATTACAGTTCGGTACAGGCATCAGAAACACTGTCTCCTTGCAGCAGATCTTCATTTGTGTGCAATGATGGATTTTCTGGCCCTGTTTTGACTCCTTTACACATTTTATAAACACTTCACAAGTTCCAAGCTGGTAAAAATGCCATCATACGTACACACATACAACAAGCACATTTAGCCCAGAACACAGCATTGTTTTGGATGTTCGTTAAGTTCCATCGCAAAGTTTTTTTTGTATCTTTCGGTTCGGTCTTAAAAATTACAGTGCAAGCGCTAAGTGAACCAGGACTAAATGTATTATTTTCTTTTATTGTTCCAGACAATAGCAAGAGAACCAAACTACCAGTGTGAACACACCCTAAATGAACATTTATTTAAAGTAAAAGTTCTTCTTTGGCAAAATTACATTTCCTTATTGTACTCCCTTCAAACTTAAATTGTCACTGTTTCCGTCACTGCAACTTCCCAAACACACACACAAGAAATTAAATATGTTCAGCCCAAGCAAAGGCTGAATATAGGCTTTATTAGTTTATTGTCATATACATACAGTGCTTCACAGCTGTTTCATAACATATACCTAGCACTTGATTCGTCCTGGTTAACTCCTTCAGGAAAACGCTCCCACGTGGTACTTTTCTTTCAATCCTTTTGTTTTTAATTCTCCTTTTTGAAATATATCTCAGATCTGTTTTGCCTCCAGTGCTGCTTAAACAAGTGGACCCCGCAACTGCGTAGCTTATCCGAATCTGTGCATGACTAATGTGTGGTAACACTTTATTCAATGATCCACTTTAGACAGTCTACTAATTAAAAGTAACTTTGCAACTACTTGTCAACTAGCAGTCATTAGAGTATTATTAGACTGTCTGCTTAATATCTGCTAACACTTTATTTTGATGGTCACCCAACAGACATTCAACTGACTATAAGTAACTTTGTAACTACTTGTCAATTTATTCTACTAACCCGACCCCTAACACCCAACCATTACCTAACAGTCTACTAATACTCTAATGAGAGTTAGTCGACATGTATTTGGAAAGTTACTTATAGTTAGTAGAATGTCAAAAGTGGACCATCAAAATAATGTGTAACCAAATATGTATATCTTATCCTTTGTATAACAACTTCTTGGCCTTTGTAATTGAATTTTTGGATGCTGAGGGAGGGAGACATGGGAGGATAGGAAAGCAGTTAATAAGCAAATTGTTCTTTGGAGATTTTCTTGTTATCTTTCATATTTTTTCAATAAAGATATGGTAAAAAAAAAAAAAAAAGAACAACCTCACTCAAGACCAAGTTGGGACAGGTGCTCTGCCATGTCTGTGTGTGGTTTGTGTTTTATTCCTCTCTTTAAGGTTCCATAGATGACATGGTTCTTTTTTTATTTGAAAGTATGGGCCAAAAATGGGAGCTGAAATATTTCCAGGTTTTTAATTTGGCCAGTGCAAACTTGTAAATCAACTTTTTTTTTTTCCCAATATCACATTTCAAATTTAGGTTCTAATTTCAATTTTAGTATTCAACATTTATTGTTTTAAATGATTAACTGTTTTCAAACTCTTTTCTTGCCACTATGTATGCTTAAACTAATATATTATAGTCATGTATGAGGAGCACAAATGCAAAAAGTCTTCAAGGTAAGCATAGGTTCAATGCCATCCATTACACCTACCTCTGGACTACTTTGGTAATGAAGTCATCAGTGCAGATCAAAGCATCAGATAAACCCTTATAGAGTTTACAGGCTACCTGCATCGAATCAATCACCTCCATCACCACTGAGAGCAAAAACAGACTGAGTCAGAAATCAGAAGAGGCAAAACTACCTAAATGTAAAGAGTGTGAGAGGTAAACCTTTTTCCTTACCACATACAAGTGATTCATTAACAGGGTGTTGAAAGGACACACTAAAGCTTGAGTCTGTTAGTGGACACACTTCAAACTGCAGCAGTCCAGGAGAATCTGTTAAAAACATGAAATTATGTGCAAAACTCTGCATCTATGAGCAGAATATATGATTAACTTAGTAATACAATAGTTGACTTCAGATCTCATTTTAGCAAAGGTTTCAGAACACTTTCTCACCAAAGCAAATTAAAATTACAAAGTTGGACTAGGACATGTATTTACTAACATACAACATTCACATGATGTTCATAATGCACATGAAGTGATAAAAAATGTATTCATTATATTACATCACCTTTACATATAGATTGAAAAATAGCAATACATGTTATCTGACCTGTTAAAAAGTACATTACTACCTTTAGTCATTCTTTAAAAAGATATATAAAGCGAGTAGTCAGCTTGTCATATGATCTTAATATGTCAGCCACCGTGTACTCATGTAGAATAAAACTGCTATGTCTTTATTTTCAAACTGTCTTCATATCATGTGAGTAGACACTATTTAAATGAATTATATATTACTCTGTCGACCTTAATAGACAACATTTTTAGTAATCTACCAACTCCTATGCCCACAATTAATATGAAAGACAACACACTCACCTTCCTTAATGTAGGTCTTTTTGACGCAGCTGCCAATAAGCGTGTTGTAAGCAGCCTGATGTCTTATAATGTCGAGGAGGGCAGGCACCTGAGCAGGATGTCTGAAGGGAATCTTGGAAACCAAAGCTCCTTGAAGACACCTCCCATCCTGCACTGGAGCATCACCATTTAGGAAATAACAATGTTGCTGTCCTGGTAAAGACTAATGGGATAGAAAGGCAAACCACTCAGAAAATCAAATGGAAATCCTTATAATGATATACTTTTTTTTCCCCCAGTGATGGCAAGATGATATCGTAATGTCATATGGCTTCAAAATACAACACAAATACTGTATGTTAAATATGCCGACTTATTATTCATACATTAGAGGAATCATGTTCTGTTCAGAATATATGGTAGTTGACAAAATAGATTTCTGGACATTAACTTATTTCCTCACCAAATTTGGCTTACAAGAATGTTTGTCTGACCTGGGGCCTTATGTATAAAACTTCTCAAAAATGCTCTTAAGAATAGACTTAAGCTTTGACTTAAGTGCCTGGAAGAGTAGCCATGGCAGTGTGACACCAATCATTTCATGTATTTATAATAAAATCATTTAAAAAAAGACAATGAAACATTCATTTTAATTATTTTTTTTAGATTGCTTTGCATTGTGCAAAATTATCATGTAGAAGTATTGATGCTGTGGAATCCTTTTCTAATGATATATGTCTCCTCATTTACAGTTGGAGAAATGATGTGAACATGAGCTCCATCAGTGACTCCAACAGCTCCAGGGAAGCTTGAAATACTCATAAAAGTGACTTGCTTTTGCCACATGGTTTGAAGATCAGTTGGAAAGTAAATGAACTGCCATACAGCATGGCCGGTCTAGGAAAATTGACATTTTCACCCTTTATCCGAATATTAATTAAAATTTTTTAAACATTTTGTAATCATATTGCGTAGTTGTGCTTTTGTGATAACGCAATGAAACATGCCAAATTATGTCGACATAATTTCTGTCGAGACTGTCATACAAAGAAATTATGAACACATGCAAAAACAAGAGGGAACCAAAGGAATATTAATAACTAATTATGTTGCAGTCAATGTATGCCTTTTCCTGTCAGTTTTTTGTTTTTCTATGCATATTTTTTGCTAAATAAAATCTGTAGCGCTAGTTTACCTTTTTTTTGCCAAATAATTTTGTCATATAAATACTGTAACTAAGTTTAGCGTTTTGTTCTTCCCTCATATTTAACTTTTTTTACTTTTTTTTTTTTTTTTGACAAAAATTTTACTAAAATTGAAAACAAACAAAGAAGTAATTATTACTTTAATTTTGCACTGATTTGTGGAATGGGCAACGTTATTAAATTTCTTACTAGGTCACTTACAAAAAAAACAAAAAAACAAAAAAAAAAAAACCCTGACAATCAAGCTTATATAATTTTTAATTTATCAACTGTCTGTCATCATATAACTCTAGTGTATTATATGATCTTGATATCTTCGTTGGAAAGTGTGTGGCCTCCTCCTCTCTGCTGCAATTTTGTTACTCCTAACTAGGTAACTAGGTTAGGATATCTCTCCAGCACTCTTAACTAATTTAGAAGCTGAGACCTAGTCTTGACATTTATGAATCACACTTATTCTTAAGTCTAGGAATAAGAGTAAAATTACATCATTAGAATTTTGACACACTTTAGACTAAAATTTTACTCCGAGCAGCTTTATACATATGGCCCCAGGTCTAGATATATTGTGTAAATATAGACACTGCTAAATATAAAGTAACCTAAATATGAATGAACAAACAATAACTTTACAAACAAAAAACCCCAGTGGTGTCGAATACTCACTGCATAAAAACGCATTGTTTGGCCCAAAGCAGGACTGGCCCCTCCATCCTCATGCAGTTGGCTTTTAATGATGAGATCATATAGTGGGGACAAGGTGGGCGCGGTCTCAAAAACAGGGATGCCTAAAAAGATGAAAAAAAAAAAAAAAAAAAAAAAAAAAAAAAGTGAAGTACAGTTATGTTCATGCAGTCTCACAGAAACACATGAGCAATGCTCATATTATTAACTCTTATTTTAATCCAAATTTGTGATATACCAAGTGATATAAGACCATTTAATAGGAGAAGCATAATAACTAATAATAACTACATTAATGTAGAAGTCAATAGCAGTCATCCATGTATTGTTTCAAAACAATTTTTTGATCAATTATACAGCTAGGGTTTCAGACAAGATTTTATACCTGTAGAACTGCCCATTTTTTTAATATATGATACAGAGAATGGCATCAAGCAATTCATCTTCAAGAAGAAACACGCTGGTAAATCTACACAGTTTGAGTTTGTTACAGAAGAAAATGATGGAGTCCTAGAAAAAAAACAAAAAAAAAAAACAGTAATTAAATAACTATTTGACATGACACCAAAAATCTTGAAAGAATGAATAAATCATTATTATAAATCAATAAATTGTACCAAAGTAAAATTCTGTTTTAAATAATTTATATTTAAATGTTTCTCAAACAAAGCTATCATATGACATATGACAGCTATCAGAACACTGTGAAAATAGGTCACAAGCCACAAAGGCTACTTTTATGATATAAACAGCCCATGGTCAAGTATGCAGCAAAATTCTGCTAATCTCCCTTCTGTGTTCTGTGGACAGGGTTCCCACTCTTTCAAGAACATCAGATTTCAATATTTATTTTATATCAAGCACAATAAAGACGATGGGTTGATGGGTTTGTTACTGCCAATCTGGACACAATCAAACTGTACCTGTGTCTATCATTACTGCAGTAATGTTAAGGCATATACTGACAACTAAAATCAAATTTAAGGGGCATATGACTTTTTTAAAATCCAATGAGGAGAGAGGGCTGGTAGAGTGAATGAGAGAACAAGCGAGTTCGAACGAGATATGCAGTTTGCAGCTTTCTTATTCCTGCTTTTAAACATTATTTTCACACTGGTTTTAGTTTTCCGTTTTTATGAATCATTACTTGACTAAAACTATAATATAGAGACAATATTATATACATGAATTTTGCAATTAAATGAAATTATATGGTAAGGTAATTGTTAGGTACTAAAAAAAAAAAAAAAAAAAAAAAAAAAAAAAAATTCAAAATTATTTGTTAATCACCTGTTTAGGGTATCTGCAGGGTTTTCAAAAATCAGATTTAAGGCTTTTAAAGAGCTTTTTAAGACCTGCACAAATAAAATTAATACCATATTGGGGGAGATTAGTGTTTATGGTAAAATCCTAAACCATATAATGACTTTAAAAACCACAATATAAACAACTTCAGTCAACATCAGTCTACCAGTTGACATTTACAACACTGCGTGTAAGCTTAATATGGGTAAATCTTTGCATTGGTCCAAACAAAAATGGCAGAAAACACGCTGAATGAAAATGCAATTTCAATCTCTGACAGTAGATGGTGCTTATGGAACAGCAGAAATATATTAGTTTCCCCGGTTACCTCTGTAAACAAATTAGCACTGCCTGTGCTTATAAACACTACTTAATTAGGCAAAATTCATTGGAACCTTGATTAACCAATTTTTATGTAGCTCAATTTCAAGTACTTTCAAGAAGCATGGGAACCCTGCATGGAAGAGATTACACCAGATTACACCATGGTAGAGTTACACCAGAATTGTCATTGTTGGTTGAACTATTCCTTTAATTTCCTCAATTATCTGACCCTTTGTTGTCGACTGGATGGGATCCTGTGATAAGCGGAGCAATGGGAAGCTTGTAAACCGATGTGGTGCCCTCAACAGTCACTGACACACTCACACCTAAAGTACGGGGAACTGCAGAATGAAAGAAGAGAAGATAGTAAATCAATGACCTTGAAGTATATAAACACTAGATTGTTATTTAAATGAATATTCAATTGAACTATGCTTGTTGATCTGATTGATAAAACAATTTTCTCACTATTGACATCAGTGAAGTTCAGTTGGGCTCCTGTTCCCTCTTCAAAGATATCATCTGGAGAAACATAACACTGTAGAGATACTAGATGACCGCCACTCCTCGCCGTCAACAGACCCACACTACCGCGAAGTATGGTCTCCACAGCGTTTGCCTTAGTGGCTATCCTATAATATAAATTGCTTGAGTAATTATAAATACATATATGTATATAATTATATATATGTATATAAAATGTGTATATGTATATAAAAATATACAATATAATAATTATGGTAACACTTTATTTTAGGGTTTTTTAACTAGCTGCTTATTAGCATGCATATTACTAGAATATTGGCTATTTATTAGTACTTATTAAGCACATATTAATGCCTTATTCTGCATGACCTTATTCTACATTCTTAATCCTTTCCAATACCTAAACTTAACAACTAACTTACTAACTATTAATAAGCAGTAAATTAGTAGTTTATTGAGGGAAAAGTTGTAGTTAATAGTTTATATGTGTTCCCAATACTAAAGTGTTACCATAATTATATATTACATATTACAGTAGTTTTCGTAAAACTGACTGCTAGAATTTCAAATAATTTTATTTGAACCTGATCAAAAGCAGGTCATAATGGCATAAAAACGCTGAATAACAGATCAGATTATTTTGGATGTGATCAATGCCAGGGGGAAAAAAAAAAGTTAACCGCTCTGTTACAACTTCTCCAAAAGCTAAAAGGATTAAATTAGAAAGATGAGATTAAATTGTGAGTTGTACAGATACCTTGCCTTTTAAATACAGGTACACAAAGCCTGGTTACTGACAAATCTGTTCTTCAAGAAAGATTGGCCAGTGTGAACCATGCCATGATCCCAATATTTTTCATAGGACTTTAAAAACTGATTATAGAGATGCACAAATCTGGAAAAAGCAACGGAATCATTGCTAAAGACTTAGGTGTTCAAGAATCCACTGTAAGATAACCTTTCAACAATTCTGGAATGTTGCTACTCTCCCTAGGAGACCACTGAGACCACTGACCACTGTGAAGTATGGTGAAAGAAGCATCATGGTTTAGAGCTTCTTTGCTGTATCATGAATTCAAAACTGTATCAAGAGATTTTACACAAGAATGTCAGCACAGAAGTACACAACATTGCATTTTAGAGAGCCTGGGTGGTTTAAGACAATGACCCAAAGAACCTTGAGCCATATGAGATGCTGTGGCATAATCTAAAGAAGGCTGTGCTATCGAGACAACCCAGAAATATAGATAAACAAACATTTGTGTGGAGTGATGGTTCAAATTGGTCAAAAGTCTTACAAGTAGTTGCAGAAAACATTTGGTGGAGGTCTTGCTGCTGAAGGATTATCAAATTACTAAATTCAAAGGTTCAATTAATTTCTCCAATACTTTTTGCATGATCACTTAATGTTCTCAATAAAAATGTAGTTTTTTGTGTTATTAGTTTAGTTAGATTGTCTATAATTGTGATTTAAATTAAAGGGGTCATGACATGAGAAATCAAATTTCCTTGGTCTTTTAGCATATAAGAGGTCTTTGTATCATTATTACATCCTGCAAGTTCCATTATTTAAAACGTCCTCATCATCAATAAAAAAGCATTTATATAATCAATCTGTAAAAAAAAAAGCTTTGTTTGGAACAGAGGTGGCATGTGATGTCACAGGGGCACAATCATTTGCATACAACTGCCTCTGGAGCAAGACAACAACGCCTACTTTTACATCATTGCATCATTGTCCCGCCCACTGATGTTCAGTCGTTGATCAGCAAGTGGATCTAAAGTAGGCCTAGCTGTTTATGATAAGATTGTGATAACAACAAGATTGGCTGTGGAAAAACATCATCTTTGCACAGGCTGCTGAAGGATCTCGATGTCAGAGAACAACGGATTCAGTTTATTTTTAATGAACATCCTAGTCACTTCAGTGCTGACTTGCATGTTTGTACTGTACATTTTACCAGCAACTGTTTTGAGAATAAGTCGCAATACAATACCGACTTTGCCCAAAAACATTTGCTCAAAGATCAGGAATCAACTGTTCTGGAATCAGCAAGGACCCCGCAAATTGTAAGTAACGCATTGAATTTTTAAACCGGTAATGAAAGTTAAATTCATAGTTAATAATCCTAGTATTTTTAAAGAACGCTCTCTTTATAATGGCTGAAGCTGTCGATCACGCAGCACGAGTTTATCTGGACACTTACCAAAACTCCCGTTATAGTGATGACCTTACACTACACAATGAATCTTTTACTGTATTTAAATCGTGTTTGCATTGTTAGTTTTGGTGAAAGCATTTCTTGAGAGTGCAGAAATTGCGTTGCAATGACAAGATCACTGCATTCACGTGATCAACAGACTGTCATCTGCTCAATGTTAATCACTGCAACCTTCCCTGTGATGGAACAGATATAAACAATGCAATAATTAATTTTCACAATTCGTTAATCTATACAGCTTAATAGTAAAAATGTGGTAAAAATATTTGAAAGGATTCCACATGTAATACTTATTTCAATTGCAAAGATTTCAGCCAATCACAGCAGTGGGTGTTTACACTGAAGTCTCATAGCAGACAGGCCCCTTCAAACAGAGTGTTCAAATCAGAGGGCTAAAATCAGGGTGGAAAATAGCCATTTATTTCTAAATTATGACAATTATTTGATGTAAAAATCATATTAACATTATAAATGCACCTCAGGAAACATAAAAAAAAAAAAAAAAAATCCATTTCATGACCCCTTTAAGATCAGACCACATTTTGAGTAATCAATGCAGAAATCCAGATATTTTCAAAGGGTTCAAACTTATTCTTGCCACTATATGAATGTTATTTACTATAGCTTTTGATGGTTAAAAAAACAACAACTGTAAGCTTATCTGTGGGCAAGGTTTCTACATGCTCTATCATTGCTATGTCTTTTTACATTTCTCAAGTCACTAGTAAAAAACATGGGCTTGTTCTGAGAACAGTTTGCAACTGACCACTGTCTCTAGCACCCATCAGCACAATTTCTGTAGAAAAAGGAATAATAATTACCATATTCATGTACCATTGTATTTGCATGGTACTGCAAGTTACTTTAAAGAATAATATAATAATACCACAATATAGTATTAAAATCCAAAAATGTCCATTGTACTTTTGTGCTAGTGTATGATATGAAGAAACATTTTTCTTGACAAATAAGAAAATCAATATGCCTGAACATATGCATCATCTTGGTGAGGTCTAACTCCAGGGACTGAAGAGCCAAATACATCTTTGTCTTTAATTTGCTGTGGAATAAAATTAGAAAACAAGTATTAAAATGCAAATAGTAACAGGAACTGCAAGTGTTTAATGATATAATAAATAAAACTAAAAAAAGGAGAAAACACACTTGTCTCCAGGGAGCTTATACAGGTTAACCAGACCCTTCAGGTGTTTGGAAAACTCATCAAAATTTTTGTCTCTGTAAAAATAAAGGTTAATGTTCTGGTAAATACATTTAATGCTTTGTATTCTTGTACAGTCACTTTGTAGTTGTTGTAACTTGTATAAAATAACTTGTTAAATCTGATGGCTCATAGACGACTTTATGAGGGTAAGTAGTATAAAGTAGGATGTAGGTCCCGTTTTGTTGGTCTCATTACAGTTGCACATTCTTTCTGAACACTTTCAAAATAACAGCAGCTTGGGCTGTTTCTAAGCAAAATATTTATTCAGTGACCTAAAAAAATTTCTCAGATCTGAAAGTAAGTTAGCATCCTTTACTGTGTGGGGGATGTTAGTAAAATAAGGAAATGCAATAGAGCAGATAACATTTTATCTGTCAAATTACACAAAGCATTCTACAGTATCAATCATCAGAAATGACAAATAGCTACGATATCAAAACTTCTTTGTTAATGCTGGTCTGTTTGTGTCTAAGCATATGTATTTTTGGTGTGCAGTGAGTTTGACTGGGCGCTATCATTTACAGACACTCAAGTGTTTGAGGCACTAAGCAGCAAGTAAACTAAATATACATATTCCACTTTGCTGAAAAATTTACTTTCCCTCGATATAGTTTGCTTACCGTAAATGCTGTATCAGCTCAGGACAACTCTACATAACAATGAGACAAAAATCACAATAAAGTAAGATCACAGGACATAGACATACTGCTATTCACAATAACCACAAGTCTTCCTCTTACCACAGGGTTTTCACCATGGTGGGCCACTTTGACATCCACAAGCTTTCCAGCTTTATCCAAATGCACCTCAACGTAAAACATATCTGAGGTGATATAGCACTCAGTACGTGAGGGGCTCAGGTGAGATCCCAACCTGTAGGCACACAGCACGAGAACAAAAAGACCATACATACCTTTTAGTAAATTCAAGTAAAGTTAGGTAGGTCAAGTAAAATCAAGTAGAAATAAATCAGAACACGCTAGTGATGTTACTTATGACACCAAGTGCATGCCTCGCTGCTGAGTGGTTTGCGCCTGTAAGCTCTGTATAGCTTTTTGTTTTGAATCTGTATCTACTACCATTCCTTGTTGTTTATATTATTAAATATAATTTACTCATCACCATATATCAGATATTGTCTAATATTGCCTATAATATTAATCTGACATTGCTAGCTTTAATCTAAATCGTTATCGCTAGCACATCGTGCTAGCATTTCGCTAGCCTGTTAACCTGCCATACGTGCTTGCCGTCTTTTTCTCTCGCGTTTCTCTTGCTCTTCTCTCTAGTAATATGGCACATAGTCTTAGAGATGAACCTTGACTAACTGGGGCCCAGGTCAGGAAGCAGACAGACTGGCTAAAGTGACCGTCTGCTAGCTGACTCATGTCACAGAAGTCAGATAAATCCCAACACATAGAGACTCTTTCACCTAGATATCATCACATAGAGACTTTGTCTGTTCCACGAATTAGTAAATACAAAAAAAACTCTCAAACCCATTTAAGGGAAAAATTTAATTGATGTTCAACAAATAAAAAACATAATACAGATGAACAAATGATAAAGCTTGGTTTGCTTAATATTAGATCTGTGCTGTGTTTGACAGAAACCTGGCAAAAACCAGACAATTACATTATTTTAAATGAGTCCAAACCCCAAAATTACCGTTATAAACATGAGCCTCGTCTGAAAGGCAAAAGTGGAGGTGTTTCTGTAATTTAAAGCAATATCTTCAGTATTACTCAGAGGTCTAGTTTCAAATACAATTCTTTTGAAGTGATGGTGCTTTATGTAACGCTATCTAGTGTATGTGATAAATCCCGCTTGACATTTCTGCTGGCTACTGTATACAGGCCACCAGGGCACCATACAGACTTTATCAAAGAATTTGCTGATTTTCTATCAGAGTTAGTACTGGCTGCAGATAAAGTCCTTATTGTTGGTGATTTTAATATCCATGTAGATAGTGAAAAAGACGCACTGGGATTGGCATTTAGAGATATTCTAAACTCTACTGGAGTTCGGCAACACATGTCAGGCCCCACTCATTGTCGTAATCATACTTTAGATCTAATATTGTCACATGGAATCGATATTGATGCCGTTGAAATTCTGCAGCAGAGTGATGACATCTCAAATCATTATCTAGTCTCATGTATACTTCATTTAGCCAAGGCTGCAAAGCCGACTCCTGGTTACAAATATGGTAGAACCATTACTTCTACCACTAAAGATTGCTTTATAAATAATCTTTCTGAGCAGTTTCATCTCCTTAACATACCAGATAGCTTAGAAGAACTCGATGTTGCAACAGAAACTACTGACTCTCTCTTTTCTAGCACTTTAGACACAGTTGCTCCTTCGGACTTAAAAAAGATTAAAGAAAATAGTCCAAAGCCGTGGTACAACGACCACACTCGGGCCCTTAAAAGAGCAGCCAGAAAAGGTTTTTCGCATTTCGTGGAGAGAGAGCACGATTGCGTACAGAAAGGCCTTAAAAACTGCTAGATCTGATTATTTTTCAACCCTCTTAGAAGAAAACAAACACAACCCTAGGTATTTATTTACTACAGTGGCTAAATTAACAAGAAATAAAGCTTCAACCCCAGACGTTTCCAAACAGCACAGCAGTAATGACTTTATGAACTTTTTTTACATTGATAATATTAGAGGGAAAATTATAACTATGCAACCATCTACTACAGTATCACATCAGACAGTGCATTGTAGTGTCCCTGAGGAAAAACTCCATTCATTCATTGTGATAGGAGAGGAAGAACTGTCTAAACTCGTTAAATCATCTAAATCAACACCCTATACCGACTAAGCTACTGAAAGAGATGCTTCCAGAAGTCATAGATCCTTTTCTTAATATCATTAATTCATCTTTGTCATTAGGATACATACTGAAAACTTTAAAGCTGGCTATTATTAAACCTCTTGTTAAAAAAACGCAAATTGATCCTACAGAATGAGTCAATTACAGGCCAATCTCGAATCTACCTTTTCTGTCAAAGATACTAGAAAAGGCAATATCCTCACAACTATGCTCCTTTTTAGAAAGAAATGGTATCTGTGAGGATTTCCAGTCAGGATTTAGACTGTACCATAGTACTGAGACATCTCTCATTAGAGTTACAAATAGGGCTGCAACAACTATTCTATAAAATCGATAATAATCGATAATGAAAATCATCGACAACGATTCTCATTATCGATTAGTCGGGTCTACCCACCGTGCACGGAAGACTTCCGCCAGTCGCGTCAAATTACAGCACTGAATAATGCATTTCTATGGACAAAATGCATCTAAAATAGTGAAGGAAACAGATTGAGCAGCTGCGGGAAAGGTACGTGATCAAAGCTGATCAAAACATGAGAACTCCTTATTTTAAGGTTCAAGCTAATGCATTAACGTAATGGCTTGTCCTGTCAGGGGCTTTGACAGATGCATGTGCATCATACAACGTACATTCTGCGGCTATTCTACGGCTATCTGCGGCTATATCCTTATCGATAAATGTTACAAATTCACACAAGCATTACCATTTTGCATAAAGGCTCGTCCTGACCGTCTGCATTAAACTTTAAATTTACTAAATAAGCACCGGCGCACGCACCCGCGTCAGACAGACGGAATGCGAGAGAGAGGGAGACAATTAATATTCAGCACAAAAATATTAATTTTGCTGAAATATCTGTTGTTTAAAGTTACATTTAGATTTAAAAATCAACATGTCATTCAAGTATTTTATGAGAGTAGTAACTGTAAAGGGATAACAACATATAATTGAATATAAATGTAAGACGTTTCTTATAACCTATTTACAGTGTTTTTCTTTATTAGGGCCCGAGCACCGGTGTGCGAGGACCCTATTGGAATTGCTCTTTTTATTAGGGCCCAAGACCAAAGGGCGAAGGCCCTATTGTTTTCTTTAGGATTATTAGGGCCCAAGCCGAAGGCGAAGGCCCTATTGTTTTCTATAGGAGGATTATTTTTTTTCGACTATTCAGGCATTTTTGGGGCCCTTACCATGCTCAAAAACTCTTCAAACTTTGCACACATCGGAATCGTTGGCCATCAGGCCCGGGCAGAAGCTGGTACCCGGGCGTGGCAGGGGGGCTCGACAGCGCCCCCTTGAACAGTGTCATACAGCATGAAGTCAAGATATTGAGGATGTAAAATTGCCAGCGGATTTTTGATATCTCGAACGGTTTGGCCGTGGCGAGGCAATGAATTTATGGCGAGAAAAGGGAATCAGGAAATGTGTTATAACTTATGCATACATTGATTTTTATGAAACTTCAGCTGTGTGTTGGTTGTAGGAGTCCGATCACATGGATGTGACTATTGTGAGTCAAAGTTATAGCGCCACCAACTGGCAGCAGGAAGTGTGTCACTTTCAAAAAATGCTTTGAGATAACCCTCTTTTTTTTTTTTTTTTTTTTACCTGATTTGCTTCAAACTTCATCACAATAATGTCAAAACATGGCAGATGTAGACCTGTGAATGTATTTGTGATATCTTAAATATTGTTGCCATGGCAACATGTCAAACTTTAATAATATTCTTTAGTGTTTTTGAGGCTCTTAACATGCTTCAAATTGCATGAAACTCGACACACACATCAATATTGTCGACCAGTAGACATGGACAAAGCCTTAGAAATGGCCGTGGTGGAGGGGCTCAGTAGCGCCACCTTTTCACAAAAGTGGGGGGGTTATTTTTACCTACAGTCACCAAACTCGGTACACATATTATTCTCATTAAGCCGGACAACTTTCTAATTTACAGTCATTAGCTCTGATCAACAGAAAGTCAGATATTTTGGTTTGAATGTGGATTTTTCACACACACTCTCTGTCCTCCCCCATCATTCCCTGAGTCTCACTCATTCTGTGTGTGTGTGTAGGGGGTGTGTGTGGAGGGGGGGTGTCTCTGTGTGTGGGTCTCTGTCTCTCTGTGTGTGTGTGTGTGTGTGTGTGTATGTGTTACATTCTTGATTAGTGGTCTTTAACCCTTTTACTGATTACCCATTTATTAATGAACTGCAAATGATAACTTCACAATCAATTGAAATTGAACCATGACACTATATCACTATTAGGACAGGACTAGTTTTCTACATGTCGTTTGAGTTACAATTATTATTTTTACAATTAAAATTATTTTTAAATTAATTATTTATTGATATTAATTATTTAAATTCAAATTTATTTAAAAAAAAAAAACCTCTAAGTAAATTTCACATGATTATAAAAGTGGCTGTTTAAAATAAACTTGCATAAGTGAGCAGCAAAATCTAGACATGTACCTTACTCTTACCTGAGACTGATATTAAAATAGTCTTTGCAGGTTCTGTGATTTGGCTCTATTTATTAATTTTATAATTTTATTTTTTATACCACACATATTGAAATTAAATGAAAGCATGCTTTTGGTGCACAAGATTGGTGCACAAACGATAGCTCAGGGAGGTCAAAAAACATGAAGAGAAGTGTTAGGATAATACAACATCAGCAATCACAGACATTCGCATTAAGACTGGATTACATTTCTCAGAGCACTGTGGAGTTTGAGCAAATAACAGTATATAATTTGCTCTGGAATTTTTTTAGAGGTTGTCTGAGAAAAACATAGACATGGCAGATTAAGATGATATTCTGCACTTATTTGGAATTGACCTATGACATTCTATGACATGAAATTCATCTCAATTTAAATGATCTCATGGATGTGGCTATTGTGGTTTGTGATCATATGAGCACCAGCTGTTGCAGTAAATGTGGTGTATTCAAATAACTTTGACATAGTCCTTTTATGTTTACCCGTTTTAAATGCCTGCTGTGCACAGTTGCCCTGAAGCCACCAGGTTGGCGGTGCCACTGGGCTTGGGCCCGCCATCGCTGCTTGCAGCTATATTTAGGGCCCAAGCCACTGGTGGCGCAGGGCCCTCTTGTTTTTCTAAGGATTATTATTATTAGGGCCCAAGCCGAAGGCGAAGGCCCTATTGTTTTCTTTAGGAGGATTATTTTTTTTTGACTATTCGGGCATTTTTGGGGCCCTTACCATGCTCAAAAACTCTTGAAACTTTGCACACACATCGGAATCGTCGGCCATCAGGGCCGGGCAGGGGGGCTCGACAGCACCCCCTTGAATGAAGTCCGAAATCTTGGTCCATATATTAAACACGCTTGCACGTATTAGTATGAAACTCGGTACATATATAGACCTCATCGGGCCTAACAACTTTCGTGCTTATACGCATATTATAAGTTATACGCCACCCCAACAGGAAGGCAGCTATTACGGGTTGTTTGAAAAACGCATGCTCTGGAATTTGATATACTCCTCCTAGGCAATTAATCCGATCACCACCAAACTTGGTCAGCTTGAAGTCAAGACATTTAGGATGCTAAATTGCCAGCAGATTTTTGAAATCTCGAACGGTTTGGCCGTGGCGAGGCAACAAATTTATGGCGAGAAAAGGGAAACAGGAAATGTGTTATAATGTCTGCATACATTGATTTTTATGAAACGTCAGCTGTGTGTTCATTGTACAAGGCTGATCACGTGGATGTGACTATTGTGAGTCAAAGTTATAGCACCACCAACTGGCAGCAGGAAGTGTGTCACTTTCAACATGCTTTGAGATCACCCTCTTATTTTTACCCGATTTGCTTTAAACTTCATCAGAATAATGTCAAAACATGGCAGATGTAGACCTTTGAAAAGAATTGTGATATCTCAAACACTGTTGCCATGGCAACGCATCAAACTTTAATATTTGTTTTGGATGCTTTTGAGACTCTTAGCATGCTTCAAATTGTATGAAACTCCACACACATCAGGATTGTTATCCAGTAGACATGGGCAAATCCTTAGAAACGGGCGGGGAGGAGGGGCTCTATAGTGCCACCTTATAGTGCAGTAAATGTAGATTGAATTTGATAGAGTTCTTTGATGTTTAACCGTTTTAAATGCCTATTGCCCACTGTGCACAGTTGCCCTGAAGCCTCCGGAGTGGCGGTGCCACTGGGCTTGGGCCCGCCATCGCTGCTTGCAGCTATATTTATTATTATTCTTCCTCTTCTTGTTCTCCGAAATATTTCATAGCATTCAGTTGGCACATGTGTTTGACGTACACTGGGCAGGATGTGCAATAGTGTGTTTTTTTTGTCAATAAAGTAAATAAAATTAGGATTTTTATCCAATTAATTGAAAAAATAATCAGACAACTAATCTATTATCAAAATAATCTTTAGTTGCAGCCCTAGTTACAAATGATTTGCTCTTATCATTGGATCGTGGCTGTATTTCTCTATTAGTGTTACTGGATCTTAGTGCTGCATTTGACACTATCGACCACAACATTCTTTTGAATAGACTCAAAAATTATGTTGGTATTATTGGAATTGCATTGGCATGGTTCAAATCCTACTTACCTGACCGTTATTAGTTTGTAGTAGTAAACGAAGAGATGCCCTATCGATCACAAGTTCAGTACGGAGTACCGCAAGGCTCAGTACTAGGACAGTTGCTGTTTACTTTGTACATGCTACCCTTGGGAGATATCATTAGGAAGCGTGGCATTAGTTTTCACAGTTATGCTGATGATACTCAGCTCTAAATTTCTTCGTGCCTTGACGAAACTTACCAATTCACAAAATTAATGGAGTGCACAGCTGATATAAAAAATTGGATAGCAATTTCCTACTACTTAATTCTGAAAAAAACAGAGATTCTAATTATTGGACAAAAAACCTCCGCATGTAATAACCTAGAATACTGTCTAACACTTTATGGATGTTCTGTCAAGTCTTCGTCGTCAGTTAGGAACCTGGGTGTGCTCTTTGATACCAATCTTTCATTTGAAAGCAACGTTTTTAGCATCTGCATAACCGCATTCTTACATCTTAAAAATATATCTAAATTATGACATATGCACTCAATGACAAATGCGGAACAGTTAGTTTATGCGTTCATGACCTCAAGGCTAGATTATTGTGTTTTTGCTGGGTGGTTGCCCTGCATGCCTAATAAACAAACTACAGCTCGTCCAAAGCACAGCAGCTAGAGTTCTTACTAGAACCAGGAAGTATGACCATATTAGCCCGGTTATGTCAACACTGCATTGGCTCCCTATTAAACATCGTATAAATTCTAAAATCTTGCTAATTACTTACAAAGCACTAAATGGTTTAGCTCCCCAGTACTTGAGCGATCTCTTAAACACATTATAGTCAAGTCAAGTCAAGTCAAGTCACTTTTATTTATATAGCACTTTTTACAATGCAGACTGTGTCAAAGCAGCTTTACAGTGATAACTGGTAAATAATTTGGCTGCACAGCAGCTCATAAAGAAAGTGGTGTCATTGTCCAGCTTAAGTAAATTCAGTATTGATTCATTCCGTTGTAAAAATTAATAATTAATTTATCTATATATCAGCACTGGAGAAAACAGTGATGTCATCATCCAGCTCAGTTCTGTTTGCATACAATGGCATCAATGCAGGCAGATCAAAAACATTGTATAGTCCTTCACATCTATTGCGGTCTCAAAATTCTGGCCAGTTGATAATACCTAGAATATCAAAATTGACTGCTGGCGGTAGATCCTTTTCCTTTTTAGCACCTAAACTTTGGAACAGTCTTCCTAGCATTGTTCAGGAAGCAGACACACTCTGTCAGTTTAAATATAGACAAAAACACATCTCTTTAACCTGGCACACACATAACACATTATCTACTTCTATAATTCAAATCATGTAAATTGTTAGGCTGCATAAATTAGGTCAGCCGGACAATAACTTATGGCAATAAGTTAAATAATAAGTTGGCAATAAGTTATATATCTAACCAAAAGGATGACCCAGCCAAATTTATGCTGCTAAAATGGACAGCATGTTGTCACAAAACCAATAGAGACAGATGAATGAGTTTAAACTTGTATAAACTTTTATGTAAATCAAGTGTAACGTCAGTTCTGGCAGGTCACGTCAGTCAAGCTCGCATCAGCTGACTCCCAGGTGACTCACATCTACCTATAGGAATGCGACGCCTATCACAGCATTCATATATAAGCTCCTCAGTATTATCAGCAGCTATTGCATTTCTCAGAAGCTAATTAAATGGCGAATTCAACAGGCAAAACCGCATGTGCAATCGGGAATTTAGCGAAAGGGACTCGTTCCCCACATGGATTTCACCTTTTGAACACGCAAATTCGCCGCATTGATCCAGTGGCGGCGCTAGGCCGGGGCTTGCAAGGGGCTGTAGCCCAACCAGAAATGTGCTTAGCACCGGCGCAGCCCCCCCAAGGATTTTCTAATGATTTTCCTGTTTATTCTGTGTCACTTTCATTAAAAAAAAAGTCATTAAAAACCTAAAAAAATAAATAAAATAAAAATTGTTAATAAATGTTGTAAATGTGCCTATAAACAATGGTTTTACTGGGGGAGGAGTCATTGCATGTTCACGTACAGTGCGCGCGTTATCAAGTGCCTCGTCAACAGCCATTATATTGGCGAGCAATGAAATATGAAGCAAAAGACCGCAGACTTTAGACACATCTCGGAATATTTCAGAAGATAACAACAGAGATATTGTCCTCTTCTCTTGTATTGTAATCTGCTATTGGTGAGTAGCTACCCTGATCTTTTGAATATTCACTCATGTTATAAACGTCAAATAATATAACGTTAGATTTTAATATAAATTCTTGCGCGTTGTTCCCCCTAGCTAGCCTAGTGGTGATGAAAAAATAAAGAGAAAATGTCGTTTTCCATCTAAACATATAGATTAATGCGTTAAACAGGCGTCTTTGACCGTATCTCATCTGCTTTTTCAGTTTCTCGCGCCGCGTTTTAAAACGCCACGTCAAGTTCAACTAAAAACACGTCACCGGACACCCTGCGCTCTTTTCCATGTTGTTTGTGTTTTAAAATCACAAGCACGTTCCTTCATTTAGCTCACTACAGGATACACAGACGTACGTACGCCTATATGTCTGAGACAAGTCGACAAGTTTTAATAAACCGTTGTTGAAAGAGCAATAATAAATGTGGTAATAATAAATGTGTTAAGCAAAATTGGTAATAATAAATGTGTTAAGCAAAATTGATAGGCTACTGTGCTTAGTAACTGTGTACACTTTTCAATGAGACCTTGTAAAGGTATAGTTTAAGGTAAAATGGAAAATGTAAAAAGTAAAATGCAATGAATGCCGGGTATTGAAGTTATTGATGTACATATTTTTTTTCTTAGCACCCCCTTTGAACTGTTAAGCCCCCCCTTAGCACCCCCAAGAAAAAAATCCTGGAGCCGCCACTGCATTGATCATAAGCCGCCTGATTTGGAAGTGATTGGGTTAGCATTGCTTCTCGCATCGCTGCAATTAGACATGGACTCGCTGAAGTTATACTAATATGACTGATTCAAGAACTAACTCAACCCCGCATGAAGGGTTTCAAGAGAAGATCAAGCATCCACATCACAGCCGACTATTTCACTCTCCTTCATCTCTGAATGTTTTCATAAGCTAAGCTAAGTTCCTTTTAATGTTCGTTGTTTTAAAGCTATCCGGTATTGGCAACATGCTGTTGCTAAGGCTATCAGTGTTGCTTAGGCTTCTAGTCATTCTCAGTAAAAATGTTTGTGCAAAGCTTTTGCGATCGTATTGGCAATGTGCGTTACTTATCTGTTGTCATTGGCAACTGGCTTGATAGGTGCGCATGCTGGTCGGATCGCTTTCATTTGTATAGCAACATACTTGCTGGTCGGGTTGCCTTGTGTTTAGCGCTATACATTGCAGATCCAAGCAGCTTTGCGGTAGAGACAGGAAAACAACGATTCATGGTGCAAACGGATTTTCTGCTGTGGCGCAGCACATCGTAAACATGCTCGTTCTTAAAGCTATAGTGCCATTAGAAAAACGCTTGTTCTTAAAACTATTGTTGCTTTTTGGAACAAGCTGTTCTTAAAGCTATAGTTGCTATTGGGAGAGAAAAAAAAAAACAAAAAAAAACGCTCGTTCTTAAAGCTATAGTTGCTATTGGAAAAAAAAAACGCTCGTTCTTAAAGCTATAGTTGCTATTGGAAACACGCTGTTCTTAAAGCTATAGTTGCTACTGGGGAAAGAAAACACTCGTTCTTAAAGCTATTCTCCTTATTCACCTCGAACGTTCTAAGGAGCTTGAGGGGTACACCTACCACTTCCGGGAATTCTCGCGTCGCGATTTCTCTTAGCGGCAATGGCGCCGCACTGCTGTGTTCCCCAGTGCACTTCGTCACACAGGAAAAAATCCAACAGAGGACAAACCTTTCACCGTTTTCCAGAGGATAAGAAAAACGGTGAGAGTGGATAAAAAATATCAGAAAGGATGGGGGGAGGGGGGGTATAGCTATAGTTGCAATTGGAAAAACGCTCGTTCTTAAAGATAGTTGCTATTGGAAAAACATTCTGTGTTAAGTTAGCAACTTTTCTGTGGCTTAAAGTGCCCCTATTATGCCTTTTTTTAAGGTTCCTAATATTGTTTTGGGAGTCTCCTACAACAGGTTTACATTTATGCAAGGTCAAAAAACACTTTCGTTTTCTCATAATATACATTTAATTTCACCTCAGTTCACCAAAGATTGGTAAATGATTCGTTAGAAGCAGAATCAGTCTCTCTAAACCTATTAACCTTATAAGCGAAGCTGAAAACCTCTAAACATAAGATAAACCGGCCCCACTTTATGTCGTAAACTCCCACGTTAGCTGAGCACAAACGTGAATAGCTGATAATGCATTACACTTTGTAAACAAAAGTCATGCTCCATCCTTGATCATTACTCCAAGTAATAAGACAGACAAGCTGCATTAATCGACACATTTTTAGACAATATTGGACCCACATCCAAAACTATGAATTTTGAACGATCGCTAGAAAATATAAACATCAATTATTAATCATACTTACAGGTTGAGATTCAGAGGAGCACAACAAAATATTGTACTGCTGTGGTATTGTTGGAAAAAAAAAAGAATTTTCCCTGGTGTCTGCGCGTGCATTAAGTGGGCGGGCAATATGCTAATGTTTCATTGTGACGTCACAACAAAATGGCTTGGGATTTGTTTCACAAACGACTTAATTGACTCCGAGTCGACTCTTACTTTTGAGAGACAATAACTTTATATACGGTGCACTTTCAGATTTAAAACTTTGCAGGATGTTTTCATTCATTTAGAGCTTCATTTTACACACTACATGAAAGGTAATTTTCAAAAATCCATAATAGGGGCACTTTAAAAATGATCAGGGTATTGTAACATGCTGGTCCTTAAATACACAGAGGTCTCTTATTCAACACTAACAACGTCGTAGCTTGATGATCCCATAAAGGAGTGTGAAATCATGGGAGTCGTCATCTTCACTTCCACAGCCGGAGGAATCAGCCTGATGGGAGCAGAAATCATGTTCATGAATGAAGAAGCACTGTATTTCACTGCTTAGCTGCATGCTGCATCTAAGTCAGAGCTATTGCTGCGGATGTATGCTTCCCCGACCAGACTACCACTAGTTTAATACTAGTCTGTGATTTACAACATGCTTGTTGTATCAGATTTGCTGCCGCTAGGGGTGTAAGCTTCCCCCAATAGAAAAAATAAATAAATAAATTAATTAAGTTTATGTATTAGGCAACAGGTATATGCTTCTCCGACCAGACTGTCGCTATTTTAATACAAGCATGTTGTAAATCACAGACTAGTATCAGATTTGCTGTCAACTAAACTATCCAATGTGAAGGCCTCCTTCCCTTTTCTTTCCCTATGTATAGATAAAACGTTATCAAAATTATTCCAGTTTGCATGGATCCGCGGAAACAACTAATAATTCTGTATTATGCAGGCCAGACAAGTAATTTGGCAATGTCACTTTGTAAAGAAAGACGAAGCGTCTGCACACATACACATTCAAACGTGCATACCTATAGACTAAACACGTATTAAAAGAACGCATTAAAAGTCTTCGGTTTTCAGTTAAAAAGGTGTAATTTAAGCGGCCCCTAAGTTAATAATTAATGATTTTTACAATGGAAGTGATTCAATCAAAAACTTTAGCTCAATAATAACTTTTCCCTAGAGCTGCTGTAAAGCCAAAACAATCTCTGTCCATTTATTTTCCTATTATCACTGTGAAGCTGCTTTGAAACAATCTGTATTGTAAAAAGCGCTATATAAATGAAGATGACTTGACCAAGGCTTCAAAGCATGTATCGAGTAAGTATTGCAATTTCCTAAGAAGCCCTGTTTTGAGGGTCGATTCTTTTCAGAAAATCATGTGAACAATGACAAACGAAGCCTTACTCTCTGTTCCATCACTTGCATGTTATAACCAAGTCCACTTTTGTGGCAATAAGTTATATATCTAACCAAAAGGATGACCCAGCCAACTTTATGCTGCTAAAATGGACAGCGTGTTGTCACAAAACCAATAGAGATAGATGAATGAGTTTAAACTTGTACAAACTTTTATGTAAATGCTTGGTAAATCAGTAGAATAACCAGAGTGATACAGGGAAATTAAAAAAAAAAAAAAAAAAAATTAAAGCTGCAAGCAGCATTTACCGGGGTTCAAGCATTTAAGACTTTTAAGCACATATGCGTAAAAAGGAATTGATTTATTTAGCAAGCATGTAACCACTGAAATCAGAGGAATAGCTATGATATATGCTAAAACAAACAGAGAAAGAAAAGGCTTAAACAATAATATTTGATACATACTAAGCATGCTTACACACACATATTTTCTTGAAGATTTAGTATTTGATATAAATGATGTTTTCTGTAAATCTCAGTAAAACATCATTTTCAGGTTTCATTTTACTCATAATGTGGCACAACTGTTAAAACTAATACTCTAATTGAAATGTAGTGATGAATTTTGACATAAAAAGTGATAGTAAATAAGTCTAAATATGAATTATAGAACAATATTAGTGAGTTGTATGACAAAATTACTATTTTAAACAGCAGGTGGTAACGTGCTTACACACACATTTTGTTGCAGATATGGATATTTGAAATCAATAATGAGGCAAGAAAATGCTTATTCCAGGTTTCCCCTTTAAAAATCATAATTTTCAGGTCTCAATATAATTGTAATATTATTTTATTGCAAAAACATACGTAAAATGAACAAATGAAGTGGTAAACCTTGACAAAATGTGAATTGTAATGTTATTTGAAGAATTTGTATAGTTTAAAGGGAATTTTAAATGACAAAACCTTGAAACTTTGAACTATATTAGTGGCCTTCTACTGCCATCTGGTGGCACTAAATGACAGTATCAGGCAATTTACTATAAAAAAAAATATGGTTTTAAAAGGTTTTTTGACAGTTATAGCGCCACCTATTGCCCAATCTCCACCACTTTTTTTAGGTGTCTTCAGAGTGTGTCCATACATATGTGTGCCAATTTTGGTGAAAATATCTCATTTCGTTTTGTAGTTATAGACACTTATAAATAAGAGAGCATAAACAATGACCCATGAGAGACTTTGATTGGATTTTTTTGCCACTTCCTATCAAAATTTTGACATTTGGGCTTTTACGTTTAGTTAATCAACTTAGGTTTCGTGTTTCCTACGCTGGTTTCTTTCCTCGATCAGACTAACGGTTTCGAAGATATTTGCGAAAGTTTTTTAAGCGCTAAATCACAACGTAGCACAAACCATAAGGTGAAACCTACCATGTTTGGTATCGTTGGACTCAGCAAGGATTCAGGAGTCTAAAGGTGTGACTCCCGTGAAAATAAGTTGACCACAACCAAAGTTATATATATTTTCAGCTAAAACCATTACAAACATATGTTTTTTAAAGGTTTTTAACAGTTATAGCGCCACCTATGGTCCGATCTCCATAAAAATTGGCATGCTTCTTTAGAGTCATATGCTGCATATGCTCTGAGTTTTTGTTTAGGTTTTATAGGCTTTTGGGTATATTTAGCCATGCCCACTTTCTAAATGACCCTGTTATAGAGACCCAAAGGGCAAAGTTAAACTTTTTTTTGATAATTATTGACCTAGAGTGGCCAGAGAATTGTCCTGCACTGGTTTCGTTCCGGTCGGGTGAAAAACCTAGGACTAGTTCGCAAAAGTAGGTTTTTCACATATTTGCGAATAATTAATGAACAATTTGATTGACAGCATTGGTTCTTGAGGCAAAGTTGTTCAGCATGAGGAGATCTATCAAATGATATTGCATGGATCTGTGAAACACCACGTGATTACTGAGGCGTAAAACTCGTTAGTGTCAACTTGTGATTCTTTTATGGTCTTTGAAAAGTGGCTCCGACCTCATCGTACGTTTTGGCTCCCCTTAGCGACCGTGAATCAAAATTTCAACTTTTTTTTTGATAATTATTGATATTTAGACTCCAGAGAACATTTCTGCACTGGTTTGGTTCCGTTCGGGCGAAAAACCTAGGACTAGTTCGCAAAAGTAGGTTTTGGACAAAATTCAAAATGGCGGAAATTAAATCTGAGATAAACGTTTTGTCCATCTTGAGCCAAGGATTCCAATGATATAAGACTCTTGATTCTAGGACAAAAGGTCTAGGAGTTATAAGTGATTTTCAACTTTTGATTGCTGTAGCGCCACCTATTGGCCGATTTGGACGAGTCCGGGTATCTGAGTAGCGAGCAAGACTACTATCATCTGACAAAGTCTCAAGTCTCTCGGCCTTACGGTTTGGGCTGTCCGATCAGTTTTAGGGAAGAAAAATAAAAATCTGAGTAATTACAATAGGGTTTCAGCACTATGTGCTTGAACCCCTAATAAAAATCCTAACAATTACAATTAGGGTTTCAGCACTATGTACTTGAACCCCTAAAAAATCAGTACAAATACAACAGGGTTTCAGCGCTACACGCTTGAACCCCTAAAAATCTGAGCAATTACAATAGGTTTTCAGCACTTCGTGCTTTGAACCCCTAAAAATCCTAACAATTACAATAGGGTTTCAGCATTATGTGCTTGAACCCCTAAAAAAAAAGAAAGAAATAAAACAAATACAATAAATCAACTCCCTCAAACCCTATTGTAATTGTTAAATTTTCCAAGGATCAGCATTCTCCCCTAAAAGTGATCGGGCAGACCAAACCGTAAGTCGTAGAGACTTGAAACTTTGAGGGATGGTAGTACTCCTACCGCCTACAACATCACCAATCGCCCCGATCGGCCTGATGGGGGCGCTACAGCTGTCAAAAGTACGAAATGGCTCATAACTCCTGAACCGTTAGGCCCAGGCTCAAGTGTCTTATATCAGTGGAATCCTTGGCTCAAGGCGGACAAGATATATGTCTCTGATTTGCTCTGATTCGTTCGACCCTGGCGAAATTTTCGGGTATTTTGGGTTTTTTGAAAAACCTACTTTTGCGAACTAGTCCTAGGTTTTTAACCCGATCGGAACCAAACCAGTGCAGAAATGTTCTCTGGAGTCTGAATATCAAGAATTATATAAAAAAAAAAAAAAAGTTAAAATTTTGGTTCACGGTCACCAAGGGGCGCCAAAACGTACTATGTGGGCGGAGCCACTTCTACTATAATGGCTATAACTCGAGAAAGAAATGAGAGATTTGCACCAAACTCGGTACACGTGTATGGGCTCAATCTTTGGTCACGATAAAAAAAAAAATCGCGTCGATTGGACACTAGATGGCACTATAACTTGAAAAAAACATGAAAACAGCTGTAACTACGCAACCGTTAGTCCGATCGACTTGAAATTTGGCATGCAGTGTTTTGGTCCAAGGGGGCATGATGGTCTATGAGGACATTGGCGTATCTCAAAAAACATGGCCGCCATCTGCCAATGAATTTTGAGCACCTATTAGACAAGGTTAACGGAGGCCGACGGGAACGAAACTTGGTGGGCATGTTCGACTCACGGTCCTAGAGGTCTGTAAGAATTTTGAAAGAAATCGGCCACTAGTTGGCGCTAACGAGTTTTACGCCTCAGTAATCATGTGGTGTTTCACAGATTCACACAAAATGCATATCATTTGATAGATCTCATACTGAACAACTTTTCCTCAAGAACCAATGCTGTCAATCAAATCGTTCATTAATTATTCACGAATAGCTGAAAAACCTACTTTTGCGAACTAGTCCTAGGTTTTTCGCCCGATCGGACCAAAACCAGTGCAGGACAATTCTCTGGACTCTCTAGATCAATAATTATCAAAAAAAGGTTAAACTTTACCCTTTGGGTCGCTATAACAGGGTCATTCAGAGAATGGGCGTGGCTAAATATACCCAAAAGCCTATAAATCCTAAAAGAAAACTCAGAACTTCACGGAATTAAGGGAGCACATGCAGCATATGACTCTTAAGAAGCATGCCAACTTTTATGGAGATCGGACCATTGGTGGCACTATAACTGTTAAAAAGGTGTAAAAATGCTGTACTTCTATGGCAAATCCCATGAAATGGCGAAAGTGGCCCTCTTCCTGCCCGATTTACGTACAACTTCACAAAATCAGGTGTGCACGTGCGTCACGTGATTCTAAAGAAGCATGGAAACTTTTATGGACATCGGGCCATTGGTGGCGCTTCAACTGTTATGAAGGTGGGGGGGGGGAAAGGCCATGTTATCCTATGCGAAATTACATTTAAATGGCCGAAAAATGGTCTGCTCTTTTTAGAACTTCACGAAATGAGGTGAGCATGTGTGCCTTATGATTCTAAAGAAGCTTGGGAACTTTTATGGACATCAGACCAAAGGTGGAGCTAAAACTGTTAAAACGGTGTAAAAATGTTGTATTTCTATGGCAAATCCCATGAAATGGCCGATAGTGACCCTCTTCCTGCCCGATTTGCGCACAACTTCACAAAATCGGGTGTGCACGTGCGTCACGTGATTCTAAAGAAGCATGGAAACTTTTATGGACATTGGGCCATTGGTGGCGCTTCAACTGCTATAAAGGTGAAAAAAAGGCTATATTATCCTATGCAAAATTGCATTTAAATGACCGAAAAATGCTCTGCTCTTTTTAGAACTTCACGAAATGAGGGGTGCATGTGCGCCATATGATTCTAAAGAAGCATGCAAAGTTTTACAGAGATCGGGCCATAAGTAGAGCTGTGGCTAAATATACCCAAAAGCCTATAAAGCCTAAATGAAAACTCAGAACTTCACGAAAGTAGGTGAGCACATGCAGCATATGACTCTAAAGAAGCACGCCAATTTTTGTGTAGATCGGACCATAGGTGCCGCTATAATTGTGAAAAAACTTTAAAAAAAACATATGTTTTTAATGGTTTTAGATGAAAATATATATAACTTCGGATGTGGTCGACTTTATTTTCACGGGAGTCATGTCTTTAGACTCCTGAATCCTTGCCGAGTCCAACGATAGCAAACATGGTAGGTTTCGCCTTATGGTTTGTGCTACGTTGTGATTTAGCGCTTAAAAAACTTTTGCAAATAGTTAGTCCGATCGAGACGAAACCAGCGTAGGAAACACGGAACCTAAGTTGATTAACTAAATGTGACAGCCCAAATGTCAAAATTTTGATAGGCAAAAAAATCCAATCAAAGACGTTCTTGGGTCATATTTTATGCTCTCATATATATAAGTATCTATAACTTCAAAACGAAATGAGATATTTTCACCAAAATTAACACACATATGTATGGGCACACTCTGAGGACACCCAAAAAAAGTGGTGCAGATCGGGCAATAGGTGGCGCTATAATTGTCAAGAAACCTTTAAAAACCATATTTTTCCTTACTAAATTGCCTCTATTTGCTGTAAATGGTCTTTGCTGTAAATGGTCTATTTGCTGTAAATGGCCATCTATGATCTAAGTGTTTACATGTTTGCTAAATAAAATATAATACCTTTTTATGTGCTTAAAGGCCTTAAATGCTTGAACCCCGGTAAATGCTGCTTGCAGATTTAATTTAGAGTTGTTTTTTCTGAGTGACATACATAAAAGTAAAGACTCATAACTCCAAAACTACAGCAAAGAGAGTCAAAAGGTAGGTTTGTTTGATAGAAAACTTTTCTACATTACCATTACTACATTTGGACATTCTCATGCTGAGAAACTGATGATAAAATACAAAAAAAATATGTAAAATTACATTTAAAAATTCTATATCTTTCTTATTTGACATGCAATAACTCAGGAAGGAAATAAAATAGGAGGACAATTCTTTTTTGGTGAAGTTCACCTATATGTGAGCTGCATCTGGATCAAATTTTTTTGGTAATAGCATAAAGCAGTGGTCAGCAAGTAAAAAAAAAAAAAAAAAAAAAAAAAAATTCGCCACTAGATGGCGGACCAGAACATAGTCAAAGGATAATTTAAGAAATTAATTGATGAAAAATGCAACTATTGCCTGTGACAGACTGTTACAGTGTCTTTTGTAACTGGTAGTCATTAAAAAAAAGCCACATTTGTGTGGCGGTGTCTGGGTTTTACACTGGATAAATGAATAAAGCAGAGTAGTGACACATAACTTGGCAAGTATCTTCATTCACCAACTTGCCACACAGACCGCCTTGCTAAAACACACATATGTGGGAGATGCGGAATGGATAAAAATAACTCAAAAAATAAAAGAGGACTTGAATAAGCCCATTAATGGCATGTTTGAGTCAGGCTCTTAATGAACTGTTATATTTCCTCTTTCCATATTGTGAATAATAAATGTGTATGATTTTAATTCGCTTGTTACACAATGGAGCCTAATTTCTTGTAATAATTATTTGACGTAGCCTACTTTTACACTCAGAATTATTCCTTGGCATCCTCACGTACTAAACTGCATTTTTTTTAATTGTTTGCATGCTGGAAGTATGCTATTACGTCGTGTACAGAGTGATGTTAACATTTAAGCTAGCCGGTGAGAGAAAATGGCACTATCAAAGAGTCTAAAGAGGAAAGTTGACAGCGAAAATAGGTCATACAAAGAAGAATGGAAAGACAACTATGCGTTCATCCTACCTAGTTTTGTGAATGCAAAGCTGGTGTGTCTTATCTGCAATGAAGTTTTCGCTGTTTGCAAAGAATATAACACTGTGTCTACACCGGACGCGAGCGGCGCGACGCGACACATCAAAAGATAATAGAACCCATTATAATCAGTGATTTGACGCAACAACAAATTCCCGGACAGTAAACGGATTCCCCGTTCTGTTTCTGACGTAGTCCAAGTGCTTTGCAACGGTCAGTTTGTCGAGTTCAGTGTAGACAGCTTTTAGCTGTTGCGGCACGACGCGAAAAAAAGTCGCGTCTGGTGTAGACACGGTGATAATATTAGATGGCACCACAAGACGAAGATCTATTTCAGAACCAGCTGCTATCAAAATAATCAAGCTGCGGCCGCGGGCCAGATATGTATTGTTGGCTACATCTGACTTTACATCTGTGGGGTTTTGTGTGTCGTAATTCCATGAGAAATATCTTGTGATCGACTTATTGGATGTCTTTGGACTCATTTTAATTGTGAGAATCTGCTGTAAATAATGATGTGCAATCTTCCACAATCAGAGCATGTTTCATGAAGTTACAAGCGAAAACGTGACATAAATGCCGCATCGGTATATTATTTACATATGGGTCTTGCGGGGCTTCACGTACAAAAACTCGCTGAAGTTTAGTCAAAGCCCAAAACATTATGCTTGTTGTATTCTACTCAGTGAGACCTTTCAAATGACATGACACATGATTATCTGAGCTGTATGATGTTTTTGTCACATTGCAGTACAAAAAAAGAATTTCATAAATTATGAAAATGTTTTTTTTTTTTCAGCAAATAACTCAGAACTACTTAGGAGTTAAACAAAGTGGCTACATTCATTGTAAAGTTCAGACTCTAAGCTTTCAAATGACACCTATTTTGTGTTGATCAAGGCAGTAGTTTTGAAAAATATGATTATTAATTTTTTTGTAGCTAGGTGGCACCCATGGGCGGTACACTCTGGTTTAGCGGGATGACTTAGCACTCATTAAGAGTTGAACAAAATGGTTAGATGCATTAAAAAGCTGAGCTTCTAAGCTTTAAAATAATACCTATGTTGTGTTATTCTTGTCAGTGGTTGCTTAGTAATTTGATTATGATTTTTTTCACGGGGGGTGGTGTACCGGCAGCGGTAAACTTCGGGCTTAAAGGGTTAAAGTAGACAACTTCAATAATAAATAGTAACATTTAAAGAGTTCATCTATCATTTAAAAAGTCCAACAGAAGCTAGCTTTTTTATAGCTAGCTAACTCAAGCTTTAGCTACAGTGCACTAACATAAATTCAATATAACATGAAAACAGATACAAATTGTAATGAACAAAATACAAAATACATGAGAAATTTTTTGATCAGGATTCCATTGTTGCGTCCCAATTTGCCTACTTATACTATGCTCTAAAAGTACAGCAGCCTAATAAATTTGCTGCAGTCTGTCAATAATGTTAATCAAAAAAACAAAAGGACAAGAAAATCACTCACTGCTCTTCACTGAATAGCTTTAGTAGCTTTAAGAATCAATGTATATTTAATTCATAAAGTGAAGACTATACATTGTTTTATTTATTTATTTATTTATTTTTTACATTTGATACCTTTTAAATGTAATTTCTTTAGTAGACTATTGGCTGAATATTATACTGTTAGACTAGAGGGCTGCATTGGATTGGAATCCCGCGGGACCGGCAAGCAGGTGGGCGGCATTACATTTGCTGTGGGTGGGAGTGGGCGGCCAAAAAATAATTAATTTAATTACTTGGATATATAGCCTATTGTCTGGGGTGGTGGTGGAATATATAGTGCACGCATTTAGCTTGCCGCAAATCACCGGCAAAAGTAATGATTCTGAATGTGTCGGAAAAAAATAGCAAGGATACATTTTAATTGTTTAGTAATATAATAGTGTTTTCTGAGTCAATGTTGGCTGCAAAGATGAAGTTGACGATGCTGACTTGCCATCTCTGCAGTATAGTGGACGCGCCTTTAGAGAGAAATGCACCTTTCATATGAATTACATAATCAGAGAATATTTGTTTTTGATTTGGATGGGTTCTTTTAAAGAGGACCTATAAATGCCCCTTTTATAAGATGTAATATAAGTCTCTGGTGTCCCCTGAATGTCTGTGAAGTTTCAGCTCAAAATACCCCACAGATAATTTATTATAGCTTGTAAAATTTGCCCGTATTTGGGTGTGAGCAAAAACACGCTGTTTTTCTGTGTCCCTTTAAATGCAAATGAGCTGCTGCTCCAGGCCCCCTTTCCCAAAGAGGGCGGAGCTTTAACAGCTCGCGCTTTGGTTGCTCAACAACAACAAAGCTGGAGAATCTCATGCAGCCAAAATGACGATTGATCAAGAGATTCAGGAAGCAATTACGTTTCAGGACGTTTCTGAATGGTTAGTGGATAAACTTATGTAGTTGCTGTGGAGTTGATTCACCTCATCGACTACCATGTGTCGTCATGTTAATCTTTGTGCAAATCCAGCGTTGAATTGACCCTCGTTTCTGAAGCAGTCCGGTGTAAAATTACGGCATGGCAACAACACTCTACAACAACAACTCTTCCTCTTCTCTAAAGCAGCCCAACATGGCCTTACCCCCTTTGTTGCGTGTTCCCGGGGGCAGTGTTTATGTAAATTTTGGGGTTTGTGATGTCACCAACCCGGAAAGAAGCTCATTTTAGTCCCTAAAAGCTGTTTGTTGTAGTCCTTATTAAGCGAAAGCGCATCCTGTTTGTTTTCTTTATTTTACAAAAGCACAACGTTTTGTTGTTTGAGTTTACACAAATAAAAGTAGCCTTTACTAAAGTAGTAACTGCTGTACAGTTTCGAATGATGTATTACTCTTTTCTGTATGACCATAAATGGTGGAGTATTTTAAGTTGTTTCCGCTGTTAAATTTTAAAAAAAATTTGGAAAAAATTTAAGTGATTGCACCGGCGCCTCCATGCCATGCAGTAAGCACGCTAATACTTTAACTGTACACTCCGCACAAACAGTTGGATATGCGCCTAGTAATAGCGCACATTTATCTAGGTCCCAAGACTATTTTGTTGTATGAATATATACAGTCAATATATCAAAAGAAAGAACAAAGCCTCTGCTTAAAAAAAGGTAACTTAATTATTTCTTATTTTTAATTTTTTTTATATCCACTTGAACGTGGGTAAGTTTCATTACAAAAATATTTCAAACAAAAAGCTGAGAAAAATCACATTTTGAACATAAAAAGAAATATCAGAAATATCATTTTCAGACATGTGGCTTTAGCAGCATTGGGTTTCTAGACTACACCAAGGCCAATTTCACACATTTTCCAGGCTTTGGATTTGAAGCATAACTGTGTTTCATTTAAAAGAAGACACTTGGAAGTTTTTTTCACAATTTTGTGAAAAATAATATAATATCTCCATGACAATAAGCAGCAGTGTGATCATTCCTACCAGACATGGAAAAATGAGGGGGTTGAGTACTTTTGGCATAGTAAATGTGTATATACAAAAAGATAGGGGGCAAAAAAAGTATATTATCTCACATGTTCTGCCGAGCAATGGACTCCAGACGATCCGTCATTGATGGCAACGAAGATACTGATGATGAGGGATGCAGAAGAAACAGAGAAACCGGAGATTCAGGACATCATTTGATATTCAAAATTATATAAAATATTCATAATATATTTTATAGTGACAGAAAAAGTAACCCAACAGAATTAGACACCAAGATCATGATTTTCTGTTAAACTTTTGAACAAATTAAAAAAAAAAAAAAAAAAAACACCTCTTCAATCATTTCTGTACAGCTCGGTCCAAAGATCATCTGAGCCAATTTTTGTAAGAATTGGGCATAATTTGGGAATAATAAGGAGGACTGGCGGAAAAACTGAATACTATACTTTACAAAATGGCCACTACTGTAATGGGTGGAGTCTTAAAGTAACATGTTAAAAGTTATAACCTTTTGAAAAGTGAATTTTTGAACTGGTGGTGGCACTATAGAGTTGGTTCTAGAGACCCCAAAATTGGTCAAATCATTATTCATTACCATCACTACATGTGTGCCAATTTTCCATTTTTCAATTTTCCAAAGTGTTCCATTTTCCCATGTTTCGTTCATAGGACTACCATAGAATCCCATTTGGGAAGAAGAATCATAATACTGTAAATATAGTTGCAAGCAGCAATGTGGGGCCAAGCACTGAAGGCACCACAAGCAGAACAAGCACAGCAAGCATTGCAAGTACAGCAAGCACAGCAAGCACTGTAAGCACAGCAAGTACAGCAATTTGGACAATTTTTCAAAAGTTATAAGCATTTTTGCAAAAATTCTCATCTCTGGAACACTAGGTGGTACTGTGTTCAAACTTCTCAGGTACCTTCAGGACATGCTGATGATGATACCTACTGAATTTTGTGCCGATATGTCAAATCAACGATATTGAAATTTATGACAAATTTTAAAATGGCAGACCGATGGTTCATACGATCCTGGCAAAATTGGTATCCTCGGATTTGGCATAGCACAAGGAACCCATAGACACAAAGATCATGATTCTGATATACTGTTCAAAAGTTATGAGTGAAAATAGCCATTTTTTCAGATCTCATGACCTGTAGGTGGTGCTGTTCCCAAATTTGGCATGGACCCTCAGATCATGGATCTGATGAAGCGTATCAAGTTTCGTTTCAATGGTTCAAAGTTTGGCCGAGATACAGCCTCTGAACCAATTTTGGGTCTGCATTGTTACGTTGTAAGTAGGGGTGTGACTAGAGGTCTGATACCCGACCAGAGCCCGATGGGTCTCGGAAAACTTGCGGGTTTCGGGTTGGGTTTGGGTCAATGTTTCATTAATATCTTCGGGTTGGGTTTGTATCTAAGAAAAACTATATAGCCTATGTAGTTAAGGTCTGAGTGCCGTCTGCTGTGTTGTGGCCGAAAGAGCGCACAAAAGTGGTAGCACACATTTATATATAATTTATATATTAACAATTTTGCGCATGTTCCCCCGCACGCTTTTACGGTCACAACACAGCAGACGGCACTCAAACCTTAACTGAGTGTGATAAGTCAAGCAATTACTGTGGGAAAACTTGTTACAGTGCCAAAATGATGCAGAGAAAGCTGCACTGCAACGAATTACCGAATAATAGGAAAAATATTCATCAGACATAGTCACTCCTCATGTGTGATGGATAACAAGTGAGCCGGGGGAGAGCACAAAATTACAGGCTAGCTTACATAACCCTCTAAAATTACAATGCATTAATGTGTGTTAAGTGAATGAGTGTAAACTAAGCACAGCGCAAATCAAATGCTGTTTGTGTCTCAGAAATCAGAGCTTTGTCAAGAGTAGGCTACTATCAATAAAATACTGCATCATAAACATTTTCTACTATTTGATATGTATATTTAAATGCTATAAAGCTTAAGAGACGATATGATAGACAATATAATACACAAATGAGTGAAAACTCTATGAATGAAATAAGCTCAGCACGTTCGTAAATCAAATAGCCGTGTTTCTCTTGCGTCTCTCAGCTTTGTAAAAACATTTAAATGTTTAAAACATTGTACGATATGTTAAATTAATGAGTGGAAACTATATGAATGAAATGAATAACAATAATAATAATAATAATAATAATAATAATAATATATTTTATTTATGGCCGCCTTACGTGACACTCAAGGACACCTTACAAGCAGATAAAACGTTGTCTTGCGTAACAGTGAAAATGGATACCATATTTCCTAAAAATGGTTCCAAGTGGCAATAAATAAATAATAAAGGACCCAGAACTGATCCCTGTGGGACACCTGTAGTAATATGTGATGATTTAGATTTAAACTGGCCTAATTAAATTGAGTACGACCGGAGAGATATGATGTGAACCAAGCCAGAGGAGTACCTACAATTCCAATGGACTGCAGTCTGTCTAAAAGAATTTCATGAGAAATAGTATCGAACGCTGAAGTTAAATCAAGAAGAATTAATATAGATAAGAGTCCTGAGTCAGCCGCTACCAATAAGTCATTAGAAATCTTGACAAGAGCAGTCTCAGTACTATGATTGTACTGCGAAAACCTGATTGAAATTGTTCGTAAAGGTTGGGTTATGAAGCGTGACAGCAAGTCAGATAGTCAAATAGCCATGTTGCCATGTGTCTCTCTGAATCATACACTTTTTCTAACACTTGATCTATCTACTTAAATGTTTTAAATCTTGTACGATATGATCTTGTCTTTTCAACCAATAAAAAGCTCAGCGATTATGTGAAGTGACCGACATAGGAAATGAATGGGAAATATGAAAAAAATATGAAAACTCAGAGAATCTTTTGGTGGTACAAACTACAAATTAGCCACTGTGCAGAAAAAAAAAAAAAAAAAGTGTACAGCAATGAAGGGGCGACACTCTAAAATGTCAAGAGTACAAATTGTCAAGAGTGCAAAAGACACATCAACCCCCACACCCACCCACCCACCCACCCACACAGTGCTGCTTGAAAGTTTGCGAACCCCTTGCAGAATCTGTGAAAATGTGAATACTTTTAACAAAATAAGAGGGATCCTACAATATGCATGTTATTTTTTATTTAGTACTGTCCTGAGTAAGATATTTTACAAAAAATTTTTTACATATGGCCCACAAGACAAAAAAATAGCATAGAATAGAATAGAATTTATAGAATTTATAAAAACAACCCATTCAAAAGTTTGTGAATCCTTGATTCTTAATACTGTGTGTGGTTACCTGGATGATCTACGACTGTTTGTTTGTTTTGTGATGGTGGTTCATGAGTCGCTTGTTTGTCCTGAGCAGTTAAACTGTCCAGTATTCTTCAAAAAAATCCTCCATAAAAACATGGATCATGGATCATCCAGGTAATGACATATAGTATTAAGAATCAAGGGTTCATAAACTTTTGAATGGGGTCATATTTATAAATTCAGCTATTTTTTTGTTTTATGGACTTTATGTAAACATTGGTCATGTAAAATATCTTATTCAGGAAAATACTAAATAAAAAATTACATGCATTTTGTATGATCCCTTTATGATTTTGTTAAAATTATTCACATTTTCACAGATTCTGCAAGTGGTTCACAAACTTTCAAGCAGCACTGTATATATATGAACTAGCGTGACTATAACACAAAGCAAGTTTTTGCAAATGTGTGAAATAAAATCAGCCACAAAGTAGTAAAAAAACTGAACAGCAAGGAAGAGGTTACACTCTAAAACATCGAGAGTACAAAACAGACACACCCACTCAAACACACACTCACTTACACACACACACTCACAGACACACATACAACACACAAATGAACTGGTGTGGCTGTAACAATATGTTAAAATTGAGCCAAAAGGCTCAAATGAGAGGTTGAAATCAGATCAGACCCAGATTTATTAAGCTGTGATAAAACATACCAGTTCATTTGTGTTACATTTTTATTGAATTTTGATGTTATGTAAACTCAAAAAAACTATATAGGAATATAGTGGTTACACTATGGGATTTCAAATTTTTCAAAGATTTCAAAAATGGATTTTAAATGCCTATTTTAACATGGAATACTGCTTTAATTGAAAAAATAATTTAAAAATATATTAGAAAAAAATTCTTGCATTATTTTCAATGGGGAAAAACAGCTAATAACAATCATAAAATCCCCTTAAAATTCTAAATCATAATCACAAGTATTATTGAACAAAAATATATTATATTGGTTTTCCTGAAAAAACAAAAAAAAAAAAACAAAGTTACATTTCAGGTAGGGCTGGGCGATACAGCTAAAAAATGTATCACAATATAATGTTTCATATTGTTCGGTATCGATAATTATTGAAGAATTTTTAATAACCTTTAAAAAAAAAAAAGACCAGTAGAAAAAAAATGTTTGAATTTAACCAATGCATTTATAATTAAGGCAAACAACAAATAATTTTAAAACAAAGCAAAATAAAATGTAAACAAATCTTTCTTATATTTTATATGAAGATTAAATAAATAAGTGTTAAAGAAACTTAGAGCTGCACAATTCAGGATAAATTGAGAAAATTTTTTGTTTGTTTCAAACTAAGATCATGATTCTGAATGACAACTAAACGAAATAACGTAATTTACTAGAGGTTCTGACAAAACATTAATTGCTGCAGTCTATTTTAAAAATTTTAAATTTATTTGAATTAATTATTTTTAAAAAATCTGTTTGGATGTATGATTCAATGACTCGCTCATAAATTCTCGTGTTCCATTACTGGATGAATCAGTGTGTTTGAAAGAATCTGTTGAATGAAGATTCAACGTCAAATACATTTTTTAACAGTCCCTTGTCGCCACCTGGTGGTGAAACAATGTAATCGATAAATGCATCGTTTTCAGCGCCAAGTTTCTTTCAAAAGCTGATTTGCTCCATTTTGATTGGTAACATAGACATTAGTGTTTTTATCTGGAGCAATAAACTTCTATCTCAGCACTTTTGTGATAATTTAAATATTTGTACCACAGAAATAAAGATACTGTGTGGTTGAAAACGTCTCAGGTTACGTATGTAACCATGGTTCCCTGAGAACAGGGAACGAGACACTGCGTTTGACACGCTATGGGGAACGCCTCCTCGTGAACTGGTGTCTGAAACAATTATCAAATAATGCCAATCCTATTGGCCGGCAACAGCCTATGACGTCATTACTGGTGCGACCCAGAAGTATATAAGGAGCGCCTAGAGAAGCAGTCAGTACCTTATCGTCTGAAGGGACTGTTCAGCAGGCAGCCCTGATGCATGGCAGGAAACGCAGTGTCTCGTTCCCTGTTCTCAGGGAACCATGGTTACATACGTAACCTGAGACATTCCCTTTCGAAAGGGAACTCAACACTGCATTTGACACGCTATGGGGAACAATATACCCACGCCGCCATGCTTGAGGGGAGTGCATGCCAAAGAATGGCTAAACAAACGTCAAAAACTAGCAGTTCAACTGAGCTGCCAGAGCCACTCCCCCTCGGGTCATTTTAAGGGGCTTTGAAGGTAGGACCGGAGCTTTTAGTGTCGGTGCTTGCCTGTGACGAGAGAGTTCGCAAACGTCTCGTCAATAGGGGGCATCGACGCATACCCGTGCTCGCTCGCTCCCTCAACATCAGCGAAATTAGCTCGCTGATGTCGATAAATACGAGCCGAGTACGGGTTCTTCCATGCCTTCTCGATCTAGAAGGAATGGAAGGCTCACAGGGGCTGCAGGGTTATGATCGGAAAGGAAACGCTTGTCGAGCCGTCCGAGAGCAGTTTCTTTCCTAACGTGCTCCCATGGCAGCTGCAGCCTGCCAGAAGCGCGTTCCATAACCTCCAGCAGCTCCGCATACACGGGGCAGGGTGGTTTTGAAGATTTAGAAGGCTTGACTTCTTCCTCTTCATGCACCACCTCCTGCTCTCTAGGGCTAGAAGCCAGAAGAGCACTCGCTGCTGGATCCGATGATGTTAATGACAACACATCATCCTCCAGCAGCTCACCCTCGTCAGCCGCTAAGGGTCGCGAGAGATTTACACCTCTCTCAAACTCCTCAGCCAGCTCCATCTGAGAACCCCATGATTTCAGTCGCCGCTCTGCCTCAGCACGAGTGGGACCAGAACCACCAGGCACAGATGCCGGCCCCTCTTCCCTCGAGAAGAGGGCCAAACGAGAGCGGAGCGTCCTGATAGGTAGACGCTCACAATTTGCACAGACAGCACCCTCAAGCACTGTTCGTGCATGCTCTTCCCCCAGACAGAAAACGCACATATTGTGTGTGTCATCAGGTGTCAAAAACCTGGGACACGGATCCACACACTTTCTGAAACGTTTGTTAGACATATTCTCTTACCGTATTTGATGAATCGCAATCAAATAAAACAGTCCCTGAAGACGAAAAGATACTGACTGCTTCTCTAGGCGCTCCTTATATACTTCCGGGTCGTGCCAGTAATGACGTCATAGGCTGTCGCCGGCCAATAGGATTGGCGTTATTTGATAATTGTTTCAGACAAAAACCTGGTTCACGAGGAGGCGTTCCCCATAGCGTGTCAAATGCAGTGTTGAGTTCCCTTTTGAAAGGGAACACTGTGCAGCTGTTTATACCGACATGACAACTGCTCTCTCAAGATGAACTGAAGTAGATCAACTGTAAAACGTAAGGAAGCCATGAAACTGCCACACTGACGAGCTGATATGTGCTTTTTTATTCACAATCTCCTCGTCGCGACAGGTACAGCACTCATTTTCATTTGTTTGTGTGTTCTGATTTCATGTGGCGATTGTGCAACTGAACTCCACAGCAACTTGTTTGCTTGTCACTCATAGCGCGTCTGTTTGTGACGGAGCGCATTGAGAGTTGTTTATGCAACCGAACTTCATGTCTGTTTATATTTTAATGCATTTAAGTGAAACTATATTGAGAGTTATATCGAACATTTTTTCTATCGTTATCGATTAAGATGTACCGTCGATAAATATCGATACCGTTTTATCGCCCAGACCTAATTTCAAGGCTCCGGTCACTTTTGACCACGAAGGAGCCAAGTGTGACCCATAAACGAAGAGGACCAGAGGGTTAAGAAATTCTCGATGAAATAAATGACTAGAAAAATAGTCTGCAGGTGCATTTGAAATGTTTTAACTAATCATCTTGTAATGAATGTCATTTCAGTTCTACTTTCTGAGTATGAATTATATGCAGTAAACGACAACAATACTCAAGCACTGCAAAAGGTTTTGCCACAAACTTAAAACTCCTTTGATTTCTTCAGACCTTAGAAGTGTACATGATTTATGAGCTTCTACAACTTTTGACCTCCTAACTGAACTCCTTTCCACAAATTGATCATAGAAATAAAAACAGTATAAACAAAAATGAATAAGAGTTTTCTCTTATGTGCAATCAATAAGTACAACCATAATCAAAGTATTCAATGTGCAAATAGAGACCAAATTTTTCTTCAAGCATGATACAGAGCTAAGAGATGGTTAAAACTACACAGCCCAGCCTAAGATAGCTTTCATATTGGGAGATATTTGCATGCATCAGGGAGCCGCTTTCAAAATGCAGGGTACTGAAATTGCGTTTGAATGCGTGCTTGTACTTTCGCCTTCGATTTCGCGACCGCACATACTCTGTGAATAGGGAATGGTGGATCTGAGCGTGCATTTTACAAGATAAGACATTTGTCAGATGCTTAGGCTCTGTTGTGCAATGAGTCTTCCGCCATGGTCTTGTTAGTCATCTCGTCACTTACTTGGAGGAGTTAGAAAAGGTAGGTTTAACGGAAAATTAAAAATGGTAGAAAAATTTTCATGACGGAAAATGACGTCATATGGTGCAATCGAATTGTCTTCACGTTCTTCACGTTCATTTTGTTGGGCACTTTGTCAAATTTGTTCTCGCATTATTGGAGAGCAGTTTGACAAATTAACTTGAATTCCATATCATGAGCAGAATCAGGTGTACTAAGTTTTCTTTTTCTAGAACAAAGAGTTCAAAAAGTTATAACCTTTAGAAAAGCGAATTTTTGAACTGGTGGTGGCACTATAGAGTTGGTCCTAGAGACTCCAAAATTAGTCAAATTACTATTTATTACCATCACTACAAGTGTGCCAAATTACATAATTTTCCTATTTTATGTTTATAGGGCTGTAATTGACTCCCATTCTGGAAGAATAATAAGTAAACCAACAGATACAATAGGGGCTACAGCCCCTTAGGTATACACCTGATTGCACTCTTCATGCTGATCACATTCAAAATCCTACATTAAGACTCTGCCCATTACAGTAGTGGCGACTTTGAAAAGTACAGTATTCCATTTTTCACTACTCTTTCTTCAAATTTTGCCCAGTGCCCAGAAAACTGGCTCAGATGATCTTTGGACCGAGCCGCACAGACATGACTGAACAGATTTTTTATTCATCTTTATTGAAAAGTTATGATGTTGCGAACTTAATGAGGTTAACACAAAATTGGTTCAGAGGCTGTATCTCGGCCAAACTGTGAGCAATCGAAACGAAAATTGGTACGCTTCGTCAGAACCATGATCTGAGGGTCCATGCCAAACAGCACCACACCACTGGGAACAGCACCACCTACAGGTCATGAGATCTGAAAAATGGCTTTTTTTGCTCATAACTTTTGAAGTTTGTTAGAAAATCTTCTGGTGATCTTGATGTCTATGGATTCATTATGTCATGCCGCATCTGGGGATACCATTTTTGGCAGGATCAGACCATCGGGGCGCCATTTTGAATTTTGACATAAATTGCAATATCTTTCAAACAATTTGACATATCAGCACAGAATTCGGTAGGTATCATCATCACCATGTCCTGAAGGTACCTGAGAAGTTGGAACAAAGTGCCACCTAGTGTTCCAGAGATAAGTATTTTTGCAAAAACGCTTATAACTTTTGAAAACATTGTCCAAATTTTGTTTTCTCTATGTTGTTTCGTTACCTGGCTTATGTCGATTTCGACGATGTGTCATTTGTCATTTTCCAACAATGTGACTGTCCGCCATATTGAAGCACTTTTTTTTTTTTTTTGCTGCTACAGGCAAATTTTGCCAAATTTTGTCCAAAATTGACTCAGATGATCTTTGGACCGAGCTGCTCAGAAATGACTGAATTGATTTTTGATATTTGCTACTGTTCCTGAGATATTCGTCTCAGAATGTGACCTTGCCTGTGTTTGTTGTCTTATGCTAGTTAGCTTAGCATGCTAATTGGTTAGTTGTAAAAGTTGCTTCTATTCCAGACATTGAGTCTTTCTGAGAATGATCTAATCTGAACTTATTAAATATAAGATGTTGTGCATTTATATAAAAATTCTTCATTTTGAGTTGATTCTCACTTGATTCACACTTCAGCATCTGGTTGAAAACACATCTTCCCAGTCGGGCAACAAGATGAGCGACATGCACCTGACCCAGAGACTGTGAGGTTCGAGACCCATGTGGGACAACTTTATAAAATTGTGTGTAATGTTGTGTCATTTCAATTCCTTTATTATCCAGGTAAGCGTTGTACTAATCTTTCTTCCTCTTTGATTAGACAGCGTGTTTTTGTCATTCCGTATGGAAGTGAAATAATGCCATATGTTTTTGAAACAAAAAGCTTGTTGAATTGCACTAATTAAAAAAAAAAAAAATGCATTGCATTAACTTTGCTTGTATTTTAATGCATTGTATTTTTAGGGCTTGCATTTTAATAGGCTGAAATTCAACATGGTTGTACATTTAAGCTGTGAATATTTCAATTAAAAATATTTCACACATACTTTCATTGTTAAAAATTCAATAATCCATATTCACCTTTCAGATTTCACTTCCAAAATATTCATTCTGTTTAAAAATACAACCTATAATATTCGGCAGGCAATTTTCGGTCCATTTTATTTTGCATTACAAATTCGCTTCCACAAATCAGTGGTTCAAATTCAACAGAAAATTCAACATTTCACATCCGGGAACTTCAGGAAAAGCAGTAGAGTACAGAGCATAATCTCCATCTGCTGTTAGTCGACCTCACCAGCAGGTGCTGCCAGCGGCTGTTAACGAAGAGCAGAGCAACAGTTAGAGCAAGTCATTCATTTCATTCACAAAATTTTTTACATTAATGGAGCAAGCGGTAAGTGCATGTGTGATGATTATCAGGGCCAGTATATATGCATAAAAGCTGATAAAGACAAAAGTTGTGTTTACATTTAATTTAATGTCTTCACTGTTACTTTCCCTGTGTAGCCTACATGTAAGCAGCTTTCTCTACAGTGAACGAGATTATAACGTTATTCTCCGATGCTGATGTACAGATTAAACGTTAAATCTGAGGTAGACATATAACTTTCCTGAACTTTATATCACGCCGCTGTGATGCAGTACTAGGGTTTCCCTCAATACGTCATACTCCAGGATTCACCTGCCGTCGGGACATATCGAATGCTTAACTTATCTTTATAGACTAAATACAGCGATATAAAAGACCACCAAACTCGCACCTTATTTAGGGGATGTAGGCTATACTATACAGGCTTTAGGGACTGTCTCTAAAGTTACATACGACATTGTACACATTTCTAACTTTAATATCATTTGAAGATAATTACTTACAGTCATAAACTAATGTGCTCGTGTAGGTGTCAGGTATGATGCACACCTTTTAGATTTTTTATATTTAATAAAATAAACAAATCAAAAAATATTGCTTTTTTTTTTTTTTACTACCGCGTGAGCTCATATTTATTTTAATATCAACAATCTAAAATTATGATATATGGTAGATTTTTGATATTAAATAAAATAAACTGTCAAATCGTGTAAATATTACTATTTTTCACTACAGCATGAGTTCACATTTATTATCAACAGTCAAAGTTGTGCATCACACCTACATGCACACTTTACAGACTGTAATTCATTCTCTTCAAATACTATAGAGCTTTAAATTATGGTATATTTTGTGTATGAGCATACAGTAGGCTAAATGAAATATGTAAATATCGTTATATAGGACTTGACAGTTTATTATATTCAATGTCAAGAATCTAAAAGGTGTGCATCATATCTGAAACCTACATGAACACTTTACAGTTGGTTTTATGACTGTAAGTCATTCTCTTCAAATGCTATTGAAGTTAGAAATGTTGTGTGTAACTTTAGAGATGGTCCCAAAATTTGCGAATATCGACCGTCCAATGTCAAGCCAACTTTATGCCAGTATTTCACTGGGAAACAAGCGTCAAACTTAGCGAATTACGTTCATATTCTGAGTCAACCAGCTTGCCTGTAGCCTGTAGCCTACTTGCTCAATAAGGTGCGATTTTGGTGGTCTTTTATATCACTGTATTTAGTCTATAAAAATAAGTTAAGCATTCTATATGTCCCGACGGCAGGGGAATCCTGGAGTATGACGTATTGAGGGAAACCCTAGTACTGCATCACAGCGCCGCGATATAAAGTTAAGGAAAGTTATATGTCTACCTCATATGTCTACCTATTTAACGTTTGATTTGTACATCAGCATCAGGGAATACCGTTATAATCTCGTTCACTGTAGAGAAAGCTGCTTACATGTAGGCTACACAGGGAAAGTAACAGTAAAGACATTGAATTAAATGTAAACACAACTTTTGTGTCTTTATCAGCTTTTATGCATATATACTGGCCCCTGATAATCATCACACATGCACTTACCGCTTGCTCCATTTCTGTAAATCCGTTTTAATGAATGAATGACTCTCTCTACCCATCGCTCTGCTCTTTGTCAACACGTGCTTGCACCACCTGCTGGTGAGGTCGTCTAACAGCAGATGGAGATTATGCTCGGTACGCTACTGCTTTTCCTGCAGTTCCTGGATGTGAAATGTTGAATTTTCTGTCGAATTTGAACCACTGAATTTGTGGAAGCAAATTTGTAACGCGAAATAAAATGGACCGAAAATTGCCTGCCGAATATTATAGGTTGTATTTTTTAACAGAATGAATATTTTGGAAGTGAAATCTGAAAGGTGAATATGGATGAAAATGTATGTGAAATGTTTTGAATTGAAATATTCACAGCTTAAATATACAACCATGTTGAATTTCAGCCCATAAAAATGCAAGCCTTAAAAATACATTGCATTAAAATACAAGCACGGTTAATGCAATGCATTTTTTTTTTTTTTTTTTTTCAATGAGTGCGATTCAACAAGCTTTTTGTTTCAAAAACATATGGCATTATTTTACTTCCATATTCTGTGTTCCGTTCTCATCTGAAATTCTGCTCATTTTGAGTTCATTCTTATCTGTACTTCTGAACCAGCCGTTTTTCATGTATGTTTAATTTCTGCTGTTTTTGCTCTTCCTGCTCTGCATTGCTCTTGCAGCCCTGTATCACAGCTTGCAGCTATATTTTTTATTATATTTGTTACCTATATTTGTCTTATATTAAAAAATTATTAGCGCATTTAACACACCCGCCCTGCCCCTGACCTACATAGACCATCTTACATTTCATAAAGTTGATTGGTGATGAAAATGAAGCAGGGAAACAGCTCACGAGATGCGTGATGAAGCCTATAGAATGCAGTTAAAATTGCTCTAAAATTTAAGATGGGCAGGCAAATCAGGGCAAAATTTGTTTTTGTTAGGGATGCACGATATATTGCCACCATATCGGTATCGGCCGATAAATGGTCATTTTTTCAGAAAATTAGGCCAATATATATTAAGGCCGATAATGGATTATTTCCTTCAGCTGAGACACTTCAGATGTGTGCTGTTCTCCATGATGATTTGGAATTGCTTAATATTATTGGAATCACTTTGAAAAGGAAGATACAGTTAAGTGCAACGTGCAGCAAAAATCTGTCATATAGGCTACATGAAATTATAATGAGAACACAACTAACTGTAAAAGAACGTTGTGAATGCTTTGTGCGCCCGTGTTTCAGCGTATTGTTGCGGAAAGAGCGCGTTCACGTAGTTAAGCCTTCATAACAAGCACAGTCAAGTTCGCTTGTGCATTTGCAGCCTTTTGTGCCATTGTAAGTTGTAATATTATGTTTATTTTGTGTATCTATATCTGATTAATCTCATATAGGATGTGTTAGGTTGAGTTAATTAACAATGCAGTTAAGCGCTTCAATGTACCGTTGAACATCTTTAGCTTCAGCGCATGCAGTGCTGTTTTTGTCCTGAATAGCAGTGCAAATGTGATATTGATTTTATACAACAGTTCAGTAAATAAGAATTTATTATTGTTTTATATTTTAGAGACAACATTGTCTGCTTTTGCTCAATTTTGCCAATGAAAATATTACCTATAAAGCCAGAGCAGAACTGTTGTGCGTTTAAGAGCTACAAACAGCGGTGTTTCTGAATGAATCAGCGTTTTAAGCGAATCAATCGGGTGAACAAATGATTCAATGGCTCATTCATAAAGAGAGCCATTTACTTCATTCCTGAATGAATCAGCAGTTTGAATGAATCGAATGAATGAATGACTATTCCTGCGTCCCAATGTCCATCCTATCCATCCTAAATAGTATGTGAGATTAAAATAAGTGTAGCATAGTATGTTGAAAAGAGTATGCCAGAAGTCCCCGGATGGTAGATTTTCGAAGTGTGGATCTGCACACTTTAATGGCTAATATTACCCAAAACCCATTGCGCTTTGGAGGAGGTTTCAGTTCAGAACTACAAACACGAGTAAAAAGTGTTCAAAAAAACTACAAAACATGGCAAATATGCGCGACTGACAGTTAAGTTAAATTTAAGTTAAAGTTCAAGTTAAAGTGATAGTATGTCCCAAAGCTTGTCTACTCTTCTGCTACACACTCAAAAGTACGTACTTTTTCTATACAAAAAAAGTACAAACTTTTAGGGCGTAGTATAAGTAGGCGAATTGGGACGCAGCATATAATTTACTCATTTAGACATTTACCGCCATCTACTTGCAGTTTTGTTTCTTATTTAGTCTCATTTCATTAAAAAAAAAAAATCATATTTCCATATTCATTAAAAACCCATTCAAGGTATAGTTCACCCAAAAATGAAAATTCTGTCATCATTTACCCACCTTCATGGCCATTGAAGCCTCAAAGTTTGTGTAATAAATTCTATATTGAATCAAATGAATTTTATTTTTTTTTCCTAAAGCTACTTTTTGTAATGTCTATTTGATGCTTTTGTCATTTAACACAATATTGACTTTAAATGATGTTTTTGGGGGTCATTTCTCAGCCAGATTTGATGTGTGATTAATTTGCGCTTAAAATGAATCGCAAATTAACCCACATCAAATTTGGCTGAGAAATTACTGCAGTACCACTTCAAACAGTGGTACAAGAGGATGTGGTGCTGGTCCTTCTAGAGTCACTCTCAATCTGTCTGTCTATAAAGCCTATTTTAAAAAAAAAACAAAAAAACTGACACCTTGCACTTCTGGAGACACCAGGTAGGTTGCAGTTCTGGAAAATGGTGGGGCAGGAGACTAAAGGGTTCCTGATGGTTTCACACTTAATTCTTGACCTTAATTCTTAATTTGTTTGCAGTTAACATGTCTTTTCTTCTCCACCTGTTTCTGTCTGACCCTGCTGACCCAATGAGCATTTCACTGTCCAATGGTCATGCCTTAACTTTGCAATTTCTAGTACTGCATCCTTCTCATGGGCATTTAATCATTTTTGACATTTTTTAGTCTGAGTTAAATCTCTTTTTTGGCTCATATTGCCTGTAAAAGAAAACCTGCTTAATAATTATGCACACCTAAATATAAGGTGTTTTTCACTTCCAGCCTTCATGAACAATTATATATCACTTATAAATGATTAAATACAAAATTATTGTAGTTAAGATTGATGTGGTTTTGAATTATCAGAAAATCAGAAAATAATAATTTTGCACGCACTATATGTATATAAACATACGCACTAAATCTGCATTGAAATGTATTGATTAAATGCACCTTTTTGTGCCCTTTGCAGTGTCTCTAAACAGTTGAGCAGCAGTTGGTGTCCAGCTGTATTAATGACCCCACGCTTTTCCTGAACAGCCAATAAAACAGACAAATGGATGTAAAAAAAACAATGTTAATAAAAAAGAACATGTATAAAACTGTGAATAGATCTATGCTAAGCTTCTCCAAGAAGCTTTTCTATCAGAGGGTCTTACCATTGCCTGCCGCACGACTTTGCTGGTCTCCTGCCAGGACCGGGATGAGTTATGTTTGCCGTGGAGCTTTTCCAGTAGCGCCGTCATACGACTCTGTTTCTCTGACTCTGTCAACAAGAGCAAACAAAATGACAAAAAATAAAAGACAATTATTGTGGAAATGTAATCTTAAAAGACACTATAATAACAACCATTTGTGTTTTTCTTTAACCAAGTTTTCTCTTTGATTGGAGTCAAGCTATCCTTGGGACATTGACAGTCTTAGTTCCCATAATTGTCTATGTGACAACTGACATAAGCCCCTTTCACACAGTAATCCTAGTAAATTACCCTAAAATTACCAGAATGACTTTACCGGTAAATAAACAGATATGCTGTTCACACAAGCAACAGCTTACTGGCTTTTTACTATTAAAAGACCTTTCACACATCAGCATCAAAATACCGGTAAATTCTGTGACGCCAGTTATCAGAAATGATCTTCTATTGTTTTCTTCATTTGCCCACATGAGAAGCGCTTTAGTTTCACTATCTGTTCAATTTGACAAATTTTTTTTTTTTTTTTTACTTCTGAATGACAGGTGTAAGGGGAAAAACATGAGATACGTGTAATAGTATCCAACTGCAGAACCGCAGCACTGATGAATGAAAAAAGAAGGCAGGGTCTCGAGTGCGACACACTGAAAAAGCTGTGAGATGTGGCGCAACGGTCAAAGTTGTACAACTAGCACATATTTACATAGAAAAACTATTAAAAAGCAGCAAACCTTACTGTAAACAGTGTGGAGTAATCGCGTCATCTCCATAAGAACTTTATTAATTTGCAGACTTCTTACGTCAGCGCATTCGGACCAGTAATTTACTTCGTAATCTGCCATTAAAGACTGTATGTGTGAAAGGGGCTATAGTCTTAGTTTCCGAAACTAGATGGTACTCAAACCATTTGCTAATGTCATTATGATTATTTGGGATAGGACTGCTGGAGGTATTTAAAAACTGCTAGATCTGCATACTTTTCAAATCCGCATTCCACGGATGAGAATCCATGAACCGAATTATTAGACCATTTTCTAAGGCTGAAAACCATACCATACTATAGCATAGTGCTAATGTGAATTCACAAAGGCTGCGATTCAATTAAATAAATATATGCCCTGCGGGTTTAATATATACAGTATGTGCTTTATTTACATGCATGTAGGTTAAGTGCGTCTCAAAGTTCACAGTAAATGCTGCTCCACATGAACTGTTATCATTTACATGCATGGAGCACGTCTCAAAAGCCATCTCTGCATATGCTGTAAGCAGGGTTTGGGAGTAACAGAATACATGTAACAGCGTTAGGTAATCAGGATACAAAAAAATTGGTAAACGTAATTTGTTACAGTTACGTCAAAAAACAAAGTAATCGGAATAGTTACATTTTGTAAAAAATGGGAATACTATCAGGATTAAAATGATTTTATTTAAAACTAAATAAATTATTATTTTGACATAATAACGCTATATTAAGCGCTGCTTGGTTATAGTTCCTGGTTCTGTTGCCAGTCATGACTCATATGAGCCACCTGCTGGTGCATTCGCAAGTAACACCTACAATCATTCTCCTCTGACGCAGGTTGAGATGCAGCTAAGTTAATAATTACAACGCTTCCCACAGAGAAAAACGTTCTTTTGAGAAAAATTTCAGTTATTTTGTATTAAAAGAGGAAAAAGGAAACATGTATTTTAAAATAGACTAATATGTATGTGGTGTAGACATTTTTTAATGTTGTGTATAAACTACTATTCTTTTTTCAATTTACATGTTAAAGAAATAAAAATAAAAAACAAAACCATCTGTAATACAATACTGTAGCCACTAGATGTCTGTATAGCTTTTTATATAAATATACAGTGCTCAGCATAAATGAGTACACCCCCTTTAACATTTTAAACAATATCTCAAAGAACACAAAAACAATTTCCAAAATGTTGACAAGACTTAAGTTTTATATAACATCTATAACTTATAACATGAAAGTAAGGTTAATAATATAACTTAGAGAACAAAATTTTCAGTTTTACTCAAATTAGGGTGATGCAAAAATGAGTACACCCCACTGAAAGTATCTGGAGCAAAGCTAAATTTTAGACTACAAATGTCTAATTTAACAAGAATTCAACCACAGGTGAGTCTAATTTTTCATTACACAGGTGTCCAGCAGACAGTTGACTATAAAAGGGTGTTAAAACCCCTTCCCATTTCATGCTGTCAGCAATGGCACCACATGGAAGAGAAATGTCACAAGACCTGAGAAAGAAAATAATTTCTTTACACCAGAAAGGTGAAGGCTACAAGAAGATCAGCGAAGCTTTACTTATCAGTCAGTATACTGTAGCAAAAGTGGTACAAAAATTTAAAAAAGATGGAACTGCAAACATCTCACAGAGACGTCCAGGTCGTCCATGGAAGTTAACACCTCGACAACACTTCTGATGAGAAGTGTTGAAGAAAATTGGCATGCAAGTTCACTGCAGTTATCTAAAGAAGTAGAAAGCCAAACTAGGGTGACTATTTCCCATGACACAATACGGCGTACACTGCAGAGGAATGGCATGCATGGGTGCCGTCCACAAAAGAAGCCTCTCCTAAAGGCCAGGCACAAAAAAGCCCGCCTAGAGCTTGCCAGGTCCCATGCGGACAAAGATGAAGACTACTGGGACTCTATACTCTAGAGTAATGAGACCAAGATAAATGTTTTTGGAACTGATGGCTTCAAAACTGTATGGCATCGCAAAGGTGAGGAATACAAAGAAAAATGCATGGTGCCTACAGTGAAACATGGTGGTGGCAGTGTCTTTATGTGGGGCTGCATGAGTGCTGCTGGTGTCGGGGAGCTGCATTTCATTGATGGCATCATGAATTCACAGATGTACTGCTCTATACTGAAAGAGAAGATGCTACCATCACTCCGTGCCCTTGGTCGTCGTGCAGTTTTCCAACATGACAATGATCCTAAACACACATCTAAGGCCACTGTTGGATTTCTGAAGAAGAACAGGGTGAAAGTGATTCATTGGCTCCTGATCTGAACCCAATCGAACACCTATGGGGAATTCTGAAGAGACAAGTTGAGCATCACTCTCCATCCAGCATCCAGTCTCTAAAAGAGGTCATTCTTGAAGAATGGAAAAAGATAGATGTTGCAAAATGTCGCTAACTTGTTCATTCCATGCCTAGAAGACTTGGTGCTGTCATTAAAAATCATGGAGGCCATCCAAAGTACTAGAGTACTTGTAGTTTTTGTTGTGGGGGGGTACTCATTTTTGCATCACCCTAATTTGATCAAAACTGAAAAATGTGTAATCTAAGTTATAACATGAAAGTAAGGTTAATAATATAAGTTAAACAGATGTTATATTAAACTTAGTCTTATCAACATTTTGGAAATTGTTTTTGTGTTCATTGAGATATTGTTTAAAATGTTACTTTTCAAAGGGGGTGTACTCATTTAAGCTGAGCACTGTAGATACGGGGCTGTGTAATCTCTAGTTCAGGGGTAGGGAACGTTGATACTGGAGAGCCACTGCTCTGCAGAGTTTAGCTCCAACCCTAATCAAACACACCTGAACAAGCTAATCAAGGTCTTCAGGATTACTAAAGTTACAGGCAGGTGAGTGTTTTTTTTTCAGGGTTGGAGCTAAACTCTGCAGGGCAGTGGCTCTCCAGGATCAACGTTCCCTACCCCTACTCTAGTTGGTAAAACAAGACATGATTGCTTAGTTTTAATAGTTTTTATTAGTTTTAATTTTAAATTCATAAATAAAAGTACTTTGATGATATTGCTTTTTACTTTGTATGCCTGACTTACAAAAGCTTCCTGTTTCATGGCGAAACATCAAATTTTGTCAGGCCGCCACCGACACACCCTTCAACGAAAAACTCAAGACCTTCACAATTTAACATCACTAAGGCCTTAAGATTAGACAGACCAAATATGATGTTGATCTGGTTAAATCTCTATGAGGAGTTATTCACAGTGTAAAACATGTAATTTCCTGTTGCCCACAGGTGGCGCTATGACTGTAACTGAATATTGCAATGTAGATGTCTTCAGGCCAGGACATGTGAAGTTTGGGGCAGATCGGACATTGTAGGCCACCACGGACACACCCTTCAGTGAAAACTCAAGATCTTCGCAATTTAACATCACAAAGGCCTTTAGATTAGACTGACCAAATATGAGGTTGATCTGATTAAAGATCTAGGAGGAGTTCGTTAAAGTACAACGTCTGGAAATGGCAAAAACTGCAAAAATTTTGCAGAGAAAGTTCAAAATATCTCACTTCCTGTTGGGTTTTCAGATTTTGCACCCAGGGACTTTTTTGTAGGTATTGGGCTGTTACATGTGTCTACTGAATTTCATACTTGTCCGTGAAACGTTGGGTGAAGGGCGCTTAATTCAAATTTTGTAGGTGGCGCTATCGAGCCATTTTGCCATACCTAATTCTGAAACCCATATCAGACTAGGGCTGCAACTAAAGATTATTTTGATAATCGATTAGTTGTCCGATTATTTTTTCGATTAATCAGATAAAAATCCAAATTTTATTTATTTTTATTTTATTGACAAAAAAAACTAAACAAAAAAACACTATTGCACATCCTGCCCAATGTACTTCAAACAAATGTGCCAACCGAATGCTATGCAAACATACAGTGCTTAATTTATTAGACTACCTGTCACAATTGGAAAAGTTTTTGGGGCAGACCTGACCTGTTGAAAAGAGATGGTATTCACCCCTTCCCGGGATGGTGCTGCTCTTCTCTCTAGTAATATACATAGTCTTAGAGCTGAAACATGACAAACTGGGGCCCAAGTCAGGAAGCAGACAGACTGGCTAAACCGACCGTCTGCTAGCTGCCTCAAGTTACAGAAGTCAGATAATTCAGATAACTCCCAACACATAGAAACTCTTACACCTAGATATTTTCAAATAGAGACTGTGTCTGTACCCCGAATTAGTAAAAACAAAAAACTTCCAAACCCATTTAATGGTAAAAATTTAATTGATGTTCAACAAATAAAAAATAGAGATAATAATGCTAAACAAATGATAAAACTCGGGTTGTTAAATATTAGATTCCTTTCTTCAAAATCACTTATTGTTAATGATATTATCAAAGATAATAATCTAGATGTGCTGTGTTTGACAGAAACTTGGCTAAAACCGGATGATTACATTACTTTAAATGAGTCTAGTCCTCAAGGTTATGATTATCGACACAATGCCCGTCAGAAAGGCAAAGGGGAGGTGTTGCTGTAATCTATAGTAATACTTACAGTATTAGTCAGAAGTCTTTCAAATATAATTCCTTCGAAGTGATGGTACTTTACGTAACATTATGTAAGTTAACATTTGTGCTGGCTACTGTATACAGGCCACCAGGACACCATACAGACTTTATCAAAGAATTTGCTGACTTTCTATCGGAGTTAGTACTAGCTGCAGATAAAGTCCTTGTTGTTGGTGATTTTAATATCCATGTAGATAATAAAAAAGACGCATTAGGATTGGCATTTGCAGATATTCTAAACTCTATTGGTGTTAGACAACACGTGTCAGGACCCACTCATTGTTGTAATCATACTTTAGATCTAATATTGTCACATGGAATCGATATTGATGCTGTTGAAATTCTGCAGCAGAGTGACGACATCTCAGATCATTATCTAGTCTCGTGTATACTACATTTAGTCAAGGCGGCTAAACTGCCTCCATGCCATAAATATGGTAGAACCATCACTTCTACCACTAAAGATCGCTTTATAAATAATCTTCCTGATCAGTTTCATCGCCTTAGCATACCAGAAAGCTTAGAAGACCTCGATGCTGCAACAGAAACTATTGCCTCTGTCTTTTCCAGCACATTAGACTCAGTTGCTCCTTTGCGCTTAAAAAAGATTAAGGAAATTAATCCAATGCCATGGTACAATGAGCACACTCGGGCCCTAAAGTTAGCAGCCAGAAAAATGGAGCGCAGCTGGAAGAAAACAAAACTAGAAGTATTTTGCATTTCGTGGAGAGAGAGAATGATTGAGTACAGAAAGGCCTTAAAATCTGCTAGATCTGCCTATTTTTCAAAACTTTTAGAAGAAAATAAACACAACCCTAGGTATTTATTTGATACAGTGGCTAAATTAACAAGAAATAAAGCTTCAACTTCTGATGTTTCCAAAGAGCACAGCAGTAATGACTTTATGAACTTCTTTACTTGCAAGATTGATAATATTAGAGAAAAAATTATAACCATGCAACCGTCTACTACAGTATCGCGTCAGATAGTGCATTGTAGTGTCCCTGAGGAAAAATTCAATTCATTTACTGCTTTAGGAGAGGAAGAATTGTCTAAACTTGTTAAATCATCAAAATCAACAACATGCATGTTAGACCCTATACCGACTAAGCTATTGAAAGAAATGCTTCCAGAGGTTATAGATCCTCTTCTTAATATCGTCAATTCATCTTTATCACTAGGACACGTACCAAAAACTTTTAAGCTGGCTATTATTAAACCTCTTATTAAAAAACCACAACTTGATCCTAGAGAATTAGTCAATTACAGGCCGATCTCAAATCTCACTTTTCTGTCAAAAATACTAGAAAAGGCAGTATCATCACAACTATGTTCCTTTTTAGAAAGAAATAGTATCTGTGAGGATTTCCAGTCAGGATTTAGACCGTACCATAGTACTGAGACTGCTCTCATTAGAGTTACTAATGATTTGCTCTTATCATCAGATCGTGGTTGTATCTCTCTATTAGTGTTACTGGATCTTAGTGCTGCATTTGACACTATTGATCACAGTATTCTTTTAAATAGACTCGAAAATTATGTTGGCATTAGTGGAATTGCATTGTCATGGTTCAAATCATACTTATCTGACCATTATCAGTTTGTAGTAGTAAACGAAGAGATGTCATATCGATCACAAGTTCAATATGGAGTACCACAAGGCTCAGTACTAGGACCGTTGCTGTTCACTCTGTACATGCTACCCTTGGGAGATATCATTAGGAAGCATGGCGTTAGTTTTCACTGTTACGCTGATGATACTCAGCTCTATATTTCTTCGCGCCCTGATGAAACTTACCAATTCACAAAATTAACGGAATGCATAGCTGATATAAAAAAATTGGATGACCAGTAATTTCCTACTACTAAATTCAGAAAAAACAGAGTATCTAATTTTTGGACCAAAAACTTCTTCATGTAATAACCTAGAATACTGTCTAACACTTGATGGCTGCTCTGTTAAGTCTTCGTCGTCAGTTAGGAACCTGGGTGTGCTCTTTGATACCAATCTTTCATTTGAAGGCCATGTTACTAGCATCTGTAAAACCGCATTCTTCCATCTTAAAAATATATCTAAACTACGACATATGCTCTCAATGAAAAATGCAGAACAGTTTGTTCATGCGTTCATGACCTCAAGGCTAGATTACTGTAACGCTTTACTGGGTGGTTGTTCTGCTCGCCTGATAAATAAACTACAGCTCGTACAAAATGCAGCAGCTAGAGTTCTTACTAGAACTAGGAAGTATGACCATATTAGCCCAGTTCTGTCAACACTGCATTGGCTTCCTGTTAAACATCGTATAGATTTTAAAATCTTGCTAATTACTTACAAAGCACTAAATGGTTTAGCTCCCCAGTACCTGAGCGAGCTCCTAATTCATTATAGTCCTTCACGTCTATTGCGATCTCAGAATTCAGGCCAGCTGTTAATACCTAGAATATCAAAATCAACCGCAGGCGGTAGATCCTTCTCCTATTTGGCACCTAAACTCTGGAACAATCTTCCTAGCATTGTTCGGGAAGCAGACACACTCTGTCAGTTTAAATCTAGACTAAAAACGCATTTCTTTAACCTGGCATACACATAACACATTACCAATTTATATTTTCAAATCCGTTAAAGGATTATTAGGCTGCATAAATTAGGTCAGCCGGAACCGGGAACACTTCCTATAACACCTGATGTACTCGTTACATCAGAAGAAGAATGGCATCTACGCTAATATTAGTCTTTCTGGTTATCCCGAGGTTCACCGTAGTCAACCGGATCCGGGCCGTATCCAGGTGAGACCAAGGACCTGCGCCTTGACACGACCACAACGCAGCCCTGAAGTATCAGCAGAGATTGAGTCAACTAGATCATCCACTGTGAGGGCCTCATCGACACGACAGCCACGACACAGTTCCTCAACAACCGTCCATACCGGCGTGATGAATACGATCCTCAATTGGATGGAACTGGAATAAATACTTTGAATGTTGCGATCCTATTGGACTTACGATGGCAACCTGAATCGTAACAAAGCACTGTTGGCCAGAGGAGAACTGGCCCCCGACTAAGCCTGGTTTCTCCCAAGGTTTTTTTCTCCATTTAAACACCTATTTGCCACTTGTCTGCCACCTGATGTCACCTGATGGAGTTTGGGTTCCTTGCCGCTGTCGCCTTTGGCTTGCTTAGTTGGGGACACTTGACATTTGACTTGACATTTGATATTCAACAGTGCTTTGATCTGCCTGCATTGACACTATTCTTTAAGAGCTGCTGTGCAGCCAAATAATGTACCAGTTATCAATGTAAAGCTGCTTTGACACAATCTACATTGTAAAAAGCGCTATATAAATAAAGGTGACTTGACTTGACTTAAAAAGAGAAGAGTTATTTTAGGAATCTATCAAAAACTTGTTTAAATCTAAAAATGGTATTGCCATTTATTAGGAAAATAACAAACCAAGACAACTAAATAGTTTCTAAATAATATTCACACATAATATCCAAAAAACTTAATAACAGTCTGTTATTGACTGTAATTGGGCATCTGAGAAAAAAAAAAAAAAAATATACAAATATCTCAAAATTTTCTAAGTCTAAGACCAGTGTAAATCTAAGTCCAGTATTTACACACAGAGGCAGAGTGAGATTTAAGAACCAGTTGGAGACTGACCAGTTAGTTGAGTCAGATTATTCAATAACATTTTAAACAATAAGAATAAAATCTATACTATGACAGAAATTGGTATTTGATCTCTTAATATATACATTTAGATGTAATACTAACTAAAAGCATGTATAGCAAAGTTATCATTAGCAGTTAAAAATGTTATATGTTCAGATGAATTTATCTTTAGGTCTTTTACGTTATTATTAACCAGATTATTAAACTAATTATATAAAACTATATAGTCAGTGCACTACAAATGAACTGGTTCTATGCCTTTATTTTGTTATATAAATTTATAGAAGAGAAGGGCTAAGAGATTTCCTATCCTATAATGCAGCCAAAAGGACACAGCAATGAAAGGTTTAAACCTGCAAGACTGTAAAACACACACACACACACTCACACACACACACACACACACACACACACAGAGAGAGAGGGGGAGAGAGAGAGGGGGAGAGAGAGAGAGAGAGAGAGAGAGAGAGAGAGAGAGAGAGAGAGAGAGAGAGAGAGAGAGAGAGAGAGAGAGAGAGAATTTGAATTTTAACAAGACTTTTATTACAAAAAAACTCCTATTCACAATGGACTCCTACAACAGTTTAATAAAAAAAAAAAAAAAAAAAAAAAAAAAAAAGCATAAAACTCAATTCACCCTCAAAAACAGAGCACAGAGCCTCATTACAACACCAAATACATTCAAATGTGACAACATCATCAATAGACTTATAGTAAAGAAAATCAACCATAACTCTTGATTTCACCAAGTTAAAAAACAAGTCTACTATGTTCTGATTTATATTTTGTTCTATTTTCCTTTTCCTACTCATATAAATGGCCAGTTTTGCTTGGCCTAGAACAAAATTCAGAAGTTGACAAACAAATCTTTTTTTTCCCCCACATATTTGAACCCCAAAATAAACGTTTCCAAAGAAAATGTCTCATTACAACTCCTAAAAACATTACTTACAACTTGAAATAAAGGTTGCAATCTAGAACAATTCATAAAAGCATGAAAGATAATTTCCCTATCAGAGCAGAAAGGACATGTAGAAGCAACCTCAGGGTTTAAAACTGAAATAAAAGCATTAACCACGACAGCACCATGGAGAATTCTCCATTGCAAATCACCTGTTCTCTTGATCAACGGTGGTTTATACAAGGATCTCCACTCAGGTTTTATGCTTTGATCCAGTTTAAAAACATCACGCCAAGGGGTATCAACTTTTCCATTTAAAACCTTTTTGCTAAAAACCAGAACACAAGACCTGTACAAAGATTTACCAGTACTTAAAAAAAAAAAGTCTTTACACAAAAATGCAACATTTTCAATAAAAGGAGAGGTAACATTTATAGACAGAAGCAAACAAGGAAAAGAGTCTTTGGGATTAGGAACTCGGGAACCAACGCAATACTCTGTTAACAAGTCCATTTCAGTTGTTTTAAGCGCAGCTTGCCATTTCATGAGCAACTGGGTAACCAGACGAATAGACCTGATTCCCAAATGTTGAGCTAATGCTGCTTCATTCTTAAAATCCGGCCCTACAATGTCCAGTAGCTGACTCAGAGTAATAATGTTGTGTTCAATCAGCAAACTACTAAGTCCAGGAAAAAAAGAACTGTCTGTTAAGTCCAAACAGGAGCCATAGATTAAAAAGGCTCCTCCAGTAACCAATGAAGAGAATGTGAGTTTTCTGGTCGTTGAACAACAAAGAGACTCCAAACTTTAAAAATATTCATCAGCGTAGGGCTGGGCGATACAGGTAAAAAATGTATCACGATATAATATTTCATATTGATAAGTATCGATAATTATTGAAAAAAAATTGAATAACTTTTTTTTTTTTAAAAAGACCAGTACAAAAAAAAAAGTTTGAATTTAACCAATGCATTTTTAATTAAGGCAAGCAACAAATAATTTTAAAACAAAACAAAATAAAAAAAGTAAAATGTAACCAAATCTTTCTTATATTTTATATGAAGATTAAATAAATAAGTGTTAAAGAAACTTAGAGCTGCACAATTCTGGATAAATTGAGAAACTGCCAGCCAGAAACTGAGATCATGATTCTGAATGACAACTAAATGAAATAACATGTAATTTACCAGAGGTTCTGACAAAATATTAATTGCTGCAGTCCATTTTAAAATTTTCAATTCATTTGAATTAATTATTTTTAAAAAAAAAAATCTGTGTATGATTCAATGACTCACTCTCACAATGACATAAATACTCATTGTGAGAGTGTATTTAATACTGTTTCATTACTGGATGAATCAGTGTATTTGAAAGAATCTGTTGAATGAAGATTCAACTACATTTAACCAGTCACTTGTCGCCACCTGGTGGTGAAACAATGTAATCGATAAATGCGTCATTTTCAGCGCCAAGTTTCTTTCTTTCTTTTTTTTTTTTTTTCTTTTTTCTTTTTTTGATCGATATTATAGACATTACTATTTCTGAACTAAACTTTTATCTCAGTACTTCAGTGATAATTTGAATATTTATAACACAGAAATAGAGATACTGTGTGATTGAAAACACTGCAGCTTTTTATACCGACATGACAACTGACAGGACTGTCAAATTCACTCCACATTTACTGCACTATGAGGTGGCGCTATAGAGCCCCTCCTCCCCGCCCGTTTCTAAGGCTTTGCCCATGTCTGCTGGATAACAATCCTGACGTGCGTTTTGAGTTTCATGCAATTTGAAGCATGCTAAGAGTCTCAAAATCATCCAAAACGAATATTAAAGTTTAATGCGTTGCCATGGCAACAGTGTTTGAGATATCACGATTCTTTTCAAAGGTCTACATCTGCCATGTTTTGATATTATTCTGATAAAGTTTGAAGCAAATTGGGTAAAAATAAGAGGGTGATCTCAAAGCATGTTGAAAGTGACACACTTCCTGCTGCCAGTTGGTGGCGCTATAACTTTGACTCACAATAGTCACATCCATGTGATCAGCCTTGTACAACGAACAAGGTTTGATCAAGATCAAAGTATGCAGATATTATAACACATTTCCTGTTTACCTTTTCTCGCCATAAATTTGTTGCCTCGCCACGGCCAAACCGTTCGAGATATCAAAAATTTTACATCCTCAGTGTCTTGACTTCATGCTGCCCGAGTTTGGTTGTGATCGGATTAATCGCCTAGGAGGAGTACATCAAATTTCAGAGCATGCGTTTTTCAAACAACCCATAATAGCCGACTTCCTGTTGAGCCGGCATATAACTTAGAGCACGAAAGTTGTTAGGCCCAATGAGGTCTATGTATGTACCGAGTTTTATACTTATATGTGCAAACGTGTTTAATATATGGACCAAGTTTTCGGACCCCGTTCAAGGGGGCGCTGTCGAGCTCCCCTGCCACGCCCGGGTACCAGCTTCTGCCCGGCCCTGATGTCTATCAACATGAAACCCATAAGTTTTTGCCGGCACGGTCTGAAGATGATACGATTAGATTTTGGTGAAAATTGGACCAATGGTCTAGGAGGAGTTTAAAAAAGTGTGATTTTAAAGGAAATCAAAGTAGTAGAGACTTAGTTATGCTGAGTATGGCAAAATTGGCATCAATGTTCTCAGCATGACCCACAGAATCTAATAAGACCAGTCTCATTACAATAGGCCGCATTTTTATAAAGCTATTAGCATTTTTTAAATATTTCGTTATAAAATTTGACCCCAAGGAGGCGCTATATCAAAACCTATTGTGTACCTTCAGAGCATGGTGCCAATGGCACATCCTGAGTTTCGTAATGGTACATCAATGCATTCATATAATATAGCATTTTATATCATAATACTGCATTGTAGTTACTGGAAATTTCATGTTTTGTTCAATTATAGCGCCACCAAGAGGCACAATCCCACCATTTTTTTTATGTGTCCTCACGGTCCTCACTAACCCCATACATGTGTGTGTTAAATTTGGTGCAAATATCTCATTTTGTTTTGGAGTTATAGACATTTATATGTATGAGATCATAAAAAATGACCCATGGACGACTTTGTTTTGATTTTTTTGCCACTTCCTATCAAAATTTTGACATTTGGGCTATGATATATAGTTAACCAGCTTAGGTTCCGTGTTTCCTACGCTGGTTTCGTCTTGATCGGACTAACAGTTTCGAAGATATTCGCAATAGTTTTTTAAGCGCTAAATCACCACGCCGCACAAACCATAAGTCAAAACCTAGCATGTTCGGTATCGTTGGACTCGGCAAGGATTCAGGAGTCTAAGGATGTGACTCGCGTGAAAATAAGCCAACCAGATCAAAAGTTATAAGCATATGGGAAAAAAAATTCTCCAGTAGGTGGCGCTGGTCCGAAACTTCTCAGACTCCTTCAGGGAATTGTGCCGATGACCCATAGCGAGTTTGGTAACGATACGCTAATGCGTTCATAAAATACAGCATTTTAGCACAAAATTCAAAATGGCCGACGGCCAAAATGGCCGATATGGGAAATATTCCCATATATAAATATTCAGCTCGGCATGATGCCCCGAATCTAACGAGACCAAACATTTTTGGACAAACCCATCAGAAGTTATAAGCAAAAATAGCAATTTTTCGTATCTCTGGACCAGTAGGTGGCGCTGCGCCGAAACACTGCAGGTTGCCTCAGGTCATGCTTGTGATGACATGTACCAAGTTTGGTCTGAATACGATAAAGCTTTGCGGAGATACAGCCTTATGTCTATTTTCGCAAGCTCTACGTACAACAAACACACGTGTTTTTCGAAAACGGTTTGAGAAATCAACTTAAATTCCATAACTTTTTGTCGGCATGGTCTGAAAATGATCTGGTTCAATTTTCGTGAAAATCGGAGTAACAGCCTAGGAGGAGTTCGAAAAAGTAGGTTTTTCAGAAAATTCTGAATTTTTTAAAAAAAAATTTTTTTATTTCTGTTTGTTATTTTAATACCTCAGGTTAAGCTAAGGCTTAGAAACTAGATGAATTAAAATAAGTTTACATTTTTTTATATATTTATTTTTTATTTCAGTTAACGTTTATTTCAAGTAATGAAGATTTCTTTGGTTTTAGGTTTAGTTAAGTATAATAACCCTTATACTTGTAAAATATATAGAATAATGTGTCAAATAATGTTCTTAGTCTTTCCTTCCTGTGACAGAAGATACAGTAGTTTACTATGAATTAAATAGAAATTAAATTAAATACAGTTTATTGTGTAAACAAAATAACAATAATGACCAGGAAAAAATAATAATTATAAACAATTCCGAAATTCACCGTGACTCTTATTCTGAAATGTCTGCAGTCTGCACTGTAGCAGGCTGCTCATGAGGGTGATAAAATATGCATTCTTACAAAAGTCTAAAACATACTACCATATAAACATTGTATAGTAAACACGGTCATAATTCATCAACATTAGCTTATAAGCAATCGCTTGGCATAAATGTGCGCTATTCATTAATTGCGAAGCAGTCTGAAGTGCTGCTGTGCGAGCCTGTAGAGTGCGCAACAGCGCCGCGTTTCCCGCGGTTAGATCAGCACGTTACACTTCAAATGTGCGCATCTTCCACACAGGACAGCAGTCCTGACTGGATATCTTCCCAAATCGTCCCTCTCTTTCATTTTCGTCTCGTTTTTATTCGTTGACGAAAATTAGAGTAGATTTTAGTCATAGTTTTAGTCATTCAAAACGCATTTTTATTTAGTCATCGTCTCGTTTTCGTCCGTGAAAAAATGTCGTTGACGAAAATTATGACGAAAATTATCCGTCAACGAAATTAACACTGGTCGGATGCAGTGGTGTAAAGCACGCCACCACTGGACTCTAGAGCAGTGGAGATGTGTTCTCTGGATTGATGAATCACACTTCTCTGTCTGGCAATCTAATGGACGAGTCTGGGTTTGGCAGTTGCCAGGAGAACGGTACTTGCCTGCCTGCATTGTGCCAAGTGTAAAGTTTGGTAGAGGGGGATTATGGTGTGGGGTTGTTTTTCAGGGGTTGGGCTTGGCCCCTTAGTTCCAGTGAAAGGAACTCTTAATGCTTCAGCATACCAAGACATTTTGGACAATTTCATGCTCCCAAATTTGTGGGAACAGTTTGGGAATGGCCCCTTCCTGTTCCAACATGACTGCGCACCAGTGCACAAAGCAAGGTCCATAAAGACATGGATGAGTGAGTTTGGTGTGGAGGAACTTGACTGGCCTGCACAGAGTCCTGACCTCAACCCGATAGAACACCTTTGGGATGAATAAGAGACTGCGAGCCAGGCCTTCTCGCCAACATCAGTGCCTGACCTCTAGGGCTGGACCCAAATATTCGATTATTCGAATATTCGTTCAGTAGGTTGGTATTCGATTTTCAATTTTGGGATTTTAATTTTTTTTTTTTTTTTCCTCCGCACACCCGGCACCCTCCTTGCGAAACGGTTCTCATTCGCGCTTGAATGTTTACACTATAAAATCTGGCGAAATACAATACTCTTTTTTACAATTATCATATATAGCCTAGCCATTTTTAATAGGATGGACAGTTGAAGGAACCCAACCTTGTTATAGGCTACTAAAATATATTTGATTCTTCTTAGCCTACTAATGTGTTCCCTGCAACTGGTGTATTCTCTGTCGGAAGCGCACAACTGCATGAGATTGTATTTTGGGTTAAGCTGCGTTGCTTTGACATTGTGGAAAATAGAATAATAGAAACAAAATGTATTAGCCTTTTTACCCGTTATTATCAATCTAAATGGACCTACTGTGAAATATAGGAGCTTGTTAAAACTCAAACGTGAGATTTTACTGGGACAGTAAATTATTTATTTTTCGTTCTTCTTTTATTTAAATAACCTACCCGTTACTGTGTCAGTAATTGCTGTGCTGCTAATTTCTGATTTGGGAGTGATTTGTTTGTCAGAAAAATGTTAGGCTACTTTATTAAAAGTATTGCTCTTAACAGACCTGTGTTTTGTATCACTAGTGCAGTGTCCGTTCTCGGAACATATAAGCCCTGCCCACGTGAGGCGCGCCGCTTTCAGCTAGTTTATTTCGCTGTTCTGTAGTTTATTAATTCTGAACGTGTCGCGTGTCCATTTTGCACTAAATGCAACATTGCACTCCCTTGGGTCCGCAGCAACACACCCGCCACGTGTGAAGTCGATTGGATGAACGGTTCTCGACAAAATCAAAATGCAACAGACAGGCAGACACAGAGATTCCTGTTGTAAAGCATTGTGTATGGAGCAAAAAGTGATAGCTCACTTAGCTTGAGTTATTGATACCAGACAGACTTCACGGAGGCGACTGACATTTCACAACTGCCGCTTTATTCCCCATGCAACTCGTGTAACTGTCCGTCGCAAATGTTATGCCGTCCACAGCGTTACTTAATAAAGAAAATAACTAATAAAGGCAGTGTAACAATGGTGTGGCCCCTTTAAGAGCTGCGCGCTCCCGGTTGAAATGTCGATCTGCATTGTATGTGCGACTCGCGCACTGCATGTATGCGGGGTATTTCTGTTTTTCTGTTGCTCATTTAAAGTTAAGTCTTGGCCGTGGCGAGGCAACAAATTTATGGCGAGAAAACGGAATCAGGAAGTGTGTTATAACTTATGCATACATTGATTGATTTTTATGAAACTTCAGCTGTGTGTTCGTTGTAGGAGGCTGATCACATGGATGTGACTATTGTGAGTCAAAGTTATAGCACCACCAACTGGCAGCAGGAAGTGTGTCACTTTCAAAATGCTTTGAGATCACCCTCTTTTTTTTACCCGATTTGCTTCAAACTTCATCACAATAATGTCAAAACATGGCAGATGTAGACCTGTGAATGTATTTGTGATATCTTAAACATTGTTGCCATGGCAACATGTCAAACTTTAATAATATTCTTGAGTGTTTCTGAGGCTCTTAACATGCTTCAAATTGCATGAAACTCGACACACACATCAATATTGTCGACCAGTAGACATGGGCAAAGCCTTAGAAATGGGCGTGGTGGAGGGGCTCAGTAGCGCCACCTTTTGACAAAAGTGCGGGGATTATTTTTACCTACAGTCACCAAACTCGGTACACAAATTATTCTCATTAAGCCAGACAACCCTGGGATTTTTAACGACCACAGAGAGTCAGGACCTCGGTTTAACGTCTCATCCAAAGGATGGCTGCTTTTTGACAGTATAGTGTCCCCATCACTATACTGGGGAGTTAGGACCCACACAGACCACAGGGTGAGCACCCCCTGCTGGCCTCACTAACACCTCTTCCAGCAGCAACCTAGTTTTCCCAGAAGGTCTCCCATCCAGGTACTAACCAGGCTCAGCCCTGCTTAGCTTCAGTGGGCAACCAGTCTTGGGCTACAGGGTGATATGGTTGCTGGCTGATTTTAGTTTTTAAAGCTTTAAATATGGATATTTTTCTTACACAAAGGCATCGCTTCGCTTCAGAAGGCCTTTATTAACCCACGGAGCCGTGTGGTTATCTTTTATGATGGATGGTTTCACTATTTTGGGCTTCAAAATCTCATCCTCTATTTACTGCCATTATAAAGCTTAGGAGAGCCAGGACATTATTTAATATAACTCCAATTGTATTCATCTGAAAGAATGAAGTCATACACCTAGGATGGCTTGAGGGTGAGTAAATCATGGGGTAATTTTCATTTTTGGGTGAACTAACCCTTTAAGTGATTTTATACCCCTGGTTTCACAGACAAGTCTTAACCCTAGTCCAAGACTAAAATGCATGTTTGAGCTGTTTTAACTGAAAGCAACTTGCACTGACATATCTTAAAATTTGTCAGAGCTATTGTTTTGTCTCATGATGCACACCAGTAATGTTTTTTTTTCCAAGGCACGTTTATAAAAGCTACTTAAATATCCTAACTGAACTAAGGCCTAATCCTGACTTAATCTAAACCCTGTCTGTGAAACTGGGCCTTAGTGTCATTTAACTCATCTAGTGTTAAATCAGCTCAAAGACATTTTCTGTCTTCCTGGTCTAGCATTGGTAAATTACAGCCGTTTAAAAAGATCTAAGGTGGTAGGATCATCGATTGTATTGCTAGCGTACGAAGATTCATAAAACTGTTTAAAACGATTATTAATCTCCGTAGGAGACAATAGGTCAATGATGTCTACAATTGTGCTGCTTCAGAACATGTCTATGAACCCACAGAATGTTGCTGACTTGAAACATACGATGCCTACGAATGCTGCTGACTTGGAACAACCAATAATGTCCAAATAATCTGCCGATTTGAAATGCACATGATGCAAGCAAAAAAAAAAAAAAATATTAAATTATAGTATTTCCAACCATATTATAAGTTTGTATACCATTAACATACCATATGGTACAGTAACAGTATCACATGTTAACCACATAATACTACATTGTAATTAATGGTTTGTATATAATATGTCATCTTAATGACATAACACAGTGATTCAAATAATACTATGGCATTAACGGTACCATGATCCTTGTCTAAAACATGGAACTACCACGGTACTTTTGACACTCTACTCTGCAGAATTGGGTTTCTAACGCATAATTTTTAATGGTCTACACAGGTGAAACAAGTGTTTTAAGTAAATAGGAAAATGTGTGCTGTACCGGATCCATCTTCCGCTCGGAGCCGCTCGGAGCCCGCGGCACAGCCGCTGTGGGATGAGTCTGCGCCCGGGCTGCTACTCAGCATCGCCGCCATCTTCAGAACTCGCACACAAGAGTTGACCCAATACCAGTAAAGCAGAAAGACGCTCTCAACAATACATCAGGACCCCGTTGTATTAAAATAGTTCAGCCCCAGTCAAAATATACCGCGAACAAATAACATCAAGTCATGTGAAAAACTGTACAACAATGGAGATGTAATGGATCAAGAATGCGCTGACGTCATCTTCTTCTTCTGTTTTTTTGGCGCATTGCATCCTGTCTGCATATCGCCACCTACTTGTGCTGCGTCCCAATTCGCCTATTTATACTATGCCCTAAAAGTATATGTACTGATTTTGTGAAGAAAAAGTACATACTTTTGAGTGTGTAGCAGAAGTGTATGGAGGACGAAACCTGCAAAAACAATAAATAAATAAATAAGGAAATAAATAAATAAATAAATAAATAAGGAAATAAATAAATAAATAAATCCACAAAATTAATAAATGTGCAAATAAATACATAAATAAATATATAAATCCACACATTCCTGCATAAATAAATAATTAAATGTGCAGGAGATAAATAATTAACTAAATAAAACGAATGTTGGGGGGGGGGGGTGCTAAAGGAAATGCTAAACTTAAAGTTGATTTTTTTTTTCCCCCTTTCAAACGTTTATTAATTTTTAAATGTAGTTCCGTATTTATTTTTCCTCAGCTCAACATGCTAATGAGAGGGTGTCATGAAGCATCAGAAGGCGGTCTTTATGCCACCATTAGTTGATCGTTATAAAAGTTCTGCGTTCGATTGTTTGCCTGCGCTACATCCCAGCAAACAAAATAGGCATTAAGAAAAGAACTCCAGATCATCTGTCGGTGTATACAGTTGAGCTTATAGCCATTCTGATAGCGTTACAATGGGTAGAAGAAAACAATGAAGGCAAGGTAGTCATTGCATCAGACAGTTGGGCAGCGCCAGAGCCATGTAGAGAGAGAGTTGCGACAACTCCATTGACTCCAATGGAACGGTTTTTTACAGCAATGGCGGCTCATGGAGCCTCTTAATAGTTCCCGGAAGTAGCAGCCGCGCCGTAGAATTACAGCAGAACAGACCGTTTGTGATGTACTTTTAAAAGGTAAGCCGTTTAAAGTATACGATTTTATATTATCAGTACATCTGAGTCAAATTAACTTGTGTATTAAAGCATGCTAGCTGATATTGCTCACTAAATAAATAGTTTCAGGGGATGTTATCAGATAGTAGATTAGATAATAGATTAAAACCGCTTATTAATTGTAAAAACTATTAATGCAGTTTTATCCATCGTTGTGTAATTAGAGAAATGCTTCTAAACGGGGTTAAATATAACTTTGGGGCTTGTAGTGGTGGGTGGAAGTGGTAAAATCCTTATTCCTTATTAAATGTACAATAAAGAAAAAAAATCCTTATTTTAGAATGTATATTTGAGTAAGCAAACCCGTATGGGTGAATTTTTGGGGGGTGTGATTCTGTTGACTGTCTGTCTATTATGTTTTAGCTCAGCTGATTTTTGGATTGATGGTAAAGGGAGAGGGAAGTTTATAAGTGAGATTAAAAAAAAAAACAATGCTTAAAAGCAACAAGCAGTTTAAAAAAACAAATCATACTAGGCTAAATGGGAAATCATACTAAATACTAAAACTGTATATTATATACTACTACTGTATTTAATTTCTCCCATTTTTGTCTCCTTTTATCTTGCTTTCAATACAAGCACAAAGGGGATTCAGATCCTGAAGACTCCATGCAATGTCGTTGTACCCTCACCGCCAGTCTCTGCTCCTTGGATTTTGCAAGCTTTTCCTTGCTCCTTATTTTTAATAAACCTTTAATAAACATAAAAGTTCCCAGTGTTGGTTTTTGTAAAAAAAGGGCAGATACACCTATATATGGTTAACACACAACTTGGCACACAATCTTTAGTTCTATTTAGATTGCTCCTGCTGACTTGAACATATTTTCTCCTTTCCGTGTCAGTGGGGAAACCATACTGCTTTCTTTGAGCGACTGGATCATCCTCATGCAGCACTGCAAACCATAGTGGAGACTACAAGAACATGTAGGAAAGGACAGATAAAATGTTTGACATGCAGTTTATTAGAAATTTATAAATCCATTGTACTAAATCAGTGCAAAAGTCAATGTGTGTATAATCATGTTTTGTTTTAGAATTGAATATATTGTGTATGAATTTATATAGTAATAAGTGAATGGGGTGCATAAAAATTGTAAACATTAAGATTAATTAAATTTCACTTAATTAAATTTTACATTTCACTTGTTTGCAATGGGTTTTTTAAGACAATCACCTGTCACCTGCAGGTCTCATGTCCTTGTGAAACCATAGTGAACATGACATAATTGCCCTTAACTAGGACATACGGGGCTTAATTATTCACTTCACAAAATAGGTAAACATCCAACGGGACAATGTACAAGATGTAATGGTGCAGAGACAGTCCAACATGTGCTGATGGAATGTAGGGGATACGTGGTGGAGAGGAAAAAATTAGCAGAAGTTGTAGATAAAGCTAAGCTCAAGTTCACAGTAGGGAATCTCCTTGGGGATAAAGCATGGGAAATATCCCAACATCTTATTAAATATCTGAAGGAGACAGGACTAGAAGAATATTTATTTATTTATTTATTTAATTTTTTTATTTTTATTTTTATTTTTTATTTATTTTATTTTTTTTTTTTAGCAATCTGCCAATCATCTGATCCACACTCCAGTCTAGTAGGTGGCGGTAATGCTCCTAAAAGCTGGTTGCCAACCGCCAATCAAATCGAAAGAAGAAGAAGACGTTTGCCTGAGCAATGCCCGTTAATGTTAAAGGCTAATTCACACCGCAACTGACAAGAAGTGAAACTCAATAGAACGTTCCATTGCAACACCAGCGCCCAGCAGCAGCCCTACGCTTCCGTCATTTAGCGACTCGGCAGTCCATTAGTTTCTATGGCAATATCAGCTGCTTTGTTTAAAAAAAAAAACGTACATTAAAGCTAAAATCCAACCTGAATGATGACAACACAGAATAAAATACTATCACTAGTGATCATCAAATCCTTTTAACAGTTAAATTTTACGGACTTTGTGTTTAAGTCTTCCACTTTTTTCACAAAACCTTTGCTCTCTAGAAACCCCAATTTGTCAGTTTGGGTTAAAGTCAGTTTGGGTTAAAATTCTTTGAAGTTCAAGTATTAGCATTATAAACACTGAATTAATACCAACATATGAACTTAAATTAAGGACATGCATCAGAAAAATTGGGAATGTTGGACAATAAATAATAGAATATAACAGCTTGACAGTAAAGCTGTTATACTTGACATTTGACTTGACATTTGATATTCAACAGTGCTTTGATCTGCCTGCATTGACACTATTCTTTAAGAGCTGCTGTGCAGCCAAATAATGTACCAGTTATCAATGTAAAGCTGCTTTGACACAATCTACATTGTAAAAAGCGCTATATAAATAAAGGTGACTTGACTAAACTGTTTTTGCAGTGTTGTCTTATATTAATGTCCATTAAAGCAAGACTAAGTAAACAAACACATAGCCACTGTGTCCAAAAGTGGGAATTATGGGGTAACAGACACAGCAATGCATCATGTTCTATAAGGTCATTATGTTTGCAGCGTGATCCAGGGGAAAACGTATATATTTGGGTCAATATCACCACAGAGTGCCTTTCAACCCTCACAATACTCAAAAATAATCTTAGTCTTAATTTCCCATTCGCTTTATGTCTTGTCATAAATAGTAGACACTTAAGTACTGTAAGAAATATATGGCTGAACTCCCACACATATTTTTAGACAATTATGGGCCATTATTTGGAGCATAAACCATAAGAAATGTCCACCCTGTCATGGACATATATACTGCTGTTAAATACGTTTTCATTGCAATAGTAAGATGCAAATTATATTTTCTGAAAGGTATGATGTCCCTTTCCTAAACAGGGTTATTTGTTTTCTTTCAAATTATAAATACATAAAAGATTTTATGCAAATTATGTGTTTTCAAAGAAACTCATACAATTTACACATGTATTTTTTTCTTATTTGGAGAAAACTGTGATATTTGGATGCAGTTTTTTGTTTGCATGTTATTGCCCCCATACCTATCAATTGAACACACTGGATTATATAGGAATGATTGAATTATTATTTTAAATATTATTTTAAAATATCAAGATGACAGGGTGGACCAGCACATGACGGGGTGGACACATAAAGCAGAACACACAAAGCATGACAAAATATGACAATGAAACATTTATCCAACTTAAAAAAAAAATAAAATAATTACATTCTCAATCACATTGATATAACCCGCTATAACCTGGCGCTTATTTATTTTATTTTAGTTTAATTTAATTCATATTGATTCAATACATCTTAAAGCTGCAGTCTGTAACTTTTTTGGTTAAGAATTATCCAAAATCAATTTTTGAGCAAGTACATAACCAGCCAGTGTTCAAAACGATACACTGGCTGGTTAAGCTGGCACAATGGTAAGCTTGTAATAATGTTTTATAATTTGAGTGGTACTGGTAGGTTTACACAGGAAATTCGAGCTTCCACTGTTCGTCATCGTGTCATTACGTCACGTCTGTATACATACAGGAGTTCCGGCTAGCAGGCTATATCGCGTGTGTGTGGATGCAGCAGGTGGCGGATTGTGTGTAGCCTCTTCTTACAGCAGCTGGAATGTAATTAAACTTGTCATTTTGATGCCGGTTTGTAATCCAGCAAGTTCAAAACGACAATCATCGTTGACAACTGGTGCGTTGATAGACAACCCACATGTACACCTCAAAACGTTAGATTCTTCCACGCTGAGGAGTTGTGTCGATGCACAGTCCATGTAAAGATGATAATTTCAGGGTTCAAACAGAGATGGCGACAAAGAGAGAAACTTACGGACTGCTGCTTTAACTAAAAACCTCATGTAAACACCACATCATGAACAGAGAGAAACACACTTCTGAAAAGAAATCTAGATATACATTCACAAACAATAACAATAACACAAACAATAAATCATTTATAAATTACAAAATATGATCTACAGCAGATGTTTCTATAAATTATAATATTACATTTCTATAAATTGCAATATTAACTACAAATGAATGCTATGTCCACCCTGTCATGTGTATGTCCACCCTATCGAGTCTTAAGTGGCCAACAGGGTGGACATTTTGGGACAATGACAGGGTGGACATTTTGAGCTTCAATTAGCATATTAGCTTACAACAAACTGTGACTAGCTAAATAGCTAGTCTGGTATTTGAAGAGAATTTGGTATATTTAAACTTACATATTTTGAAAATATTGTATTCTAAACACTTCCGGCATATTTTATGCCGACAGGGTGGACATGTTAAGCTTTGGCAAAACAAGTAAGCAAACTCAAACGAAGAAAATTTGTCAAATGGAAAGTCACCAACTTACTCACTTCAGCTGTTGAAATTCCTGCCACCGAAGAGGGTCACTGTGATTTTGCCAAGTAAGATGTGTTCCTGGATCAACATCTTTTGTTGATCCTGGATCAACATTTAATCAACCAATCACAAGCCTCTGATGTCATCAGTGTGTGCCGACCAAATGCAATCGACCTCCATTTTCACCGTTCCCTCCCCTCTTCCCTCGGCTGGCCGACAAAAGGTAAGATTCTGTCTGTCCTTTCAACCTCTGCAATCATAAACTGACATTGAAAATGAATTTGCCCACTAAGGAGTCCTGAAATTAACACTTAATGCATAATGAAATGCAACCCTGAGCAATTAACATTACATACAACAGCCATGTGCTATTTACCTAATAGCTAAGCTTACTTTACTTCATAACCCCTAACAGTCTTCTTTCTCTTATACTTTTACACACAAATACACGTTCACTATTTACTCATTTGATAAAACTTAATTATAATGCTTAACAATATCATTACCTACAGGTCTTTAAAACACACTATGATTTTGGTCTGAATAAAGTGCGCATAAAAAAGTGAATTATATTTTTTTAAATAGAAGCATAATGGCTTTATGAACCCGATTTTAATCAATATTTTGATGACCGCTATTGTAATCATTTTAATATGGGGCGATTCGCTAATGTTGATCCAGGACCATCACGATCATTTCAATATGGGGCAGATTCTCTAATGTTGATCCAGGACCATCATGATCATTTCAATATTGAGTAGATTCGCTAATGTTGATCCAGGACCATCATGATCATTTCAATATGGGGTAGATTTGCTAATGTTGATCCAGGACCATCATGACCATTTCAATATGGGGTAGATTCGCTAATGTTGATCCAGGACCATCATGATCATTGGCTATATGGGGCAGATTCGCTAATGTTGATCCAGTACCATCATGATCATTTCAGTATGAGGTAGATTCGCTAATGTTGATCCAGGACCATCATGATCATTTAAATATTGAATAGATTTGCTAAAGTTGATCCTGGACCATCATGATCATTTCAATATTGAGTAGATTCGCTAATGTTGATCCAGGACCATCATGATAAATTCATTATGGGGTAGATTTGCTAATGTTGATTCAGGACCATCATGATCATTTAAATATTGAGTAGATTCGCTAATGTTGATCCTGGACCATCATGATCATTTCAAAATGGGGTGGATTTGCTAATGTTGATCCTGGACCATAATGATCATTTTAATATTGAATAGATTTGCTAAAGTTGATTCAGGACCATCATGATCATTTAAATATTCAGTAGATTCTCTAATGTTGATCCAGGACCATCATGATCATTTCAATATTGAATAGATTTGCTAATGTTGATTCAGGACCATCATGATCATTTCAATATTGAGTAGATTCGCTAATGTTGATCCTGGACCATCATGATCATTTAAATATTGAGTAGATTTGCTAATGTTGATCCTGGACCATCGTGATCATTTAAATATTGAATAGATTTGCTAATGTTGATTCAGGACCATCATGATCATTTCAATATTGAGTAGATTTGCTAATGTTGATCTAGGTTCATCATGATAATTTCAATATGGGGCAGATTCGCTAATGCTGATCCAGGACCATCATGATCATTTCAATATGGGGCAGATTCGCTAATGTTGATCCAGGACCATCATGATCATTTCAATATGGGGTAGATTCGCTAATGTTGATCCAGGAACATCATGATCATTGTGATATGGGGCAGATTCGCTAATGTTGATCCTGGACCATCATGATCATTTCAGTATGGGGTAGATTCGCTAATGTTGATCCAGGACCATCATGAAAAATTCATTATGGGGTAGATTTGCTAATGTTGATCCAGGATCATCATGATCATCTCAGTATGGGGTAGATTCGCTAATGTTGATCCAGGACCATCATGATCATTTCAATATTGAGTAGATTCGCTAATGTTGATCCTGGACCATCATGATCATTTCAATATTGAGTAGATTTGCTAATGTTGATTCAGGACCATCATGATCATTTCAATATTGAGTAGATTTGCTAATGTTGATCTAGGTTCATCATGATAATTTCAATATGGGGCAGATTCTCTAATGTTGATCCAGGACCATCATGATCATTTCAATATTGAGTAGATTCGCTAATGCTGATCCAGGACCATCATGATCATTTCAATATGGGGCAGATTCGCTAATGTTGATCCTGGACCATCATGATCATTTCATTATGGGGTAGATTCGCTAATGTTGATCCAGGACCATCATGATAATTTCAATATGGGGCAGATTCGCTAATGTTGATCCAGGACCATCATGAAAAATTCATTATGGGGTAGATCTGCTAATGTTGATCCAGGATCATCATGATCATCTCAGTATGGGGTAGATTCGCTAATGTTGATCCAGGACCATCATGATCATTTCAATATCGGGCAGATTCGCTAATTTTGATCCAGGACCATCATGATCATTTCAAAATGGGGTAGATTCGCTAATGTTGATCCGGAACCATCATGATCATTGCAATATGGGGCAGATTCTCTAATGTTGATCCAGGACCATCATGATAAATTCATTATGGGGTAGATTTGCTAATGTTGATCCTGGACCATTATGATCATTTCAATATAAGGCAGATTCACTAATGTTGATCCAAGAACATCGTGATCATTTCAATATGGGGTAGATTCTCTAATGTTGATCCAGGACCATCGTGATCATTTCCATAAATTAGCATGGTAAGCAAATTTTCCAACATACTATTACTACTGTAGTTACAACAGTCAAATCATAAGTTAATTACAACCTTTGTGTTTTTATTACCGATTAATGTAAATGATTACAGTGGTGGATTAAATGGCTAATATTTTTTATTGTAGGAAGTGCTACTGTAATTGTAACTTTAAATCTTAAGACTTGGATAAAAAATAAAAAAAAACCTTTAAAAAAAAACCCATCCCAAGTCCTTCACGTAAAAATCAGTGTACAGACTTATACAGACAACCTAGGAAGTCGGGGAATGTCTTGTTTTTAAGTTTCATAACAAACTGTTCACACATAAAAAAGTGATTAATGCATGAAAACCCTTACATTTAGCCCCTTTAAATTGTTTACAGAAATTCTTTCTTAATGAACTGTGACATTCTTGTTTTCCAACTTTTAACATATGATTCAACATGACTGGTAAGGGTGCACATTCTGTATCTCATACATATCCTTTAGAATTTATTCTGATGCCATTTATATACATACCCTTTATCTCTACAGATAACCCTTGGGAGTCCTTTGTGGGCTGTGTTGGGCCCTATAGCCTTTCAGCTGCCCATTTAAAAGCACTGTATGAGCCAGGCTACATACCAGATGTGGTGAGCTATTAGTGTATTTATTAATGGCAGATGTATATTTGAATGTAATGATTTTCTTCAAGTTCTAACTAAAGTTATTATCAATAGGTCATAGATGTTCTCATGTGTATCACCTGCAAGGTATGAAATATATAATTTGTTATGAACCATGTAATACCTTATCTATCTATCATCTAACTTCTTTTCCTTTTCTCCTTAAGAAATTCAAGGATGTGTACAACATTTGTACACAATCAATGACTAAGATTCTGTCTGGATCGCAGAGGGTCAAAAGCCACTACTTCTGCAAGGTAGAGTAAATAATATTTACATACCAAAGAATATATTATCTAATATAAAGAATGCAATCAAAAACATTTGCCCATCTAAAGATTAAAGCTGCAGATTTAGCATGGAAAGCTGTGACTCTAGCATGGAATTGCAACTGATAGTTTTCAAAAAAATATGTGAGGGCTTGTGAAGACATACAGTAGATACAGTGCTTACCCAGTACTGAGGACTAGTACTGAGGAGTACAAAGCGAGTGTAACATTGTTTTCATGTATGCTGTTGATAGATTGTCCTCCTTTTAACCTTTAAAGAACAATGGACCATTTTCCATTTATTTGTAAATATTTGTAATTAATAATTGTTTATTTTATTGTTTACACTTCTGGAGAATCAACATGGTTTGCATACTAAATCCTCTTTGCATATTCAGCTGCAAAAGAATGTTTTAACTCTGAAACAGTTACAACCTTCAGCCTTATATTATTTTAAAGGGGCTATATGTAAGAATTTTCATGTATTAATCACTTTTTTATTTTATTTTTAATTTGAATGGTCACTAATAACAAGGGTTTCTGAATTCTACCTAGAGCCCCTTTAAAAACACACACGATGTTACATATAAAACAGATTTATTTTGATTCAATTAATAATTCTATCTTTCCAGAAAGACATACTTAAAACCTACAGTAAAGTTATTGGTGCCCTCCTGGAAAATGAAAATCACTGGACACTTTTTGTAAGTAGGCCAAATCATAACGTTCTGAATAAGCCAGGCTTGGTTCAGTAGGAAACCATACCAGACTCAATGCGATAGAACTAATATTTCTTACAATTGACTGTTATTAGATGATTGTTCTAATTTTCTGATCTTATTTTGTAGTTCTGTGACCTAAGAAGTCACATACATGGATCCATTCGGTGAAACCAATGACAAGAAAAAGGAGATTCTGAAGAACTGGAGGTAGTAGATTAACAATTAAAAACATTACTATTTTTGATAATATCCCTTTATTTTAAGGCTGTAATCATTTGGTCCATTTGGGCATTCATGTACATTACAACAGCGTTTTGGGGGCCTGAAAATGCAAGCTTTTGAAAATCTGTTTCAACATGCAAGGTTTTGAAAATGATGCCTTTACCGTCTCCATGTGAACAACAAAAGTGAGAATTTGTGAAAACGATGACATCACGCGCATGCGTATTACATGTTCACCTGTGTGTATTACGTGTTTGCAGGGAATTTCTTGACAAATCGACATCTCCAACCACTGACTTGGCATGCATAATACAGCCTTTTAAGTCATCTTTGCAGATCAGTGTGAACAGGCATCATTTTGACAACGTTATTGTCATTTTTAGTACATCGTTGTCTTGTCAACATACCCTTGGTGAGCAGAAGAGACTTGTTTCAAAAACATTAAAAAGTTGTAATGTTTCCGAACTTTTGACAGGTACTTTATATATACATACATACATACATACATACATACATACATACAATTCTGAAAATAAATATGGCACTACCCTGACTAAGGTCTATATCTTCTTGAGCTAGAAATAGATGGGTGGAATGAGTGTCAGTGATTTGATAGTGCCTGGGAAGCTCAATGTTTAAACTTTTGGGGAGGTAAACCCATGAATGGGTTGTCGGTGATCAATAAACTGAATGTATTTTGATATCCAAAAGTATACACACTTCACATTTAATTCATTGTATAAATATCTAACATTTAAAAGTTGCAACTTAAAAGTGACACCCCAAAAAAAAAAAAAAAAAAAAAAAGACTTTTCAACAATATCTAGTGATGGGCGATTTCAAAACACTGCTTCATGAAGCTTCGAAGCTTTACGAATCTTTTGATTCGTATCAGTGGTTCGGAGCACCAAAGTCACGTGATTTCAGCAGTTTGAACCACTGATTCGAAACAATATATATATATATATATATATATATATATAGTGCAAAAGTTTTAGGCACGTTAGTATTTTCACCCCTAAAAAACTGATTTTAAGCCACTTATTTATATCTTTTGCTGTAGTGTGTCAGTAGGAAATATGAGTTTACATTTCCAAACATTCATTTTTCCATTAATTTTAATAATCCATTGAGATTTTTGTAAGCACAAGAAATCTGACAACAGCCGGTATGATCTAATCTTACCATCATCGAGTCTGTCTGTGATTACATGAAGAAACAGAAAAACAATGAGAGACTAAATCTAGAAGAACTGTGGCAATGTCTCCAAGACGCTTGAAGAAACCTTCCTGCAAAGCTACAGTACTGTGAGAAGTTTTAGGCACTTGTGTAAAAATGCCGTCAAGTGAGGATGCTTTCAAAAATAATGTCATAAATAAATTTTATTTATCAATGAACTTCTATTAACTAAATCAAATAAATATTTGGTGTGACCCTTTGTGTTTAAAACAGCTTTTGTCCAGGTACACTTGCACATCTTTTTTCAGGTAGCTTTGCAAGTCGGTTTCTTCAAGCATCTTGGAGACACGGCCACAGTTCTTCTGGATTTAGTCTCTCATTTTCTTTCTGTTTCTTCATGTAATCACAGACAGACTCGATGATGGTGAGATCAGATCATACCGGCTGTTGTCAGATTTCTTGTGCTTACAAAAATCTCAATGGATTATTAAAATTAATGGCAAAATGAATGTTTGGAAATGTAAACTGATATTTCCTACTGACACACTACAGCAAAGGATATAAATAAGTGGCTTAAAACCACTTTTGGGGGGTGAAAATACTAACGTGCCTAAAACTTTTGCACAGTATATATATATATATACACACACACACACTAAACATGGGAATGTTTAGGATTATTAAAATTAATGGCAAAATGAATGTTTGGAAATGTAAACTGATATTTCCTACTGACACACTACAGCAAAAGATATAAATAAGTGGCTTAAAACCACTTTTTGGGGGTGAAAATACTAACGTGCCTAAAACTTTTGCACAGTGTATATATATATATATATATATACACACACTAAACATGGGAATGTTTAGGATTATTAAAATTAATGGCAAAATGAATGTTTGGAAATGTAAACTGATATTTCCTACTGACACACTACAGCAAAGGATAAGAAAAACTAGCTTAACCATTTAGGCGTGACAATACTAATGTGCCTAAGTCTTTTTCACAGAACTGTGTGTGTGTGTGTGTGTGTGTATATATATATATATATATATATATATATATACTATATATTGCATTTTCTTTTTCTTTTTTCCTGCAGATAGAGCTGTAAAGTGCACAGTGTGCTGGGGGGTCCTGATGAAAAAGAAGGTAATTAGAAGGATTTGTTTGATACTGTAATAAATTGCAGAAAACCAAGCATTGTTTTGTTTTTAGGTGTACTGTCAGGAGTGCGGTGCACACAGCCATTTGAGATGTCAGCAAACACCATGTGGCATCTGTGTAATCTGTAAGTAATTTCAATACCAATGACAAACAGTTATTCAACACGCTTTATAAAAAAAAAGTAACACCATGATATATATATATATATATATACACACATACAGGGCTGGAAATGGCTGAGATTCACTGGGGGGACTCTAGATGGGAAGATTTTGTTTGTCACCTGTTTGTCACCGGATGTCACCTGTTGGAGTTTGGGTTCCTTGCCGCTGTCGCCTCTGGCTTGCTTAGTTGGGGACACTTGATATTCAACAATGTTTTTGATCTGCCTGCATTGACACCATTGTATGCGAACTACATTAATAACTATTGATTTTTACAATGGAATGAATCAATACTGAATTTACTTAAGCTGGACAATAACACCATTTTCTTTAAGAGCTGCTGTGCAGCCAAAATTATTTACCTGTTATCACTGTAAAGCTGCTTTGACACAATGTGCATTGTAAAAAGCGCTATATACTGTTTCTTGTAGTTAGATTATTTGTTTTTATTTTCTTTATTTGACAATTGTCCTATTTTTTGCTGAACATACCACATACCGAACTGTACTGAAACTGTGACCCTAAAACCGTGATACAAACCGAACCGTGAGAAATCTGAACCGTCCCACCCCTAATATATATATATATACACACACACACACAGAGCTGGGTAGTAACGGATTACATGTAATCTGGATTACGTAATCAGATTCCAAAAATCAAGTACTTGTAATTAGAGTAAACTACTTTTTAAAATACTTGTAATCAGACTACAGTTACTTTTTTATGGATTACATGATTACATATTATTTACACAATGGCAGTAAGTTGTTCACAATTCATTGATTCTCCTAATTTTTCTTTTTTTAACATTTATATATTTTTCAAAATAAACCTGCACTTATATATGTTCATGATTCTTCGAGTTTTTCCGGTTGTGAGGGGGAAATATAGATGAAATATATATGAAATATATATATGAAATAATAATATAATAATAATAATAATATATGAAATATAGATTAAATATTTGATGTAGCAGTGATATTACTGTGAATTTCATGTTTTTCAATATTTGTTTTTGTAAATTTGCCGTTTTCTAAATGTACTAAATTTTAATTAAATATGTTTTAAAATCATAAGATGTGGTTTTGTTTTATTCAGTATTACTATCAGCAAACACCAACAGGTACATTAGTGTTAGTATTTTGAAGTATTAACTGTCCATACATTGCACTTTAAAAAGAATCTGTTAAGGCTCTTGTTGGTAAATAGAATATATTTTTTGGAATGTATTTTTCCTTTGTATCTGTCAAAATAGTACAAGATTATCCTACAATATATGTGACATCAAATAAGGGTTAGCACAAAAGTAATCCAAAAGTAGTCAGATTACGTTACCAAAAAAAGAGATTATATTACTGATTACAAATTGTGTCATGTAATTTGTAATCAGTAACTGATTACAATTCATAAGTAATCTACCCAGCTCTGTATATATATATATATATAGTAGTCAACATTTGAAGTGGATCAAAACCTTTCATCAAAGTTGTCCTAAAACCTTCTTCTTAGGACAACTCAGTTCTTAGGACAACTTTGATGAACTTTTTTTGATCCACTTAAAATGTTGACTACTGTGTGTATGTGTGTGTGTGTGTGTGTATATATATATATATATATATAAAATTGTTGTTCTATATAAAATGTGTTGTTCTATATAAAATGTGCCAGCTAAAAGAGAGTTGTGCAAACTGCAGTGAAACCCCACAAAAATCCCCACAAAATGTATGTAATGTTACATAATATATTTCAAGGCAAATATAAGGAGATTTTTAAAATAAATTATGCAGTTTGAATAAGGGTAGGTTAATGTGAATGTTATACAGTGCTGCACCTGTGTGTGGCTGTACAGTTTGTGTCTGAAACAGGGTAATAGTGCTCCAACTACTGAAGGTATGTGAACGCTAGTGTCTCTGGTGATGCACTTTTTTCATTGTCAATCTTGTGTGCATGGTATCTTTATAAATCATAGCTCTGGTCTTAGGAAAAAAAATATAATTATGAATTTAGACAAATCTAAAGATACAATTGTATGTTTTGCTGCAATTTCCAGATGAAACTCCCACTGACTGACATTTAAATCACAATTTTTAGTCTTCTTAAATTAATGAGAGAATGAGAATGAGAATGAGAGAAAGAGAATGAGCTTTATTGCCAGGTATGTTTACACATACTAGGAATTTGTTGTAGTGACAGAAGCTCCAAAGTGCAACAGAGTGACAGTGACAAGACAGGACACAGATAATAAAAAGAACAATACACAAATATACAGACAATGTGCAAAATAGCAAAGACACAATATACAAATTAAAATAAATTAAAATAGGCAGTTTACTATGTACAGATATGTTAGGTGTAAATTAGAAATGTAAACAAGTATGTGTGTTAAATAAATAAATGAATGTATAATAGTGTGTGTGTTGTGTGTTCCTCGTTTATTGTCAAGTGTTCATGAGATGGATTGCCTGAGGGAAGAAACTGTTCCTGTGTCTGGTCGTTCTGGTGCTCAGGGCTCTGTAGCGTCGACCAGACGGCAACAGTTCAAAGAGCGAGTGTGCTGGATGTGAGGGGTCCAGAGTGATTTTGCCAGCCCTTTTGCGCACTCTGGATAAGTACAGTTCTTGGAGAGTGGGGAGGGTTGTACCAATGATTCGCTCAACAGTCCGGACTATCCAACGTAATCTTCTGAGGTCAGAATTGGTAGCTGAGCTGAACCAGATGGTACCTGAAGTGCATAGGACGGATTCAATGATGGCAGAGTAGAAATGTTTCAGCAGTTCCTGTGGCAGGTTGAACTTCCTCAGTTGGCGGAGGAAGTACAGCCTCTGTTGGGCCTTTTTCACAATGGAGTCTATGTGAATGTCCCACTTCAGGTCCTGAGATATGGTGTTGCCGAGGAACCTGAATGACTCCACTGTTTTTACACTGCTGTTCATGATGGTGAGTGGGGGGAGAGCAGGGGGGTTTCTTCTGAAGTCCAAGATCATCTCCACTGTTTTGAGCGTGTTCAGCTCCAGGTTATTGTGACTGCACCAGACAGCCAGCTCTCTAACCTCCTGTCTGTAAGCAGACTCGTCTCCGTCCCGGTAAGTGTGGAAGGTTATTTAATAATCACTATAGTTTTGGTCTGTTTCTTTGGATGTTTAGCTTCAGAACTGTTTGATTATAGCCCACAAATTGTAGCTGTATAGAGGATGATGTATCCCAGTACAAATGTAGTTGTACACCTATTCTAATGATTTCTATAGATGTATTAATTATTCCTCATGAGATTAGAATGGCATTATGTTTATGCTGATGCTTCAAATAGCAGGTGAAGGAAACATTATGTTTGAACATCTACAAAAAGGAGAAAGTAAGCAGATAGAGGAAAGCACAAGAGGACCTCCAGATGATGAGAAGGAACAAGAAGAAGAAGAGAAAAGGGAAACTCACAAAACAGACAAAGTGGAAGTAATAAAAAAAACAATCAACAAAAAGGCAAGTGAAGCAAGACAGCAAGGAAGAAAGACAGCCACAAACCTTAGACATCGGCAATGATGCAGGTTTTGAAAGTGAGGAAGTAGAGGCAAGAGGCAGTGGAGATTGTCCTTCGAATAACCCCACAGATGACATTAAAGGCACCAAGGTTTTTGGATGTTAGCCCTCACTGGCCAGAGAAAGGCCCCGTATGTTGTGACAAAAGAAGAAATTCAGCGCAGAATAGAAGGGGAGAATATGTCCTCTAATGTTTTCAGAGATCTGCTAGGAGTAAGTTCAATTTCTAAATTGATTAGGTCAATATTTTAAGATCAGTTGTGTTTTATATTTGTTTTCATCTCTCTTATTATTTTTTTTATTTCTAATGCCCTACTGTTCATTTTTCTTAAGGGGCGCAAAAAAAATCTGCCTGAAGTAGTCTTTAATCTTCCCAAGAAAGTAAAGACTAGGACAAGCATTTTTAGTGCATTAACAGAGGGGGAAGCTTCAGACCTAGCCACTGGTCTAACCAAAAGCCTGTGTCAAAATGTCAGTCCAAAGTTGGTACGTAAAGACATAAGTGACCAGAATGCAGAAGTGACCAGGTACAGTACATTTTCTCAATGCAGAGGTACTGTATGTACATTGCTGTTTTTGGATGTTTGGTTTCATTTTATTAACTGTTTAATATTGTTATCATTAAAGGACAACTCTGGCAAGTGTACGTGCCAACTTGCAATCAAGCCTGGATTCTACATCAGCCTTCAGTTTGTTAACCCACACGTTTGGTCCACAGGCAGTGGATGGAGTGTTGTTTCATCATAGAGAGTCTAAAGTGAAAAGCAGAACACAGAAATTTCATACATTGTACTACTAGCGGCACCAAATGTTTTGTGAAATGTTAATGTTGTTAAATCTGACAGTAACCTTTTATGTTTGACATTTTATTTATACAGATGGTTTATCTTTTCAAAACTTTCCCAATTACTTGAGAACTAAGTGGATCATTAGGGTCTTTTTAATACCCTTATATTTTTGTTGTATTAATATGCTTAAAATTGTATTAGAATTGTATTAATAATTATAATTATTAACATGTAAAATAAGTTTCTTACAATACATATAATTAAAAATGTTTTATTGGATAAATGAAGTATGATTCATCCTTATGAACACAAACATACCACATGTCATCTAGCCACATTGTAATGGTACTGTAGCAGTAAAAATTAATGACAGATCAAAAATATCAAATTTATAATGGCAATTACTTGGCAAATACATCACATTGAAAATAGCTTAGCAGATTCTTCAGAAAACAGTATTGTCTAGAAATTAACATCCAGTTAAGCACAAAACATTTGACCACACACACACACAAAAAATCAGCTCTTCATTTGATCCCAAAATTTCAAACAAGGTATTCAGCACCCAGTCCTGCATTTATGTTTTCTTTCATTTTCTTGCTTTTTTTGGGTTGTCTCCTTCTTTTAAACCCTTCTGAATTTGTGTCAGAAATGCAGGTTTTCTTGGAAACAGATTATTTTTCAGTCTTTTTTCTGTTTTTTTTGCATTGCATGGGAAGAGAGGCTGTATTTTCCTTGAAGTGTCATTTGTACAATGCCTTTTTGACAAAAGACTTCTGTCTTCTTGTTGCACGTTAACATACAGATCATTTATTTGCCTTTTGATGTTCTCTGGAACCGTCTGCCATCTTTTGACAATTTCAAGAACGTCTTCTAGTTTCTGGAAGTCCATATTTGTGTCTTGTTTCTCAATATACATATCAGCATTGTCAGTTTGATTCATAGTACAATGCATTTTTTCATTAATGGTCATGCCAAACAACTGTCGTGCTAAAATAAGGCAGGGACATATACCATGATATGAGAATGTGCAACAGGTACAAGAATGGGTTTCCAAAGCCGTATGATATGTTCCTCTCCCACAAAGGCTTTCCACATCGATTTCCATCTTCACCTCAGAACAGACACTGAATTGGCCTTTGTCTTGTACAGCTCTTGCATGAGCTTCCAGCTGAAGAGCAAGTTCAGCAGCACCAAATGTTTGCATACTTCACCTCTCAAACCAATAGGGCAACTGCAGAAGCACTCTGCTGGGCAGGTTCTGTAGAAAATTGTGGGGTCTTTTTCAGATGGCACACTACAAACATATATTTCTGATGATTCTCTTTTGATGTGGTCAATCCAGCCTTTTTCCATCATTCTAGTTGCGTTGTTAAATGTTTCCTCCATCTTAATGGCAACACAGTTTGCCATTCTTCCTGCTGATTGCAAATGTTTTATTGCCTGGAAGTAAGTCTCTGTCTTGCAAAGGACATGAAGCAAGTCATCCAAACGGCGATTTCTTATCCCAGATAAGAATTGGTATTTTAGTCGATGGAAGAACCTGAATAAAAGAAAAACTATTCATAGTGCCAAAACAAGTGTATAATTATATGGGGAAAAGATGCATGACAGTGAATGGTAGTAAAGGCTGTACAGCAGAAATCCCTTTAACCCTTTCATGCATGGTGTCCACTACAGTAGACAGATATTTGGAAGCCATTTTTAACCATTTAGGTTGTAGTACCATGTCCCAACCATCAAGTGGTGAATTCCCAAAGCCTTAGTGTCTTTGTATCTCTTTGTTGTTTTGAGATATTACATCATCTAATCAAAAAGGCAGAGGGAAGAGGAGATGCACCAAGTACCTCAAGAATAAGTGTTAAATCCTTATATTCCCAGAAAACCAGACTGGTACAAAAAATATTTTTTCAGATAAATAGGATGTAAGAAATACTTTTATCCAGATTTTAAAAACATTTTTTCTTGTACATTTGTTTCTGTGACAGAAAATACATCTGTCCACTACGGTGGACTTCATGCACCAAAAGGTATATTATGCCTATTGGGCCTATATATGAGTTTTTCCTTATTTGTATGTTTTACTTAAAATTATGATGTAATTTACACTTGAATGGCCTTATTAAACCGCAATATTAAATAGTCTTCAGATTTTATAATTTATTTCAGTGCTTAGGCCTATACAGTCTATATTTATTTATTAGGTCATATAAAAGTGTAGGCATACAAGGACAGGGATATGTGTGTATGATTGGATTCAAGGGTGTGTGTGCTTGTGTGTTTGTATTTGTGCTCACGTATAATACTGGTTTTAATAGTTTTAAATAAAAGTTGGCCAATTTTAAAATAATAAAATGAGTTTAGAGACACAGAATGTTATGTTTTTCAAATATCCTCATTATTGTTGTTATTTAATGTACCAAGACTTTTAATGCAAAAGCCTCTAAAAGCCACGTCTGTTAAAAATGAGATAATGATATTGAGTGAATGCTCTCCGCACATACTATACGTTCATCAAATACTTTCACTTCAAACCCGCTAAATCCCAGCCTCATCCCATTCAGATGTACTGGTACTTATATAGAAACATATACATATAAGTCTGATAAAAAAAAATGTTAATTTCAAAGAAAAATGTCAGATGACTTGGAGGCTTTTGCATCTGAAGTCTTCTTATTTGCATTCATACATTTGCTCTTAGTAAATGTTTTAAAAATATGCATGTTTTAAAAAATTTTTTAGACAAAGTATTGAGTTCTGAATCACTTTTTATACCGTTGATGCATGGTGTCTACTACAGTGGACAGATATGTAACTCCATCAGAATAAAATATATTGGGGAAAAAAGTTATTGGCATGAATTTTCACATTTAAAAGTAAAAACAAACATTAAAAAAATTATTACTTTGTGATTTAATAATTCATGCATAAAAGGGTTAAATTCACCAGGGTCTTATATTACCTTTCTATCAAATTGTTGGTCTCTGAATTCCCATGGTTATAACAACGTCCATAATCGGCCCATCTATGACTTATTGGTTCCCAGTACCTCTGGAAGTAATTGCAAAGCTCATGATAGTGAGAAAAATCCTTTAAAAATGTTTCAGCTACTCTGTCAAAGTCAGCCTTCTGCAATAAACAAAACAAGGTATTGTGAGACTGCAAGCACAAAAGGCAACAACAACAAAAAAAACCATAATAATATTCATGATAAAATATCTATAGGATTCTGTAATTTCTATAGTTTTTTTGCCTTTTCTGTTAAGTGGTTTTTGAAAATTACACAATGGGTAGTGAAAAAAGCTTCTTGGTCAAAAATGCCTCTTATTTTAAGATGCAAAGGGGAATACAATTCAAACATTTCTGACAAAACTGAATGTGTTGACATGGTATATATTATGTAAATATTACAAGTGCATAATACAACCATTAAAAACGTCAATTCAAATACCATAGCACAAGCTTTCATTTTTTTGAAGTAATCAATAATTTCTTTCCGGGTACTTAAACACTGTGGCCCACTAACACCGGAATCGCACTTCATCAACCACCGAACAACAGCCTGTGAACCAGAACATATGTAATGAATTATGCACGTACCATTCCAATTATTAATCATTCAATTTAAGAGGGGGTGGGGGGTGGGGGCTTCTTACTTGCAGTACATGATACCAGCAGAGAAGAACATCAGACTCAGGGAAAACTTCCTTTAGAGCATTTATTTCACTTATGTCTTTGTCAACCATGAAGCACATTTAAAGAAAAAGAAAAGTAGGTTACCTTGTTCAACAGTGCTTGGATCCAATCCAGCAGTGGATCCCCCAATTGCCACCAAGGTAATATATTACCTTGGTGGCTTAAGGAACACAGGTCGTAGCCTCTTAAGCGCAAGCTTAAGGGTTTCTTGGGTCTCGCTGCTTGTTAATATGTATGCTACAGGAATTCCATGACCATGGTCATCCCTCACAAGCAGTGTAAAAAGTGGAAAGGAATATTGATTCACACAGTGTGTGGCATCAAAAAACACAATATTACCCCCATGGTCCTGTAAGTCTTTTCTCATGCACTCCGTTTGGAGAACAATTATAAGGTCCTGATCCTTACCTAGTGGCTGATAAAAAACAACATCATCTTTTAAAGGACCGGCTAATAGTTTATCTGTACTCTTACAATCATCTTTATCAAGATGTTTCCCTCGAAGCACACAAGTACGGATATTATGAATGTCTTCTGGAGTAACAAAGTATTTTCTGGAATGATAATTAGCTTCTCCATGAGCTCTTGACCACTCATGAGCTTGAAGGAGGATGACATCTGATTTTACGCCTAATGTGATCCACTTCTTGATCTCATCCACCAGCTGAGGGTGAATCTGCTGAAAATGACCATTTTCTACAGAAACATCATGTCCATTGTGCTGGTCAAATATCCTCTGCACAACAACTTAGTGTCCTTTCCAATCATTTCTTACTTTAAAAGAGAGGTATGCTTTACACCCGACAGCTCTGTGACTTCTTTCATATACACTTCCAGATCTTCTGCAATGGAACATGTAATATCCTCTTGTTTTATCTTTTAAACTGGAACAATTTGTGGTCCTGAATGATTGTGCATGCTCTTTGTTAATTATTTCTGTAATAAAGTTCTCTTCTTGATCATCTGGTTTAAGAAGATGCACCTTGAGTTTTAATGTTTTTCTGTCTTATTTTTCTCCTTTCTTCATTTTCCACAGACTTTTTGATAAACTCCTTCATCATGGAACATTTCTGAAACGCATACACTCAAAATGGTACTTTGTTGATTCATTTTTTTACCATAATATTTTTAATGGTTATTTTATAATAATGTATATCAGCATCAGCAAACAATTTTACAAACTTTAAATGAGGAAACTAACAAAGAGCTGTTAAGTTGAAAGATCACATTTTAAAACACCCAACAGCTTTCCACATGAACTATGCAATTGGATTGGTGATTCATTTATTCTGAAACAATATAGGTAGGTCCTGGATCCATATTGAAATGATAATGATGGTCCTGGATCAACATTTGCCAATCTACTCAATATTTGAATGATCATGATGGCCCTCGATCAACATTAGTGAATCTGCGCCATATTGAAGTGATCATGATGGTCCTGGATCAACATTAGAGAATCTACTCAATATTTAAATGATCATGATGGTCCTGGTTTAACATTAGCGAATCTACTCAATATTTAAATGATCATGATGGTCCTGGATCTACATTAGCGAATCTGCCCCATATTGAAATTATCGTGATGGTCCAGGAGCAACATTAGCGAATCTACTCAATATTGAAATGATCATGATGGTCCTGGATCAACATTAGCGAATCTACTCAATATTTAAATGATCATGATGGTCCTGGATCTACATTAGCGAATCTGCCCCATATTGAAATGATCGTGATGGTCCAGGAGCAACATTAGCAAATCTACTCAATATTGAAATGATCATGATGGTCCTGGATCAACATTAGCGAATCTACTCAATATTTAAATGATCATGATGGTCCTGGATCTACATTAGCGAATCTGCCCCATATTGAAATGATCGTGATGGTCCAGGAGCGACATTAGCGAATCTACTCAATATTGAAATGATCATGATGGTCCTGGATCAACATTAGCGAATCTACTCAATATTTAAATGATCATGATGGTCCTGGATCAACATTAGCAAATCTACTCAATATTGAAATTATCATGATGGTCCAGGATCAACATTAGCAAATCTACTCAATATTGAAATGATCATGATGGTCCAGGATCAACATTAGCGAATCTACTCAATATTTAAATGATCATGATGGTCCTGAATCAACATTAGCAAATCTATTCAATATTTAAATGATCATGATGGTCCTGGATCAACATTAGAGAATCTACTGAATATTTAAATGATCATGATGGTCCTGAATCAACTTTAGCAAATCTATTTAATATTTAAATGATCATGATGGTCCAGGATCAACATTAGCAAATCTACCCCATATTGAAATGATCATGATGGTCCAGGATCAACATTAGCGAATCTACTCAATATTTAAATGATCATGATGGTCCTGAATCAACATTAGCAAATCTATTCAATATTTAAATGATCATGATGGTCCAGGATCAACATTAGCAAATCTACCCCATTTTGAAATGATCATGATGGTCCAGGATCAACATTAGCGAATCTACTCAATATTGAAATGATCATGATGGTCCTGAATCAACATTACCAAATCTACCCCATAATGAATTTATCATGATGGTCCTGGATCAACATTAGCGAATCTACTCAATATTGAAATGATCATGATGGTCCAGGATCAACATTAGAGAATCTACTCAATATTTAAATGATCATGATGGTCCTGAATCAACTTTAGCAAATCTATTCAATATTTAAATGATCATGATGGTCCTGGATCAACATTAGCGAATCTACCCCATACTGAAATGATCATGATGGTCCTGGATCAACATTAGCGAATCTGCCCCATATTGCCAATGATCATGACGGTCCTGGATCAACATTAGCGAATCTACCCCATATTGTAATGATCATGATGGTCCAGGATCAACATTAGCAAATCTACTCAATATTGAAATGATCATGATGGTCCAGGATCAACATTAGCGAATCTACTCAATATTTAAATGATCATGATGGTCCTGAATCAACATTAGCAAATCTATTCAATATTTAAATGATCATGATGGTCCTGGATCAACATTAGAGAATCTACTGAATATTTAAATGATCATGATGGTCCTGAATCAACTTTAGCAAATCTATTCAATATTTAAATGATCATGATGGTCCAGGATCAACATTAGCAAATCTACCCCATATTGAAATGATCATGATGGTCCAGGATCAACATTAGCGAATCTACTCAATATTTAAATGATCATGATGGTCCTGAATCAACATTAGCAAATCTATTCAATATTTAAATGATCATGATGGTCCAGGATCAACATTAGCAAATCTACCCCATTTTGAAATGATCATGATGGTCCAGGATCCACATTAGCGAATCTACTCAATATTTAAATGATCATGATGGTCCTGAATCAACATTACCAAATCTACCCCATAATGAATTTATCATGATGGTCCTGGATCAACATTAGCGAATCTACTCAATATTGAAATGATCATGATGGTCCAGGATCAACATTAGAGAATCTACTCAATATTTAAATGATCATGATGGTCCTGAATCAACTTTAGCAAATCTATTCAATATTTAAATGATCATGATGGTCCTGGATCAACATTAGCAAATCTACCCCATACTGAAATGATCATGATGGTCCTGGATCAACATTAGCGAATCTGCCCCATATTGCCAATGATCATGACGGTCCTGGATCAACATTAGCGAATCTACCCCATATTGAAATGATCATGATGGTCCTGAATCAACATTACCAAATCTACCCCATAATGAATTTATCACGATGGTCCTGGATCAACATTAGCGAATCTACTCAATATTGAAATGATCATGATGGTCCAGGATCAACATTAGAGAATCTACTCAATATTTAAATGATCATGATGGTCCTGAATCAACTTTAGCAAATCTATTCAATATTTAAATGATCATGATGGTCCTGGATCAACATTAGCGAATCTACCCCATACTGAAATGATCATGATGGTCCTGGATCAACATTAGCGAATCTGCCCCATATTGCCAATGATCATGACGGTCCTGGATCAACATTAGCGAATCTACCCCATATTGAAATGATCATGATGGTCCTGGATCAACATTAGCGAATCTACCCCATATTGAAATGATCATGATGGTCCTGGATCAACATTAGCAAATCTACCCCATACTGAAATGATCATGATGGTCCAGGATCAACATTAGCGAATCTACTCAATATTGAAATGATCATGATGGTCCTGGATCAACATTAGTGAATCTGCCCCATATTGAAATGATCGTGATGGTCCTGGATCAACATTAGCGAATCGCCCCTATATTAAAATGATTACAATAGCGGTCATCAAATTATTGATTAAAATCGGGTTCATAAAGCAATTATGCTTCTATTTAAAAAAATACAATTCACTTTTTTGCGCACTTTATTCAGACCAAAATCATAGTGTGTTTTAAAGACCTGTAGGTAATGACATTTTTAAGCATTATCATTAAGTTTTATCAAATGAGTAAATAGTGAACGTGTATTTGTGTGTAAAAGTATGAGAGAAAGAAGACTGTTAGGGGTTATGAAGTAAAGTAAGCTTAGCTATTAGCTAAATAGCACATGGCTGTTGTATGTAATGTTAATTGCTCAGGGTTGCATTTCATTATGCATTAAGTGTTAATTTCAGGAGTCCTTAGTGGGCAAATTCATTTTCAATGTCAGTTTATGATTGCAGAGAGGTTGAAAGGACAGACAGAGCCTTACCTTTTGTCGGCCAGCCGAGGGAAAAAGGGAGGGAACAGTGAAAATGGAGGTCGATTGCATTTGGTCGGCACACGCTGATGACATCAGAGGCTTGTGATTGGTTGATTAAATGTTGATCCAGGATCAACAAAAGATGTTGATCCAGGAACACATCTTACTTGGCAAAATCACGGTGACCTACATGGTCCATAGCAAAATAACACCCATCCTCTTATACAAAACTAAAAAAAGAAAAATCTAGAAAATGTATCTAAAGAGCCAAGTAATGCTTTTGTTATAAATATAAAAACTTAGCCTTATATCACACACCCTTTGATAGTAATTTTTATGTTAATTTTTCATGGCAAATGAGATATTTATGTACAGGACACCAAAAGGCACCCTACAGTGATATTGACCCATTTCAGACCTAGTGGAGTAATTACTAGCTATTACTCCACTAGGTCTGAAATTGTACGTTTTAATCCCCTGGATCACGCTACAAACATGATGATCTTAACTTTATTAATTATTAATTTATTAATTTACTATTAATAGTAAATACAGGTGCTGGTCATATAATTAGAATATCATCAAAAAGTTGATTTATTTCACTAATTCCATTCAAAAAGTGAAACTTGTATATTATATTCATTCATTACACACAGACTGATATATTTCAAATGTTTATTTCTTTTAATTTTGATGATTATAACTGACAACTAAGGAAAATCCCAAATTCAGTATCTCAGAAAATTAGAATATTGTGAAAAGGTCCAATATTGAAGACACCTGGTGCCACACTCTAATCAGCTAATTAACTCAAAACACCTGCAAAGGCTTTTAAATGGTCTCTCAGTCTAGTTCTGTAGGCTACACAATCATGGGGAAGACTGCTGACTTGACAGTTGTCCAAAAGACGACCATTGACACCTTGCACAAGGAGGGCAAGACACAAAAGGTCATTGCAAAAGAGGCTGGCTGTTCACAGAGCTCTGTGTCCAAGCACATTAATAGAGAGGCGAAGGGAAGGAAAAGATGTGGTAGAAAAAAGTGTACAAGCAATAGGGATAACCGCACCCTGGAGAGGATTGTGAAACAAAACCCATTCGAAAATGTGGGGGAGATTCACAAAGAGTGGACTGCAGCTGGAGTCAGTGCTTCAAGAACCACTACGCACAGACGTATGCAAGACATGGGTTTCAGCTGTCGCATTCCTTGTGTCAAGCCTCTCTTGAACAACAGACAGCGTCAGAAGCGTCTCGCCTGGGCTAAAGACAAAAAGGACTGGACTGCTGCTGAGTGGTCCAAAGTTATGTTCTCTGATGAAAGTAAATTTTGCATTTCCTTTGGAAATCAGGGTCCCAGAGTCTGGAGGAAGAGAGGAGAGGCACACAATCCACGTTGCTTGAGGTCCAGTGTAAAGTTTCCACAGTCAGTGATGGTTTGGGGTGCCATGTCATCTGCTGGTGTTGGTCCACTGTGTTTTCTGAGGTCCAAGGTCAACACAGCCGTATACCAGGAAGTTTTAGAGCACTTCGTGCTTCCTGCTGCTGACCAACTTTATGGAGATGCAGATTTCATTTTCCAACAGGACTTGGCACCTGCACACAGTGCCAAAGCTAAGCTACCAGTACCTGGTTTAAGGACCATGGTATCCCTATTCTTAATTGGCCAGCAAACTCGCCTGACCTTAACCCCATAGAAAATCTATGGGGTATTGTGAAGAGGAAGATGAGATATGCCAGACCCAACAATGCAGAAGAGCTGAAGGCCACTATCAGAGCAACCTGGGCTCTTATAACACCTGAGCAGTGCCACAGACTGATCGACTCCATGCCACGCCGCATTGCTGCAGTAATTCAGGCAAAAGGAGCCCCAACTAAGTATTGAGTGCTGTACATGCTCATACTTTTCATGTTCATACTTTTCAGTTGGCCATGATTTCTAAAAATCCTTTCTTTGTATTGGTCTTAAGTAATATTCTAATTTTCTGAGATACTGAATTTGGGATTTTCCTTAGTTGTCAGTTATAATCATCAAAATTAAAAGAAATAAACATTTGAAATATATCAGTCTGTGTGTAATGAATGAATATAATATACAAGTTTCACTTTTTGAATGGAATTAGTGAAATAAATCAACTTTTTGATGATATTCTAATTATATGACCAGCACCTGTATGTAGGCCTAAAGTTGCATCAAATGGAAATACTCAATAAAGTAGGCTAACTACGTTACCTCAGATGTGTACGTTAATGGTTGGATTCCACAACTGATAACATAAAACATATAGGCATAGGCTAAGACAATACAACATTTACTGTATGTGTCATAAAATTTACTGAATTTGAGAAATTTTCTATTGCGTTTCTGATTTGGCTGTGAGATTCGCCGATTTTGGGTGCGTAAGATGTGATGGATTCTATTGTCCATTCGGCATTTTCACCCCAAAATGGCTGCCACGCTACCGAAGCGCCACCTAGTGGCTGTTACCCAAAAAGCATCAGAGTTTCGCCTCTTGGGTTCTTTACTCTTTGGTATGAATGCGATCTGGACATCATCCGCCATGTTGACGTTATCTTGTGACCTACGACGTTATCACAAGCGCAGCAACTTAAAAGATATGAGTGACAGGTTTAATTCATCGATCTGTAAATATCTTGATATTGATTAAACTTGCTCATTTTGTTGTTTTGTTATAGAAACAGCTGCCCATTTATTTTGTCATTGTAGTATAAGCAAAAAAATTTGGGGTTAATTTAAGTTCTTATATTTTTAACCCTACTAATGTGACCCACAGTTTTATCCTTAAAGATATTATTTTTTTATTATGAAAACCCAAAATCGCGATCTCTTGAATATGTTGTTAATTTCTTTATTTTATATGCAAACATTTTCATCCACAAGCAAAATTGGCTTAAATCTCCCATGTTTTCCTCTTTTTCTTGTTGAATTTAACTGTCGTTTCATCCCTCAGGCTTATAATAAAAAAATAAATTAAAAAAATATATTTTTTGAAGCCTTATGATAAATTATTCAGATATTTAACCTTGTAATTGTGCTTTTTTTCTGTGTATATAATCTCATACTATGATGTACACAAACCCATGATATTTGTTTTTTTGTCATTATGATTGTTCATTGTTAAAGATACAACCATGGTATTTACCCTGATCTTGTAGTTCTGCAATAATTTCTGCAATAATAATAATAAAAAATAAATAAATTAAAAAAAAAGATATGAGTGACAGGTGCACTAACACATAGCACCAGTAACTCAACAACCCTACCTAGAACGGTTTTCCTCAGCGTTTACAATGTCTGCACAAAGGAGACGTCGGGCAGCTGCTTGAAGTTCTCGCCTTTGAAGAAGACTGTTGATTTTGTACTCAGAAAATGTAAGTATTACTACTAAAGACAAGATTACCCCAAAATGAATTGCATTGCTAGCACACCCCAACGCACAATAATAATGATAAATGCTGACAAATTATTATATTACTTTTTTTTTACTGAAAATTATGTTTTAGTAAAAGAAGCAAAATGTAATTTGTTTTGTCATATGACATAGCTATGCATGAATACACACTAGACAAATGCAGTCAAAGTGAATAAATCTCAATTTGCAGTCAAGCAATGAATTAATGCATTAATTAATAAAATAATTATATTTTATATACTGACAACAATAGGATACATAAATGAGTAAAAGAATGAATAAAAGTAACCATCACAATAGATAAATACATACAGTTGCAAGAAAAAGTATGTGAACCACTTGCGGAATCTGTGAAAATGTTAATACATTTAACAAAACAAGGGAGATAATACAAAATGCATATTATTTTTATTTAGTACTGTCCTGAGTAAGATATTTTACATAAAAGATGTTTACATATAATCCACAAGACAAAAAAAAATAGCTGAATTTATTAAAATAACCCCATTCATAAGTATGTGAACCATTGATTCTTAATACTGTGTGTGGTTACCTGGATGATCTACGACTGTTTTTTTGTTTTGTAATGGTTGTTCATGAGTCCCTTGTTTGTCCTGAGCAGTTAAACTGAGCTCTGTTCTTCAGAAAAAATCTCCAGGTCCTGCAGATTCTTCAGTTTTCCAGCATTTTTTGCATATTTGAACCCTTTCCAGCACTGACTGAATGATTTTGAGATCCGTCTTTTCACACTGAGGACAACTGAGGGACTCAAACACAACTTTTAAAAAAGGTTCAAACATTCACTGATGCTCCAGAAAAAAACATGATGCATTGATAGATGGGGGGTGAAAACATTTGGAATTTGAAGATCAAGGTAAATTGTGTTTAATTTGTCTTCCGGGAAACATGCAAGTATCTTCTGTTGCTTCCGAAGGGCAGTACTAAATGAAAAAAAAATGATATTCAAGCGAAATAAGACAAATTTGGACCTCTTCATCCTGTTCAAAAGTTTTCACCCCCCGACTCTTAATGCATCGTGTTTCCTTCTGAAGCATCAGTGAATGTTTGAACCTTTTTTAATAGTTGTGTTTGAGTCCCTCAGTTGTCCTCCATGTGAAAAGATGGATCTCAAAATCATTCAGTCACTGTTGTAAAGGGTTCAAATATGCAAAACTGAAGAATTTTTGGGACCTGGAGATTTTTTCTGAAGAACAGAGCTCAGTTTAACTGCTCAGAATAAACAAGGGACTCATGAATAACCATCACACAACAAAAAAACAGTCGTAGATCATCCAGGTAATGACACACAGTATTAAGAATCAATGGTTCACAAACTTTTGGGTCATTTTAATAAATTCAGCTATTTTTTTTGTCTTATGGATTATATGTAAACATCTTTTATGTAAAATATCTTACTCAGGACAGTACTAAATAAAAAATAACATGCATTTTGTATGATCTCTCTTATTTTGTTAAAATTTTGCACATTTTCACAGATTCTGCAAGTGGTTCACATACTTTTTCTTGCAACTGTATACAAGTCAACAACACATGAAACAAAGCTTTATTCAAACTTATTGTTCTAACAATCACCTATTTACAGTCCTTCTGCCATCTCAACACAGCTGTGCCAATTCTGCAGCTTTATTTTGATGAAGCAGCTGACCACCGTGAACACCTTCACCTGTCTTTGCCATCCATAATGTCCCTCACTGCTGCTCTTTTCAATGGGGACTTTGTTGATCCAGAGGATGAGGAAGACCATGATGATGGACCCCTGAACCCCACAACCTTGAAGCAAGAGTGGGAGAAGATGTCACAATCTGGCTGCCGCTGTGTCTGCTCCAAACATTCGTGTGCTCTCCATGAGCATGACTACCTGTAAAACATTTAAAAAGATTATAACGTTTTACAATTCATGTCAGAATTCTGTTTCTTGCCATATTTCATTTAATATTTTTACAATTACATGCTGTTGTAGCTTTATTACTTTTGTGGTGTGGTGGGCTAAACCACTGAACTGGAAAGCAGAAGGTCAGTAGTTCGATCTCCGTAGCCGTCACCGTCCTTGAGCAAGACACTTTACTTCAGGTTACTCCACATTGATCATCCCTGTAATAAGAGCACTGTAAGTCACTTTGGATAAAAGCATAACTGTAAATACATGTAAATGTGATTTTTTGTTACTGTCTTGGGCACAAACACTCAATAAAGCTGCTTATTTCTTAAAGTTTACCTTTTCAAGGTACTACAATAGATATAAATGAGCAGTGCATATAAATGCATACATACATTTCATATAGTTTCTATTTGGGGGCATAAAGGGTTAGTTCACCCAAACATATAAATTCAGTCATTATTTACATGCCTTCACGCTGTTCAATCCCTGCTCATTTCTTCCCCCCCCCCCACAAATGCCGCTGTCGTCTTGCCTTGCAGGTCCTGCTCCACCACAAAAGCTCTGTAGCAAACATACAGACATCAAGAATCAGAAAAGTGCTGTAATAACTCTGTTTAAATCTACAATAATTAAAATAAACTACAACTTATGATTTAAATAGATTTTTTTATTCATTTCTGTAGTATACTCACTCAAAGCCTTTGATGGCAGCATTTCTTCTTCAGCCTCTCTCCACCGGATAAACACACGTGTGCTCATCTGTCCCTGTAACATCCAGACAAGATTCAAGTTTCCTCTGTGAATTATGTGCTCAATACTACATTTACATGTTGAGGTAGCTGATGATGTGTTAACTCACTTTTTATCCACTACAAATGTTTCTTAATTTATCAACAGTACTAACGGACAAATAAAAGAGATAACTTATGTCTAGTTACTTGTACATTTGTTTATTTACATTATTGCATTCATGTAATGCAAACGGTGTTGACAACAGTGACTTCTACATAATAGTACACACACATCACTCAGATGTTTATTTCATGATGTGATGTGCTCATCATCTGCAATACTTATAGAAGATTTTCCTGTCAGATGTTAAATAAACATTTAGTAAGCGTCTTTATCATATGGTTTAGAATGTATGTAAATCCACTTTAGGGACATATGTGTACTTACTAAAGCTTCCCTGTTAGCTATAAATAATAAAACGTGTTTTTACAGCAAATTCTACTATACTGTCTAGCGTCTTTACACATTCAACAATTCAACAGTTTACTCTACAGTAGTTCAACAAATGCGATTTTAACACAAGAACCATGTTTTTGGTTTTCAATATTCTCATTTGAAAGCATCCGCCCCGCTTTTCTCCTCCGTGTTCGATTATGATATATCCTCTCCCGTGGCCTCCTGGGAAGGCTGGAATAGAAAAGTATCCATCGATAAACACGTCAGAATCTGGGCAGAAGCAGTAGGCCATCCGGGAACTTCTCGCCTACTCATTTGTGAATACTGAAGTTTCAGACATACTTATTCGCTCGCCTACTGCTTTTCCCCTACTATATAGTAGGTAAGTGGCATATTCGGACGCACTCTAAGTAGACGCACGTCCGAATCTTGCGAGAATTAGTACGTCACCCAGGTAATTCTCGCCTACTCTTTTATGAATACTAAGGATTTGGACATACTTATTCGCTCGCTTACCGCTTTTCCCCTACTATATAGTAGAGAAGTAGGCGGTTTTCGGACTCAGCCAGTCTCTGGCTGCGTCTGAAAGCCGACTACTCAATGAGTAGGTACTTAATTTCAATAAGTACTTACTTATCGAGCCTAAAAGAGTAGGTACTGATCTCGTTGAGTATGAATGCGATCCGGACATCATCCACCATGTTGACGTTATCATGTGACCTACGACGTTATCACAAGCGCAACAACTTAAAAGATATGACAGGTTTAATTCATCTATCTGTACCCTTGTGAAAAAAAAGTGCACTTTAGTATACTTTTATAAAGTGTACTTATTGCACAAATAATATACTTTAAAAGAACACACTTAAGTGTGAATTAAATGTAATGTTTTCATCGCTTAAGTGCATTCTATTTGTAATTAATTTCAAATGTATCACAGATTAAGTTCATATTAAATGCAATAAATTGAACTTTTGAGTGATTTTTTTGAACCACTTAAGTGGGACTTTAATACAACTTTATGATAACCTTCGTAATTGCATCTAGTATCTTTAAAATATAGTTAAATTGCACTGCTCAATGTACTGACAAGCAATTAATGTGAACTAAAATATATTTTAATATCAGTTATCAATACACTTAAGTGTGAATTAAATGTAATGTTTTCAGCCGCTTAAGTGCATTCTATTTGTAATTAGTTTTAAATATATCACAGATTAAGTTCATATTAAATGCAATTAGTTGAACTTCTGAGTGATTTTTTTAAACCACTTAAGTGGGACTTTAATACAATTTTTTTTATGTACTTTGAAATATGGTAAAAGTGTTCTTCCGAATGTACTGACAAGCAATTAATGTGAACTAAAATATACTTTAGTGTAATTTACATGTACACTATTATATAATTTAATACATTTGTAATTACATTATTTATACATTTTTATTTAATTTAATACATTTGTTATTACATTATTTGTAATTACATATAATAATGAAGTTACAATTTAGTATATTTCAAAATATTACAATCAACACAAATGCAAATCGAAACCCCCTACATTTAATGACAAAACAATCTCTAAAACAAATACACAAAAACCTTTTTGTTGATGCACAAGAAAAACCCAAGAAACACTATACACAATCACAAACAATTACAAAACTTTAACTCTCATTTAGAAAGAGTCATTTTCTCCCTCACATACAAAGGTACCTAAACCTAAACCTCCCCATCACAAACTTTCTGCATTTTTACATTTTCAGAAAAAAATCATTCTGTATGTGTCAGGGAAAAAACACGGATTCAATTGCAGGTAACAGAAAAGTTTTATTTTGCTCTCACTGAGCACAGGGGGAAAAAACAACAGGAACACAAGAGAGAGAACGTCCAAAACAAGGTCCTAGCGTTGCTTGTGACGCAGCGTGGAAGTCACTCTGCCTAGAGCGCTGTCCGTGACGCAGCGTTGAAGTCTCACCAAGTTCCCAGGTGAGAGCGTTGAGAATGCAGAGAGGGGTTGGAGCGATGCATCCAAGTCTCAACCGACACAAAGATAGCCAGGGCAGGGAGGAGAACAAAAAAGTCTGGCGGAATGAGAAGGAACTGTTCAAAACAAAAGAAACAAAACAGAACAGCTCTTGGAGCCTAATAGACACAACACGGCAAGACTAGGCAAACAAGAAGAGAAGGTCACGAGCGAAGCATTAGCTCAAACATACAACGACGGTCTGACAAAAGACTGAGCACAAGAGCACAAGACTGAGCACAAAAAGCTGACGAGGGATAAGTGGCAACAGGTGAGACAGAACACAATTAAAGATAAGGATAACGAGTGGGAGGGGAAAACGCCACACTGACAGCAGAGTACATGGAGGGCTGTCAAAACAAAACTGATGAGCTTAAAGACAACAGGGCACGCAGACACAGAGACAACAAAACATGGCAAATCAGACCGAAGTCATGACAGTATGATCTATAAGTATGATTGATAAATAAGATAACACCCATGAATTAATACAAACAAAATGTAAAGAAAAGAAAAGATTCAAAACTTTGGGTAACACTTTAAAGTAGTTAACTAATAAAAAGTTATTGTAGTTAACATGAACTATGAATGAAAAATACTTTAAAGCATTTATAAATCCTAGTTAATATTACTTATGCATTATTAAAATCAAAAGTTGCATATGTTAATAGATAATGCACTGTAAACTAACATGAACAATGACTATACATTTTATTAACTAACTTGAAAAAACTATATTTTTTATTACCTAATGTTAACAAAGATTAATAAATACTGTAAAAAAAGTTAATGCACATAGTTAGATCATGTTGTCTAATATAATTGATGTTAACAAATGAGACCTTATTGTAAAGTGTTACCGAACCTTGCTACTTATAAGCTCTGAAACCTTTACTAGCACAAACATTAAACAGGACCAAAAGGTTTCTTCTAAAATCTTACTCCAGCATTACAGTGAATGTAATTTTGAAAAGAAAAAACAAAACAAAACAAAACAAAAAACAACGAATTCCAAAGGCACAAAAACAAGAAAACCAAAATTGTCTGTCACCAGCTTTTTTGAAGTTGTAGGAAAAAGTGCTGTTTATGTCAATGTCCCAGAAGCTCTCCATCGGCAGAAAAATGTCCATGAAGCTGCGCACCATCTCTACACAGTATGTGTAAATGGACATGATCCAAAGAGTTAAAAAAAAAAAAAAAAATTACCTTGAGGAAAAAAAAAAACAGAAGGAAAACAATTGTTTGTAAACAGAGTCAGTCCATTATTATAATTGGCTCAATTGAATGAAAGCAATAGATATAGATATATAGTTGCACTCCAAAGTTTATATACACCTTTGTAGGTTTGAAAATAATCAAAAATGAACAAAAACATTTGCTGTCCTTATGCTGTTGCATTACAATAAATACAAGAACTAACTGTATTTGCACCTGGGTTCATGTATAGCTGAAGTAACATCATAATGAGGCAATGAATATGTATAGAAATTTCATGATCAAGGACTCTTGGGACAGAACAAACATCTGAGTGAGGCAATGCATATGGCTGTATTAAAATCAGAAGGAGTCAATGAGTATGTATAGACAGTTCAAGATATGTTCAGAAAGGTCAAACATGGGCTCATGTTTGGCTGAAGTAACATCAGAGTGAGGCAATGATTATGTATAGAAAGTTCATGTTCAAGGACTCTTTGTACAGAAAATATATAAGTAGCTCTAATTACTGTTCTTCTGATGTAACATCAGAATGAGATTGAGAACTCATGCAATAATCTACAAGATTGAGTGCTCTTTTTGCATCGCAGTGCATACAAGACACGTTTAATGCAATGCAATGCAATAGAAAACACATAAACATACGTGCTATAAATACAATAACAAACTCGTTTTGTCTGTGCAATGAAGAGATGACATAGTGCCATTGCATAACATATAAGCTCTAAATTATTCCGTTGTGCATTAAAGCCGTAACATATATGTGCTGTAGCATTATAATGCATAAGAGAATACATATAAGGTATGCGTTGTTTCATTGCATTGTATACAAGAACTAAATTACTCCTTATGCACTGAAAACATAACACATAACATATGTGGTGTTGCGATGAATAAATTATCTCATCCGTTATGCATTGAGATATAGCACATAACATGTGCATTGCATTGCAGTAACTTAATACGTTGTGCATTGAAGAGATAACATGACAGTTGCTTGTTGCGCTGCGTTGCATGCAAGAATGAACTCTTTCCTTTGTGCATTGAAGAGAAAACAAATCACATATGCTGTTGCATTGCAATAAATACAGGAACTGTTTCATGGCATAGCATACAATAAACAACTTATTACGTTGTGCATTGAAGTAATTAATATAACATATGTGCTGTGGCATAACAATGCATCAAGAACTGTTTCAGTGCATTGCATACGACAGTTTTACGCCGTGCATAGAATAAATTAATATAGCATAATATTTTGTAATATGTAAGTTATGCACTGTTTCCTTTCACTGTATACAACAACTAACTTTATAAGTTACTTCTTGTATGCATTCGAATGCAACAGAACTTTTGTATTACCTATCTAATGCAATGCAATGCAAAAGCACATATCTTATGTGTTTTCTATTCGATGCACAATGCAATGAACATACCTTATATGCATTCTTTTATGCATTGCAATTTAACAGCACATATGTGTTACCTCTTTAATACACAACGAAATAAGTTTATAAGTTAGTTAGAATTTTGAATGCAATGCAATGCAACAGAATATATGTCATGTGTTATCTCTTCAATGCACAAACGAAATGATTTAGTTATTGTATTTACTGCAATGCAACAGGACATGTTGTATTAATTTTTCTTGTGTGCACAACGTAATAAGTTAGTTCTTGTATACAATGTAATGAAACAGCGCATAGCTTATACTCTTTTATGCATTGCATTGCAACGTCACATATATGTTACCTCTTTATTGGACGTCGGAATAAGATAGATTTTATATGCAATGCAATAACACGATGTTCTCTCTTCAATGCACAAACGAAATGATTTAGTTATTGTATTTATTGCAATGCAACAGGACATGATGTATTAATTTTGTGCACAACGTAATAAGTTAATTATTGTGTTTGTTTTCTCTTCAATGCACAAAGGAAATAGTTCGTTCTTGTATTCAATGCAGTGCAACAAGCACCTGTCATGTTATCTCTTCACTGCACAACGGATTAAGTTACTGCAATGCAATGCACTGCACATGTTATATGTCATCTCTGCACTGCACAACGGATTAAGTTACTGCAATGCAATGCAACTGCACATATTATGTGTTATCTCTTTAATGCATAACGGATGAGTTAGTTCATTCATCGCAACACCACTTGTTATGTGTATGCACAACTCTTTAATGCTTAAGCAATAACTTAGTTCTTGAATACAATGCAAGGAAACTAACTTATTCCTCATGTATTGGAATATAACAAGTGGTGTTCGATAACACATAACAAGTGGTGTTCGATGAATGAGCTAACTCATCCGTTATGCATTAAAGAGATAACACATAATATGTGTAGTGCATTGCATTGCAGTAACTTAACCGTTGTGCAGTGCAGAGACAACACATAACATGTGTAGTGCGTTGCATTGCAGTAACTTAATCCGTTATGCAGTGAAAAGATAGCACATGGCAGGTGCTTGTAGCACTGAATTGCATACTAAATCTAACGCTTTGTGTATTGAAGAGAAAACAAATCACATATGTTGTTGCATTGCTATAAATACAAGAACTAATTTTTTCATTGCATTGTATACAATATTTAACGTATTACGCTGTGCATAGAAGAAATTAATATAACATAATGTGTTATTGCATTACAACATGTAAGTTATGCACTGTTTCCTTGCACAAGAACTAACTTATTCCTTAAGCATTAAAGAGATATAACACATAACATATGTGGTGTTGCGATGAATGAACTAACTCATCCGTTATGCACTGAAGAGATAACACATAAAATGGGCATTGCATTGCAGTAACTTATTCCGTTTTGCAGTGAAGAGATAACACGACAGGTGCTTGACAGATGAGGCGACATTGCATTACAGACGAGTTAGTTAATTCATCGTAACACCACATATGTTATGTGTTATCTCTTTAATGCTTAAGGAATAAGTTAGTTCTTGAATACAAGGCAAGGAAACTAACTTATTCCTCATGCATAGAAGAGATAACACACAACACGTGCTATTGCGATGAATGAACTAACTCATCCGTTATGCATTGAAGGGATAACACATGACAGGTGCTTGTTGTACTGCATTGCACACAAGAACGAACTCGTTCCTTTGTGCATTGAAGATATAAATGTTTAAATGTTTATATTTCAAAAAACAAATTGGAGTAGAAATATGATTATGTAATTCTAAAGTTAGTATTATAACTTTATTATAAAAAAAACATAATTGAGTGTAATTTAAGTGTTGGTATGTAAATCAGTTAATTTTAACCTTCAATATTATAGTAATATAGTACCAAGTGACTCCCTCGTATAGTTTACAGCATTATTTGAGAGATTTTTTTCCTCAAAAAAATTTGCCATTTACTGTATCTGATATACATCCAAAATTTTCAATACTGAATCGAAATCGAATCGTAAGCTTGTGAATAGAAATCGAATCGTGAAAATTGTGTCAATACCCAGCCCTACTGAATACTATTAGACTTAGCTGAAAAATATAAAGCACTATTTATTTAATTTGTATCTTTGTTCTGTAATTTATCTATGCTTATAGTTTGTTCATTATTTTCTGTGCATTCACTCACCTATAAAATCGACCCAATCCTCCTAGAATGATTAATTCTTTCCAAATAGAGCTATTTAAGTCATCTGGTGAATTTTTTTCATATCGCAATATATATTGCAGAAAAAAATATCACAATGTCATGTTTTTCCAATATATCGTGCAGCCCTAAACCAAATATTATTAAACTATTTCAATTATAAATTATGTGCCAACTAGTTTTGATTCAGTATTAACTTTGATGGGCGATGTATTGCAATATAATATTGTTTCACTATCATAATGCTCTCCCACATATTTTGCTATTGTAACTGCACTTATTTCCGTCATTGGTAAAAGTGGCAGTGAGTGGTAATAGCAAGATGGTAGAAAACTATAAGTTTCTTGTCTGATAACGTTTCTTTAGTCATTCAGCCATCCTGCAGCCTGAACCACTGTAGGCAAATCACCCTACCACCTTGCAGTATCTGCAAAATGTTAATAATTTTAACAATAAGAGGGATCATAAAAATTTGCATATTGTCTTTTTATTTAGTACTTCCCTGATGAAGCAGTTCATTCTGCAAGGTGTAAGTAAACTTTTGACCGCAACTGCATCACCTAAGATGAATTACCTCAGTCATCAGGACAACACTGTTGTAGAATCCTGGGAGAGGCTCCTTCACATTTCCCACAAACACCAGGATTCCAGTGACCACACCATCTTCACTGACACTGGCCTTTAAAAATTTTTATAAACATTTTTATAAACGTTTTTATACCTACTTTACAGGGAATTTAAACATAACTTTATCAATTACACAAATATAGATAAATAACACAAGACCCAAGCAAATTGAGGGGTCGTTCACACAGAATGCGTTTTTGCTTTGAAAATAATGATATAATATCATTATATATAAATATATAATGATTAGATGGGGATTTGTAAGTGCACAGGTGAGAATTTATTAGTTGCAAATAGAAAAGATTCAAAGCATTTAAAAGCTATAAGGATAGTTGATGGCAGTGTTTTAGCTTGTAGTGTGTGATCAGGGTGTGCTGGCTGAATTAATGGCAGAATTAATGGCAAAACTTGTAACATCACCTCATCAATACGGGTCTTTGATTCCACACAGCTTGCACTGTATCTCCAATGACAAATATGTACTGATCCTACAAAATGAATATATAACTCCAGATAAGCACAAAAATATTACATATTACAAACACAAACAGTAATTGAACACCTCACTTTTCAAATGCAAAAAGAAAAATAGATTATAAGCAGTATTTCTAGAGGGGGTGATATTGAACATTACTGGTGGTTATAATAGCGATTAGATGGATTAAATGTATATAAATGTCTTTGAATGTTACAAGATCAGATCTTTGAATTTAGTTTGGCAAATTTAACTTTAAGTCATTTAAAATGATTTAAAAAGACAGAGTTCAATTAAAATATTATATTTTCAGCAGCCAAATTATTTGAACACGCCCACACACGCGATCACATTCATATATAAGAAATTATTATAATGCAATCATAAATAAATTATAGGAAACATGATTAATTCACCTCCATATTGCGATTAAACTAAATAAGTTACACTCTTAATGGCAATAAGAACTGCTATGTTACGGTGAAAAAATAAAAATAAAGAAAGCATATATCAAGATAATTACTTGACTCTTTATTTGTAGTACATAACGTCTCATCTGTAGTCATCCAAACGTGCGCTCCTTTGTTTTCTTCATCTGAGTTGCCTCACGCATCGCGATCACAGAAAGATGGCTGAAAGTGCATTTTTCAAACTCTGGTGAAGTAGTGCGCCGTCATGACGTAGAATTTTGGCGCATGCGCATTAAACAAAACGTTTATAGGCTATAATACGTGCATGATTTAATTTCTGTTCAAGTTGAAGTTTTTCTAATTCATTGTTGTAGTCAGACTGTAAGTTTACAGAACTTGACTCATTCACCTAACTAAAAGTCAATCATTTTTACAGTTTAGTCTGATTAAAATTAAATGTATTTAACTGAATATGAATTCAAATTAATTTTGTTTAGATTTGTTAAACTTTTGCTTGCAATTAATGCAATTAAATATGTTTAATCGACTTAGAACATAATGATATTAAAAGTATTATGAACATATGTAAAGTACAGCACTATTGCATTAGTAATACAGCACTCCATAAATGACATTTTATGTCAAATATTATGTAGAAAACTGACACTAACTGAGTTTAGAGCAGGAGCTGGTGATAAAAAATTTCAACAATAAGTTGTACTGGATTATACTGTATAAGCAAGTGTATTGAAATTCAAAAGAAAAATACATTTCAGGTGTATTAATGCACACAGTATATATTAAAGACTAAGCACATTTAAAATACATTAACAAATGTCATTTTGGCAACACACTTAAGTTGAAATTAAAATAAATTATTTTTCATGTGCTTTAGTATATTAGTCAATACATCAAAATAAGTGTACTTATTTAAAACACTATAAAGTCATAATTAAGTACAAATTAAGTGCATTTTTAAAAAGTGCTCTTAAGCATGTTTAGAAATATTGTCATGAAAGTGTACTTACTTTAAGTAAAGTTAATTAGACATTATTACAAAGTGCATTTTTAAAAAGTGCACAAAAAGTACACTTTCAATACAATTAAGTGCACTTCTTTTTCACAAGGGTAAATATCTTGATATTGATTATACTTGCTCATTTTGTTGTCTTGTTGAAGAAACAGCTGCCCATTTATTTTGTCATTGTAGTATAACCAAAAAATTTGGGGTTAATTTAAGTTCTTATATTTTTAACCATATTAATGTGACCCACAGTTTTATCCTTAAAGATATTATTTTTTTATTGCGAAAAACCAAAATCGTGATCTCTTGAATATGTTGTTACTTGAAGTGTGGTATAATGCCACTTTTACAAGATGTAAAATAAGTCTCTGATGTCCCCAGAGTGTGTATGTGAAGTTTTAGCTCAAAATACCCTACAGATCATTTTTTATAGCATGTTAAATTTGTCACTTTTTGAGGGTGAACAAAAACGCTCCATTTTTGTGTGTATCCCTTTAAATGCAAATGAGCTGCTGCTCTCAAAAGGGGCAGGAGTTTCAGCAGCTCATGTAAAGTCCTGTTTACACTACAGGACTTTAAACATCGGCAGATTGCTGTGCTGTTCAGACTACATGACTTGCTGTGGAGTCTTGAAGTCGTTGTGGTGTTCACACTACATGACACTACGTAAATGATCTGCAACAGGAGGTTACACACTACACGAGCTGTCGACAACTGTCACCCAACAACTTTAAAACTGGATGTTGGGAGGAAATTAGATTAAATTTTGAATTAAAATTGAAATAACCCTTTCACACGTAAGTTAAAACATTCTGGCTAACCTCAGAGTTAAGCCGACTGTTATTTTAGAACGTTTCCTTTTATTGTTTCCATGACGATGCGTCATGCTTGTCACATGTGACACCGCGGCCAGCCGGCCACACTATATGACAGATGTATCACTTTTCTCACCATTTCATCTGATATTCCGATTCTCAAATATGTGCAAGTGAGTGTTTTGTCATTTAAAAACCTATATAATGACCTTGATCTTAATATAAAACGTGAATTTATCCATTTGTCCTGAAATACATGTGGCCGGTGAACTGGGAGAAGAATAGAGTGAGTGAGCTTTATAATTACTTACATAATGTGTATCTGATATGAATAAACGTCGGCAAATTATATTTGAATGGATTGTTATTGCTGCTTCCATAGACATCAGTGTATATTTCATTGGCTGTTGCGTCACGACACGTGACACCACAGGATATCGAGTCGGCCGACAGCTCCAGATATTTAGCATGCTAGATATTTGTCTGGCGTCAGCGAGGTGTCGGCGACGCGTCAGCGAGCCTCGATTATGCGTCGTTGAGTAGTTCACACATAAAGATTGGTGAGCGCCGATCACTCGCTGATTTTCCCCCGATCACAGCCCGACCTGTCGGCGAGCGCGTTAACTTGCAAATCGGGCTTAAATCGGGCTTAAAATCCTGTAGTGTAAACTTCGCATTAGCACCAAAGAGTATAGAACCCAAGAGGCGAAACTCTGATGCTTTTTGGGTAACGCCACTAGGTGGCGCTTCGGTAGCGCAGCAGCCATTTTGGGGTGAAAATACCAACTGGACGATAGAATCCATCACATCTTACGCACCCAAAAGCGGCGAATCTCACAGCCAAATCAGGAACGCAATAGAAAATTTCTCAAATTCAGTCAATTTTATGACACCGACAATAAATGTTGTATTGTCTTAGCCTATGTTTGATGTTATCAGTTGTGGAATCCAACCATTACACATCTGAGGTAATGTTGTTGGCCTACTTTATTGAGTAGCTATTTCCATTTTATGCAAATTTACATATTTACTATTAATAGTAAATTTAAAAAATGAATAATTAATAAAGTTAAGATCATCATGTTTGTAGCATGATCCAGGGGATTAAAACGTACAATATATATTTAAGACTTAGTGGAGTAATAGTAATAGTAATAGTAAATTACTCCACTAGGTCTGAAATATATACGTTTTAATCCCCTGGATCACACTACAAACATGATCTTATAGAACATGATGCATTGCTGTGTCTGTTATCCCATAATTCCCACTTTTGGACACAGTGGCTGTTTTTTTGGTTACATAGTCTTGCTTTAACGGACATTAATATACGACAACACTGCAAAAACAGTTGTCAAGCTGTTATATTCTGTTATATATTTATTGTCCAACATTCCCAATTTTTCTGATGCATGTCCTTAATTTAATTTCATATGTTGGTATTAATTCAGTGTTTATAATGCTAATACTTGAACTTAAAATAATTTTATTTGTTTCACTGGGTTTCTAGAGAGCAAAAGTTTTGTGAAAAAAGTGGAAGACTTAATCAAATCCTTTTAAAAGTTTATTTTACAGATTTTGTGTTTATCACTAGTGATAGTATTTTACTCTGTGTTGTCATCATTCAGGATGGATTTCAGCTTTAATGTATGTTTTTTTTTTGTTTTTTTTTTTAACAAAGCAGCTGATTTTGCCATAGAAACTAGTGGACTGCCGAGTCGCTTTCACCCCAAAATGGCAGAAGCATAGAGCTGCTGCTGGGCGCTGGTGTTGCAATGGAACGTTCTATTGAGTTTCACTTCTTGTCAGTATAAGTTCTTTGTTAGCACTTAGCAGCGCCTCACATTACCTCACACAGACTCACTGAAAATGTCAGAAACTGTTCAAAACGGAGTCGTACAATGATGGAGAGGCTCAAGAAGAAGTGACAACATTTTGAATGCAACAGGACACTTCTGAACGGTTAGTTGATGAATTTATGTAGCTGATGTGGAGTTAACTATCTTAAAGTCATTGATTAGCATATTCTGTCATAATAATCTATAAATCGCTGCTGTGGGAACTGTTGTAAGATGCTTACAGAGCCAGAGAATATATGCTGCATGAAGACAGAACAGGTATAGTTTAGTTTAATTAGGGCCCGAGCACCAATGGTGTGAGGACCCTATTGGAATTGCTCCGTTTATTATTAGGGCCAAAGCCCAACGGGCGAAGGCCCTATTGTTCCCCTAAGGATTATTAGGGCCCAAGCCACTAAGGCGCAGGGCCCTATTGATCTCCTAAGGATTATTAGGGCCCAAGCCCGCCCTATTGTTTTCTTTAGGATTATTGGGGCCTGTGGGATTACAAATTTAAGAATCTGTTTAAGATCTGCTGATCCTACATCCTGACATAACATCACATGAAATACTAAGGTGAAGTACATTGTGTTTAGCATTTTAAGGTAAAGATGATGACATCAGATGAATGATTCTGTCAAGCAAAGTTTCCAGGAAGAGTTTTCTGCCAGTTCCTGTTCTCTTTATTGTATGTCTAATGAGTCAGATTTCTGAGATTCTCACCTTTTGTCTTTAATGGCTCTTGGAGCCCCTGTCCCATTTATTGAATAGTTATGCTGATTTGATTAGGACTTGCGACACTCTAGAGTCTGGGACGGGTTCCTATGGATACTTCATTTGCATGCTTTGTTTAAGGTCGTCAGCCAGGTGCTTTGTCTCCATTTCTAAGCACTGCCCCCTAAAATGTATATAAACTACAATGTACACTGCCTTAGTATGACTTGATGACTGCAGCTACTGACAGCACGTGTTCTCAATAAAGATTCCTGCTGAAGATACATCCAAGATACATGTTTTACACTGTGATTAACTCCTCATACAGATTTAACCAGATCAACATCATACGTTGTCAGTCTAAACTTAAGACCTTACCGATGAAAAATATCAAAGACCTTGAGTTTTCGTTGAAGGGCGTGTCTGTGGTGGCCTGACAAAGTCTGATGTTTCGCCATGAAAGAGGAAGCTGTTGTAACTCAGGCATACTGTCTGATCTGCCCCAAACTTCACATGTGTGATAAGAGTCCTGGCCTAAAGACATCTATATGACAATATTCATTTAGTCATAGCGCCACCTGCTGGCAACAAGAAATTACATGCTTTACACTGTAATTCACTACCAGAAACACATTTCAATATGCCACAAAGTACCAAACATGCTAGAAACATGTTAAATCATGCAACACTTGGCTAAGTGCTAATGTATGCGATTAACGCCATGAAACAGGAAGTTGTTGTAACTCAGGCATACAATGTCCGATCTGCTCCAAACTTCACACGTTTGATAATATTTCTGGCCTGAACACATCTATATCGCAATATTCGGTTACGGTCAAAGCACCACCTGTTGGCAGCAGGAAGTGTGGCACTTTGAAATGACTTGGCCATAAATTCTCCTGTATTTACTCGCTTACATGCATGTCGCCCACTATTCACTGTTTTCCTAAGGCCAACGGGTGGCGGTTAGCCCAGGTGCGAGGGCCCTTTCATCGCTGCTTGCAGCTTTAATTATTAGGGCCCAAGCCACTGATGGCGCAGGGCCCTCTTGATCCCCTAAGGATTATTATTAGGGCCAAAGCCAAAGGCTGAAGGCCCTATTGTTATGGCCCAAGCCACTGATGGCGCAGGGCCCTCTTGATCCCCTAAGGATTATTATTATTATTATTATTTTTTTCCCGTTATCCGGGGCTTTTTGGGGGCCTTAACATGCTCAAAAACTCTTGAAAATTGGCAAACACATTGGAATCTGCGGCCATTAGGACGTCGCAGAGGCTGGTATTCGGGCGTGGCAGGGGAGCTCGACAGCACCCCCTTGAAAGAAGTCCGAAAACTTGGTCCATATATCAAACACGCTTGCATGTATTAGTATGAAACTCAGTACACATATAGACCTCATCGGGCCTAACAACTTTCGTTCTCTAAGTTATACGCCACCCCAACAGGAAGTCGCCTATTATGGGTTGTTTGAAAAACGCATGCTCTGGAATTTGATATACTCCTCCTAGGCGATTAATCTGATCACCACCAAACTCGGTCAGCATGAAGTCAAGATATTGAGGATGTACAATTGCCAGCGGATTTTTGATATCCGAACGGTTTGGCCGTGGCGAGGCAACGAATTTATGGCGAGAAAATGGAATCAGGAAGTGTGTTATAACTTATGCATACATTGATTGATTTTTATGAAACTTCACCAGTGTGTTCGTTATAGGAGTCTGATCACATGGATGTGACTATTGTGAGTCAAAGTTATAGCGCCACCAACTGGCAGCAAGAAATGTGTCACTTTCAAAATGCATTGAGTTCACTCTGTTATTTTTACCTGATTTGTTTCAAACTTCATCAGTGTAATGTCAATACACAGCAGATGTAGACCTGTGACAGGATTTTTGATATTTTAAATATTGTTGCCATGGCAACATGTCAAACTTTAATAATATTCTTGAGTGTTTTTGAGGCTCTTAACATGCTTCAAATTGCATGAAACTCGACACACACATCAATATTGTCAACCAGTAGACATGGACAAAGCCTTAGAAATGGGCGTGGTGGAGGGGCTCAGTAGCGCCACCTTTTGACAAAAGTGAGGGGGTTAGTTTAACCTACAGTCACCAAACTCGGTACACATATTGGTCTCATTAAGCCGGACAACTTTCTAATTTACAGTCATTAGCTCCGACCAACAGGAAGTCAGCTATTTTGGTTTAAATGTGGATTTTTTGAAAAAAACAGGCTATCAATTTTATACTACTACTCCTACAGGCTTTATACAATTTACACCAAACTTTTTTTTAACTTGTTGCTAAGACATTGAAGTTGTTAAATTGAAAAGGGATGTTGGATATCTCGAACATTGTTGCCATGGTAAGTGATTAAGGAAAAAGAAGGGAATATACACCCTTATTTTATAAATATACACCCTTTATTTCAGTATAAAATAATACAAATATTATAAATAAACACATTTTAAATCATTTTTTAATTACAAGAAGTATGTGTAAGTTTAAATTAGGCAGATAACTGCTCTTTGGTTAAAATAATTAAAATATTCAAATGTCATATATAGAATAAGCACTAGAGGGCAGCATATATCTATTTTTAAACAGGGTTGAGAAGAAAAGAACACATTTTAGTTATAAAAGGCTTTAGTTAGTTTTATATTTTAATGTATATATTTAGAGATGATCAAAGACTAATTTCTGTTACAGTATATATTTTATTCTTATTGTTTAAAATATTATTGAATCATCTGACTCAACTAACTGGTCAGGCTCCAACTGTTCTGCCTCTGTGTGTGTGTGTGTGTGTGTGTGTGTGTATCTCTATCTCTCTGTGTGTCTGTTTTAGAGTCTTGCAGGTTTAACCCTTTCATTGCTGTGTCCTTTTGACTGCATTATAGGATAGGAAATCTCTTAGGCCTTCTCTTCTATAAATTTGTATAACAAAATAAAGGCATAGAACTAGTTCATTTGCAGTGCACTGACTATATAGTTTTATATAATTAGTTTAATAATTTTGTTAATAGTAACTTAAAAGACCTTAAGATAAATTCATCTGGACGTATAACATTTTTAACTGATAATGATAACTTTTAGTTAGTATTATTGACTGTATGTATTAAGAGATTATCAAAGACTAATTTCTGTCACAGTATAAATTTTATTCTTATTGTTTAAAATGATATTGAATCATCTCCAACTGGTTCTTAAATCTCACTTTGCCTCTCTCTCTCTCTCTGTGTGTGCGCACCAGCTGACTCCAGTATATGCGGCATATTCAAATGACTTTGACATATCCCTTTTACATTCACCCAGTTTAAATACATATTGCCCACCATGCACAGTTGCCCTGAAGCCACCGGGGCGGCGGTGCCACCGGGCTTGGGCCCGCCCTCGCTGCTTGCAGCTATATTTAATATTTATTTATTTTGTTTTTCCGTCATTCGGGGCTTTTTGGGGGCCTTAACATGCTCAAAAACTCTTGAAAATTGGCACATACATTGGAATCTGCGGCCATTAGGACGCCGCAGAGGCTGGTACCCGGGCGTGGCAGGGGGGCTCGACAGCGCCCCCTTGAACGGAGTCCAAAATCTTGGTCCATATATCAAAAACGCTTGCACGCATTAGGCAGCGAAGAAGAGGATGGTGGACCAGATGGCAGGAGAGGCTCTGCCACCTCTTAAAAAATTGGCAGAAATACCTAAACCCTGTGTATATCACAGTGATGTAAACAAAAATGTACAACATGATGTGCAACACATTGGTCAACACTTTTTGCAACCCATTGGTCTAAACTTTGGTCTAAACCATGCTCTAAACCCTGATCTAAACCATGCTCTAAACCATGATCTAAACCCTGGTCTAAACCCTGGTCTAAACTCTAAACTGCTAATATGACAATGAATGATGTTTCTGATGTATGTCCCCAGAGATCTTACATTAGAAGCTCTTTCCATCAAGGACATCCCCGTTTCAAACCCAATGAGGGTAAGCAATGTGCTTCAAACAGTTTAATTGCAATTATCATGTCTAAAATGAAAAATGTGTTGCAGTGGACAGTCAGTGACCTGAATGATGTTCTGTTTCATGGAGATGACCTGTACAGTGACATGAGAGATGCAGGGAAAATCAACGATCCTGTAAATGGCTATATAGAAGTTGCTGAGCTGCCTGACACACACATGCTGAATAATTGTACTTTTTCAATAAAGTATGGAGAGTTGCTTACAGGGTTGTTTGGCATTTCTCACTATGAAGAAGGTCTGCAAGGCTTGGCCATGTCATTTGATGAAGCAATAAAACAAGCATTCCAGAGGTTTGATGCATGTTTGGTAAATATAAACAACACCATATGTGCAGCTGTCAGACAAGGTTCATGGTATGCAGTGATTGATCCACATTCACAACGCTGTGATGGAACATTGTCAGCTTATGGTAAGAGTGTAGTGACTTTCTATGGCAGCATAGAGTCTTTGCTCATTCACATCAGGAGACTTGGTTCGTCCTTGAATGCAAAAAATCGTCCTTTTGAGGTAACTGGGGTTGAAGCAAATGTGATTGACAAGAACAGTCAGCAGGATCGATTGGTGTGCCGTCTGCTGATGGAGGAAAATACTGAAGCAGAAAGAGTGAGTGAAGGTGTAAAATCAGAAATAGAAACTTGCAGTCACTCTTTGACTGATTTCATTACCACAGATGAAATAGCTGTGCATGAAACATGTACACAAATTGACAAGAACAGTCAGTATAATCAGTTGGTGTACCATCCAGTGATGGAGAACAATAGTGAAGGAGAAACAGTGAGTAAAGGTATAAAATCAGAAATGGAAAGTTGCAGTCATTCTTTGATTGATTTCATCAGCACAGATCAAATACATGTGAATGAAACGCACACACAAAAGAAAACAGGAATGTCTTCAGAATGCGCAAGAAATGAAAATACAGCTGATGTTGAATTTATTTCACAAACTGACAGTTTCTTTTCAGTTTAGTCCATTAACAGTACAGCATCAAAAAAGTATTTGCTTGAAGCTAAACATTGTACATGTTTTAAAAGAACAGAATAATCCAAATGAGATTACTGAAATGGCTGAACCTTGTGAAGCCAAAGATATTGTAGGTGACGGTAACTGCTTTTTCAGAGCAGTAGCTTATGCTGTAAGTGGAAGTGAACAAGAACATAGAAAACTCAGACGAACTGTGGTAACTCACATTCTCCAAAATGAAGGCAGGTACATTCAGTATCTCAGACAAGGACACAGTTCTGTTGCAAACTACATCACCACTTCAAGAATGAAATATGTTGGAACTTGGGCATCAGAGCTGGAAATACAAGCAACCAGTGATTTAATTGGTGTAGACATATTCACATTCAGTCAAGACAAATGGCTTAAATATTCAGCCTCAAATGTCACATCAAATAGACAGAGCTGTCAATACAAGGGGATTTACTTGAAACATGCTAATAGCTGTCATTATGAAGTTGTTGTATGTGTGAAAAGAAAGGATGGTAGCTGTGCTTCAACTTGTGAATCAGCAACTGAAGGTTCACTGTTAAATTCATCATACCCACGCAGGCTCTACAGACAGAAACTTCAATACAGCAGTAGTCATGAAGGGAAAAAGCTGGAAGCAAAGAAAAGATATCATGAGGATGAAATGTACAAAGAGAGAAAAATTAAATCCGGTATTAAAATGTATAATGAAAACAAACAGTATCAAGAAAATTTGAAAAAATATTGCAAAAATAAATAATTCAAACGAATCGTACAGACAATCTTTGAATAAGAACAGTATGGACAAATATAGGGAGAATTTATCACATAGAAAATCTTTGAAGAAGAACTCTATTGACAAATACTCAGGGAATACCGCACACAGGTAATCTTTGAAGAAGTACTCTATTGACAAATACTCAGAGAATACCGCACACAGGGAATCTTTGAAGAAGCACTATTGACAAATATAAAGAAAATGAAATGCACAAGACTAACGTGATTCATTACAACTAACAGAAATATAAAAATGATATTAGTTTTGCTAGTAGTATTAAAATTAGAAATGCTGTAACTCGTCATGAGGCAGAGATCAAAAGGAAAGAGATTAAATTGTTCAATCACACAATCAAAGAAAAAATATCAACAGGTCCTGAATATGTATGTTCAGTTTGTCATTGCTGCTGCTTTAAAATGCAGGTGAAATACTGTAATAAAAATATATTCAAAATTCTATCCAGGCTGGCTGTATTGCAGAAAAATGTATAACATTGAATTATTTTCATAAATGTAATAAAGACTGCAGTGAAGACTGTGTGTATAAAAATAGCCCAGCAGAATCTTTGTGGATTTGTCACACATGTGATTTCTGAAGGTAAAATTCCTGCTGAAAGTGTTGTAAACAATCTCACTCTGGATCCTATTCCTGCTGAATTGAGCTGTTTAAACTCTCTTGAGCAACATCTAATAGTGAAGCATATTCCATTCATGAAAATGCTGGCATTACCTCGAGGTGGACAAAATGGTGTTCATGGACCAGTGACTTGTGTTCCATCTAATGTTACAGATGTGGTGAATGTTTTACCAAGATCAGAAAATGATGATTTGATGATCCGTGTAAAGCTTAAGAGAAAACTGACATACAGAGGACATTATGATTATTCATTTGTACACACTGATAAAGTAAAAACTGCTTTGGAATACCTAAAACAATATAACAAATACAGAGGTAGAGTTTAACAAAACTTGGATTAAACCTCTGAATAAAACAGAAGAACAAATAAATGATAAAAGTGATAACAATGAACAAGACTTGGACATATGTGTTGATAAAGAGCATGATATTGAAAATGAAGACAATGAGATCACTGATGAAACACTTCACGATCAACAGCAACATGGTTTGTTTATAGATTCATGTTTGCAACCAGTTGACATTGCACAAGAGGTGTTAGATCAGCATTTTGATGGAATTATGTCACTTGCACCAGCAGAGGGCAGTAATCCAGTGAGAATGTTAATGGATGAAACTAATGAAGCCAAATGTTTTCCAGTTCTCTTCCCAAAAGGAACAGGAACATTTCATGATCAACGCCCTGAAAAATTAACACTGTCTAGATATTTAAATAATAGAATCCTAAATGCAGATGGACGTTTTGCTCAAAACCTGGACTACATCTTTTATGGACAATATTTGTCTGAGCTTAATCAAGTGATCTCAAATGTATCTATTGCTTTAAGGAAAGGCTATGACACAACCAACAAAACAAAAATTACTGCAGAAATGCTGACAAATAAAGAATCCATGCAAAAGATTTTAAATTTTGATCAGGGTTATAAATTTTTGAAACCTGTGAGAGGGACTCCTGTTTTTTGGCAAAGTGTTCAAAAAGATTTGTTTGCAATGGTCAGACAATTAGGTATTCCAACATGGTTTTGCTCATTTTCATCAGCGGACTTGCAATGGACAGAGCTAATGCAATCTATTGTAAAACAAGAGGACTGTCAAACTCCTATTGATAAACTGGACTGGTCTGATAGATGTGGGATGTTGAAACGCAATCCTGTAACTGCTGCCAGAATGTTCGATCATCGATTTCATTGCTTTCTGAAAGATGTCATTATGTCTCCAGCCCAACCAACTGGAAAAATAATAGATTATTTCTATCGAATAGAATTCCAACAACGTGGTTCACCTCATACACATTGCCTTTTTTGGGTTAAAAATGCACCTCAAGTGGACAGAGATGACGACAATGAAGTTGTAGCATTTGTTGATCGCCATGTCACTTGTGAAATGCCATCTGAACAGAAATAGTGAGCAGTGTCCAACAACACAGCAAAAGACATGCAAAAACATGTAAAAAGAAAGGAACTGTTTGTAGATTTAACTTCCCACGTCCACCAAGCAAAAATACTTTTATTACAAGAAGCAGCAAGAGTGATAAGGATGAAAAAGAAACTGACGATGAAAAACATGAAAGTAAATGCAAAAAGACAAACAACTGTAAACAAATGTCAAAAGAGTTAGCTGAAGCTATACTGAAAAAAGTCAGAGAATGTTTGTTGAATAGCGATGCTCCATTTGACTCAGTTGACTCTATGTTTGCATCTATTGGTATAAATCAAGAGACATTTCAAATGGCATACAACAAAATTACGAGAAAAACAAATTTTGTCTTGAAAAGAAAGCCAAGTGATGTATGGGTGAATCAATATAACCCCGATCTTCTGCGATGTTGGAATGCAAACATGGATATACAATTTGTTGTTGATGCTTACTCCTGTATAGTATATATAATTTCTTATATTTCCAAAGCTGAGAGAGAAATGGGATTGTTGCTGGCTAATGCAGAAAAAGAAGCACACAGTCAAGGTAATGAGGATGCAAAACAAGCTTTAAGAAAACTTGGAAGTGTGTTTTTACATAATCGTGAGGTTTCTGCTCAAGAGAGTGTTTATCGACTGACTAATATGAGACTATATTTTGGCTTGCTTAGTTGGGGACACTTGACATTTGATATTCAACAGTGCTTTGATCTGCCTGCATTGACACTATTTAAGAGCTGCTGTGCAGCCAAATAATGTACCAGTTATCAATGTAAAGCTGCTTTGACACAATCTACATTGTAAAAAGCGCTATATAAATAAAGGTGACTTGACTAAAACAAGGGTCAAGGAAAGTAGTGTTTATTCCAACTGGTATTAATACAATAAAAATGAGTTTACCCTTAAACACTATACAAGAAAAAGCTGAATATAGAGAAGATGACAGTGATGGCATATGGATGAAAAGCATCACAGACAGATACAGAGCCCGTCCAAATACAAAAGAATTTATTGGAATGTGTTTAGCAACCTTTGCATCAGAATACAGAGTTTTGAGTAAATCTGAAAACTCATGTTCAGATCGAGTGAAATTGGAAAATGACATGGGCTTTGTGAGAAAAAGAACTCGTACAGACTGTGCCATTGTACGATATGCCCATTTTTCGCCCACTAAAAATCCAGAAAGTATTTTAGAATTATTTTTGCCTCATTTTGTGCGAGATCAATTGAAACCACAAATTTAATTTCACTTCCCATAAGGATTTTTACGACACTGGATTTGTAACAATTTCTAATAATGAGCTTGAGTCAGTGAAAACTATAGTTGACACAAACATGGCAAAATTTAAAAAAGAAGGTGACACAATACAAAGAGCTCAAGATGATTTAGAACAACATGGACCAATGGAAGATGCTTGGGGCCAGATCTGTCCAGAAGCAGAACTTGAACGTCTAGAATGTCTAGAGAGTAAGAAACAACAGGTAGAAACAGAGGAAGATGATGATATTATACCTGACCTATTACCAAATGTAGGTCCTTCAAAAATAGAAACCAATCCATCTGCTATGACAAAGCAAGATGCTATGGCTTTGCTACGGTCTTTGAATGAAAAGCAGTCACAAATATTTTACAAAGTGCAGCAATGGTGTTTAGCAAAAGTACAAGGTGAAAACCCAGATCCATTTCATGTGTTTATATCTGGTCCAGGAGGTGTTGGAAAGTCAGTGCTGATTAAAGCAATCTATTATGAAACCTCTCGCATCCTTTCAAGGTTAACAGAGAACCAAGATGAGACACACGTGCTATTAACAGCACCGACTGGTGTTGCGGCCTACAATTTAAAAAATGCGGCTACAGTACATTCCACTCTGTCTATTGGAATAAATGCTACACTGCCATATTAACCACTTGGAGATGAAAAAATTAATTCCTTTAGAGCCAAATTTGGAAAACTGCAAATATTAATAATTGATGAAATTTCAATGGTTGATCATAAACTTCTATCATATATTCATGGAAGATTGAGACAAATCAAACAAACAGGTGATTACTCTGCATTTGGAAACGTCTCTGTGATGGCAGAGATTTTTATCAGCTGTCTCCTGTTAAAGGAAAACCACTTTACACTGAACCAGTCAACAGTGTTAATCTTTGGGAAACTAACTTTAATTTTATTGAACTTACAGGGATTATGCGCCAAAAGGACAAAAAGTTTGCAGAATTATTAAATCGTTTAAGGCTACGTAAAAAAGACGAAGTAATGCTTGAAGATGATGTTAATATGCTTAAGAAATGTGAAACAGGTGACGGTGATGATAGTACAGATATCCACATTTATGCAACTAATAGTGAAGTTGACAACCATAATATATCAATGTTGCACAAAATATGCACTGACACAGTTACTGTGAATGCTCAAGATTTTGAGAGAAATGCTAAGACTGGCCGAATGGAAAAAAAGGATGGGTTTCATTCCAGAGTGCACAACAGTAGTTTGGAAAAATCCCTTGAATTAGCCATCAATGCTCGAGTAATGCTACTGAAAAATATTAATGTATCAGATGGTCTTGTGAATGGAATTTTTGGGACAATTAAAGAATTCTGTTATGATGATGATTAAATGTTTCCATCAAAAATATATACCGAATTTGATGATGAACCAACCTAGTAAAGAAGCTAAAGGTAAAAAAACATGTTTAAAACCTGGACTGGAGAAAAGTACACCAATTGAACCTGAAGAAGAAAAAGTAACAAGCAGTGGTGGTGTCAGAAGGCAGTTTCCTTTGAGATTGGCTTGGGCTTGCACAGTTCACAAAGTACAAGGTCTGACAGTGAACAAAGCTGTTGTTTCAATGAAAAAGATATTTGCTCCAGGACAAGCATATGTAGCATTAAGTCGAGTGACCTCTCTTGATGGACTCATAATGGAAGATTTCAAAGAAAAAGTTATTTTTGCAAAAGACAACGTTGAGCAGGCTCTACAGACTATGCCTCCATTCATTATTCCAAGGGAAATCATAGAAAGTTTTAAATTTCAAATTATATTACACAATGTTCAAGGGCTCATTCCACATATTTTAGATATTCGCCAAGATAAGAGATATTTTCAAGCAGATATGATTTGTGTAACAGAGACATGGTTAAAACCAAATTATTTTGAGAATGATATCAGTTTTACTGGCTACTATTTTTATGATAAACCACGAAATGTTGCATACGACAAGTCAGGATGTTTTTGCTAAACTAAAAGAGGAAAATCATGGTGGTGTTGGTGTCTATCACAGACAGAATGTAAAAGCTGCTTTAGTTGATTTACCATGTATTAACATTGAATGTCTAATGTGCACTATAGAACATTTAAACAACTGTGGCAGTCGTATACAGACCACCCTCATATAGCATGCCACTGTTTAAAGAGAAGTTGATTACCTTAATTAATCAAATAAACTGCTTACCAGGTGGCAAAATAATTCTAGGAGATTTCAATGAAAACCTTTTCAATAATTCAACTATTCATGATGTCATGCAGCATTTTGGTTTCACACAAATTGTTGAAAAACCAACAACTGAAAATGGGACATTAATTGACCGTGTATATATAAAACATATTGAGTTGGATAAAATAAAGATTGACATAATGCCCACATACTTCAGCTGTCATGACTGCATTGTGGTGAAGTGGCTATAATGCAATGTCCAACCTAAGGGGGTGGGGGATACAGAGGTGGATGTTAAATGGTGGACAGCCTCTGTGGGAATTGATGCTGCCTTCACGTGCTATCTTAGTTCAAAATTGAATATGATATTACGTAAATATCTTTAACAACAAAATATTAATCAATAAGATTTCCTAAAGTAAAAGGCAAGAATCAACCTGCCTTCCACTGAAATTCCTATTCTTTTTGACAAAATAAATTAGGAAGACAAACTAATAATTATGACTTAAGAAGTCAAAAGTAGGACATTTCCAATAGCACGTGAAGGCAGCAGTAGCCATTGGGATTGTTTAATTTTTTACTACTTTAAGTGGGTGTTAAGGTCATGTTCATATTCATGTTTAACTCAAATAAATAACAGTATTCATTTTTTAGTTATTTAAACTTGTAATGAGTTAATATATTTAAAATATATTTCGTGGATACAAAAATAATGCCATTTATTCAGAGGCCTTAACACCCATCCACATTTTCAAAAAATTACTCATTTTAATTGTAGTAGTTTTGTTTTCATTCATTAATTCGTCTTTGTTTGTTTGTTTCATGTATTTTATTGATCACAATGTCTATGTAATATGCTTTTATAAAGACTTTGTATGCAGAAATGCATTATACAGTTGGCATTAATCAAATTTACAATTGACTACTTAAAAAGGTGAAACTTCATTTCAGCAGAACAGTAAAACATTGTATATAAAAGAGAAAGGAAAGACAAAGAGGAACTTTAAGAAATCCTGGACTATCTTAGCTGCTTCATTTTCATCATATTCCAACACTTGAAGTATTCATAAACAGGTGAGACCATTTTTATCTTTTCAATTGGTCATAAGTTTTATAATATTAACATACAATTGTAAAATTACCGCTCTACAATATGTTTGCATTAGAAGGATATTCTGTTTGAATATAAAATATTGTGCTTAAAGTGACCATTTATTGACTGCGTAATCCATTTGTATTAGTTGTAAATTTTTAAAAATTAATTTTCCTAATCAGAATCTAATTCTCCATAGGTACATCAAATGTAACATCAAATGCTGCTTTGATGACCACATCATCTTCAATATTAACTCCAAGACCACCTGACATTTCCATTCTACGCAAATCAAGAACAAACAGTTTGACTGCAGAGAACATTCTCCAGACCATTACACCCTTATCACCATTGTGGATTATTGACTCAAGGCAAGTCATGGATTCATGTTCTTGGTACCAAATGTGTGTGGCTGAATTCAGCTGCAAATCAAATCAATCAGAGTACAGATGACATTTTTCCACTGTTGTCTGTCCTTTTTTTTTTTTTTTTTGTGACTTTGAGCTAATTGCAGCTTTAGCTTTCTGTTCTTGGCTCTCAGAAGAAGAAAACAAGTTGATCATGTCATTTTACATTGCAATCTATCTAAAACTTGATGTGCTGAACATTTTGAAATGCTTATCTCAGTTCTATTTTAATTGACTTTCATCTCATCAAAAAGGATTTTTTTTGGTCTGCAGTACTATCACTCACTGGATTGTTTGTTCATTTATTTATTTGTTTACATCCTGAGTAAGACTGTTGATCTTCTGGGATTTTCATGCAGAACTGTAACAGAAATACTCAATCCAAGAAACAATCATGACTCCTTCTGTCTCACTGATGAGGACAATGGCAGCCCCACTTTGAACCAAGAACCTAGTCAGCCTTCATCGATGCTTGGTACAGATAATAACTCATAGGCTCATGCTCTGAGTTTGTGGTGCGCTATCACAAAGTGAGAGCCTGAGTTTTTGACAATGGCTAATTCTATCTTTCTCTGAGGATATTTTAGTGGTGTTGGCCTGCATGGACTGAAGCTCACACTGCCATCCCTGAGAATCGTCTTATGAGCTGTATCACCACTGAAGTATTGTTATGTGATGAGCTGAATTATTCTATGCATTTTCATCTTTGTGGTTTCACTCCAGTACCAAGTAATCTCCATCACTGCTGATTCCACCCAACTTTAAGTATCTTTCATTGCAGCTGGTCTCTGTCAGCTCAAAGTGTCAATCATCATGTCCACCTGGATATACACTGTTCACAATTTCACACGTCAGTCGAGCTCCTGGTTCTATCCTGCCTCTTACCTCCATCAGTTTTGTAGTGGGCCTTCATCCTTGCTCTGCTATAAATCGTCCTTTGCCTCATCCACCATCACATCCTGCCTGGCTACTTCCTCCACTGCCTCCACTATGTTGTTTTGTTCTGCCAGATCCTGAGTCTCATCAGTCTTTGTCTGCTCCTCTCCAACCTCTTTTTAGATAGTTGTTCCAACACTTTAAGTATTCATAAACAGGTGAGACCATTTTTATCTTTTAAATTGGTCATACATTTTATATTAACGTAAAATTCTAAAATTACCACTCTACAATATGTTTGCATTAGAAGGATATTCTGTTTGAATATAAAATATTGTGGTTAAAGTGACCATTTATTAACTGCGTAATCCATTTGTATGAGTTGTAAATTGTAAAAATGAATTTTCCTAATCAGAATCTAATTCTCCATAGGTACACCAAATGCTGCTTTGATGACCACATCATCTTCATTAGGACAACATTTAACTCCAAAACCACCTGACATTTCCATTCTACGCAAATCAAGAACAAACAGTTTGACTGCAGAGAACATTTTCCAGACCATTACAGCCCATCACCATTGTGAATTATTGACTCAAGTACCAAATGTGTGTGGCTGAATTCAGCTGCAGATCAAATCAATCAGAGTACAGATTACATTTTTACACTGTTCTCAGAAGAAGAAAAGACCTTGATCATGTCATACATTATCATTTATCTCAAAGTTGATGTGCTGAACATTCTGAAATGCTTATCTCAGTTCTATTCTAATTGACTATATTTCATCTCATCAAAAAGGATTTTTTTTTTTTTTGTCTGCAGTACTATCAATCACTGGATTGTTTGTTTGTTTATTTATTTCTTTACATCCTGAGTAAGACTATTGATCTTCTGGGATTTTTATGCAGAATTGTAACAGAAATAGTCAATCCAAACAACTTACTGATCTTACTGATAAGGACAATGGCAGTCCCACTTTGAACGAAGAACCTAGTCAGCCTTCATCAATCCTTGGTACAGATAATAACTCGCAGTGCACCACAAACTCCTGTGCATGTGCCTACCACAAAGTGAGAGTCTGAGTGTTTGACAACATCTAATGTCATCTTTTATTGAGGATATTTTAGTGGTTTAGTTTAGTTGGCCTGCATGGACTGAAACTCACACTGCCATCACTGAGAATCATCCTATGAGCTGGGTCACCACTGATGTATTGTTATATGATGAGCTGGATTATTCCATGAATGTTCATCTTTGCAGTTTCAGTCCAGTCCCAAGTAATGTCCATCACTGCTGATCCCACCCAACTTCAAATATCTGTCGTTGCAGCTTGTCTCTGCTGTCTCCTTCATCAACATCTGCACCTGGATTTACACTGTTCATAATTTCACCCATGTCAGTCAAGCTTCTGGTTCTATAGTGCCTCTTACCTCCATCAGTTTTGCTGTGGGCCTTCATCCTTGCTCTGCTCTAAATCATCCTTCGCCTCCTCACTTCATCACATCCTACCTGCCTACTTTCTCCATCCACTGTGTTGTTTCGTTCTGCCAGATCCTAAGTCTCATCAGTCTTTGTCTGCTCCTCTCCAACCTCTGGAACCACTCTTTGTTACAAACATATTCTGATAGTTCAGTTTCACTTTCCCTGTTCTTGTTTTTTGTTATGGTTTTTTGATTAGTGTACATCTCTTCTCTGTTTTATTAATGATCATTGCCTCTGTATTTAAGATGTCTGTTTCCTCTGTACCTTGTTCGGTCATCAAAGTCAAATGTAAATTTATGACAAACGTTTTATCAATTTACATAGATAATATGTTCATTATACCGCTCACTTTATATTAAGCCAACCTGAAAATAGCCTATTTCAAATGCATTTGTGAATGAATGAATTAATGAGTGGATTATTTTATTTACATTTTTCATATTTTAACAGGTTTGTTTTCAATTATGTCTATATTATATAATTTTTTTTTCGTACTTCACAATTATTTTTAATGCAATTTAATTTTGAACATGTATTAAAAACTTTGCTACTTTCACATATGCAACAAATTGAAATTGAATGAATGAATAATTTTATAATTATTGGATATTTTGTAAATGTTTTATGCTTTGTTTAAAAAAAATACTCTAATATGAAACTTTTTTCGGTTACTATTTAACATTTTTTAAATTTTGATATGTATCTTTTACATTTATTTCTAATCTCTGTAATTTCAAATGTTTTTGATACTTTAAAATTTTTTTATTTATTATGTGATTTTTGTTTTGAACATCTATTTACACTAAAACAAACTTTAATATCCAAACAATTGAAATTGAATGAACGAATTAATTAATATTTCCTTTGTGTTTTATATTTCTTATTTTCACATGCATTGTTTATAAAAAATATTTTATTCTCTCATTTACATTGTTTTGTTGATTGTATGTAGGCCTACTTGTTTTTTTATATTTTTATATTCTGTAACTTTTTTTTTTAATTTAATATGTGATTTTCCTTTTGCACATCTTCTCACCTAGGAATTCTATCTGCATTCTGGTTAGTTTTGTTAAACTTATCTTCAAAGTTTTTCCATTGTATCTGACTTTTTTTAAATAAGAAATGTTCCAATATGTTCACAACATAAAAACAATAGATAATGTACAAATGTTGTCACAGAATAATATGTGAATAAGTCAATTTTGAAAAAAAATGTTAGATAGAACTGTATAATTTCAATATAGTTCATAAGTAGCAATTCAGTTAAATATATGCTACTTATGCTACTTAAATATGCTAAGAATTGAAACAAATACATGTTAATTTACAATTATTGGATGTTTTTAATGTATTTTTTATCCGTTTTATTTTTTTAAATAAACGTATTCATTCATTTATTTTTTTCATGTAATACTCAATATGTTTTGATTTGTATTGTACGAGTTTGTTTCGGTTTAATTCACAACAGTTGACCCAGTATGGTAATACTCCTGTGGCTAATGCTAATTAGCGCATTTCTAGCGTGAAATTACAGCCATTAAACACTCCAATATATGATGGGTAACAAAATGTGTACTGCAAATCTCCTTAAGGTTTCACATTACTCATAATGTGGCACAATTGTCAATACTATAAATAGATCATATAAATGAAGAAATTTATGTTTACAAAACATGATTGTAAATGTTATAATAGAGATTTTATGAAGTGTTAAAATGAATTATAGAACACATTAGGGAGTAGTAGGCTACATGAAAAAACGACTATTTCAACTAGTAGATAGTAGCAAAAGACCAGTCATTGGCACAATTTTATTTTAAAATGGTCTTTGTTTTTTGTTTTTGTTTAAAGTATATTTTACATGTAAACTAAGTTAAACAATACACAGATTTTGTTGTAGATATAGATATTTAAAATAAATTGTAGATAATAAAAATGCTTATTCCAGGTATCCCCTTTAAAAAATCATAATGTGGTATTAATGGAAAAACTGATACCTAAAATGAACAATTGAATTGATAAACCTGAATGAGATTTGTAATATTATTTTAATGATTTAATAAAGTTTAACTGATTGTAAATTATATTTTAAATATATTTTTGTGAGAATTAGCCAATGACAGGTCCTCTACTGCCATCTGCTGGATTAATGGCAAATTCAGTAAAAATGCCATTACAATCAAAGGAACATTGTCACTTTTCAGGTTTTTAACAGTTATACATGCATATTTTGCCTGAACTACCTGAAATTTTGGATGCATGTTTACAGTTATATGTCATATGTTTTTTACTAATTTTCAAAAAGATCTGAGACTTCCTTGAAGAGACGGCTTTCAGGGACACTTGGTCAAGGCCACATTTTGATAAGACCCTTTTATGTCCGCTAATATTATCAACTTTTTTGATAATTATTAATCTACAGACTCCAGAGAATTGTACTGCATTGGTTTTCAGATTGAGCAAAAAAACTACAACTAGTAAGCAAAAGTAGGTTTTTAAAGCATTCTTAAATTAATGATTTGACTGACAAAATAAATTATGGGTAATGAAATGTTTACTGCATGTCTCCTTAAAGTTTCACATTACTCATGATGTGGCACAATTGTCATTAATACTTCAACAGAAATTAAGTGATGAATTTTGACAAAATGTGATTATAAACATTATAATAGTGATTTCATCAAGTCTAAATATGCATTATAGAACAATATTAGTTAGTAGTATGACAAAATGACTACTTTAACCAGCAGGTGGTAGCAAGGACCAGTCATATTGACTCGATCACTTTAATTTAAAAAATATTCTGTGTTTAAAGTACATTTTCCATGTTAACTCCATTAAACATGCTTACACACACAATTTGTTGTAGATATTTGAAATACATGATAGAAAAATGCTTAGTGGAAGTCTCTTTCTAACACCATTTCTGATTTCATATCTGAATGAATGAATGGGAATTTGGTTTTTCGCTTATATCTCGGGAACAGGACGTCGAAAAATTCTGAAACTCAGAGGGTAGATAGTGTTTAACAGGCCCTGTGGAACGAGACCATCGCGGGAGTAGTGAGTGTTGGGGGTCGGGAGTTACACCTGGTCAAATGCTTATTTTTTTGTGCTTATATCTCGAGAAGGCCCAGGCCAAATTGCACCAAACTCGAATCAAGTCTAGTCGAGGAAAGGGTCTTTCCAATGAGCCCTTCCACGAGGTCCTCAGAGGTTGGGCTCGGGAGTTACGGCCGCTTAAATTCTGGGGTCCCGCGAAATAGCGATCCGCGAGGGGGCGTCCCCGAGGCCCGCGACCGATGTGGCCGCTCAAGGGTGCGGAGGGGACCTTGTCATCCGAGTTTGAGCTCGCAGGGACTTTCGGTTTCTGAGTTATATTTTTGGGGGTGTCCTCAGAGTGTGTCCATACATATGTGTGCCAATTTTGGTGAAAACATCTCATTTCGTTTTGAAGTTATAGATGCTTATTCAGTTGAGGCCAAAATTATTAGCCCCCCAGGAATTTTGGAACATTTTCCTAAAGATCTTTCCAATGTTTGCAGCATTGATAAAACTTGATATAATCAAACATTCACCAGTGCTATTTAGTAGCTTTTGGTACATTTTGGAATATAAAATACATTTTTAGGCTTGCTTTATATCAAATATAGTGAAAATGGGGTGGTCAAAAATATTAGCCCCCATGTGAATTTTTGCTTTCAAAACACACCTAATTAATCAAACAGCTTTCAAACCACACCTGTGCAGTCAATTGGCTTCCTAACAACACCTGAGCATTCAATCAGCATAAAAGGACTCCAAGGAACAGGGCACTTCAACACATTATTGGGAGAGACTACTTTTACTCACCATGCCAAAGACAAAGGAAATCAGTCTTCAGCTCAGAAAGAAGATAGTAGAGGCTCATGATAAGGGGGAAGGCTATACTGCCATTTCCAAGCGTTTCACAGTGTCTAGAACCGCTGTACGTTGCATCATTGCCAAGTACAAGGAGACAAATTCTGTAAGAAACAAGCCTGGGCGTGGTCGTAAGCGCAAGATTTCAAGAACTCTGGAGAGGAAAATAGTCAGAGATGTCAGCAAGATGCCCCGGACATCTGCCAAGATGATTGTTGCTGACCTGGCCTCTTCTGGAGTTGATGTTTCAAGGAACACAGTTGTGAGGGCTCTTCATCGTGGTGGGCTTCAGGGCCAACGTCCCAGAAGAACCCCTTTACTCAAACAGCGGCACATCACAGCCAGACTGAGGTTTGCCCGGGAACATTTGAAAGGTAAAGACGAGTTTTGGGAGTCTGTGCTTTGGTCTGATGAGACTAAACTGGAACTGTTTGGGCACATGGATGTTGCTTATGTTTGGCGAAGAAAGGGTGAGGCCTTCAACCCTAAGAACACAGTTCCCACAGTTAAACATGGTGGTGGGAGCATCATGCTGTGGGGCTGTTTTGCAGCCTCAGGCACAGGGAGCCTTGTTCGGGTGTGTAGCGATCTTTAGCGATCTTACAAGTATTTAATTCATTAGCTCAAGTTATGGGTGAAATATATGTATAATTAAATCATAACGCCTTATGATTAATTATAATATAAATCGACCAAAAAGGGAATTATACCCATATATTGTGAATTAATTACAACGGATTATAATCAAATTACATATATGATTAGTTCTAGGTTAATAGTTGTCTAGAAAAACTATTCTAGTTTGTCCAGCAAACTATGGGTTTTCTCATAGACTATTATAAAAGAAATGTTATTCTCTGGCCATGAGAATAACTTCCTATTATAGCATTAAAGCGTAAAGCAATGTTGCAGAATCAACGTAGAAGTGACTGGGTTTTTTTTTGAATGAGCAGCAGAAACAATCGAGCATGAATATAATGTATTTAATATATGAAACTACGGATATAGAGGCTATACGGCTACATATTTCACCTTTATTTATATAGCGCTTTTTACAATGTAGATTGTGTCAAAGCAGCTTTACATTGATAACTGGTACATTATTTGGCTGCACAGCAGCTCTTAAAGAATAGTGTCAATGCAGGCAGATCAAAGCACTGTTGAATATCAAATGTCAAGTGTCCCCAACTAAGCAAGCCAAAGGCGACAGCGGCAAGGAACCCAAACTCCATCAGGTGACATCAGGTGGCAGACAAGTGGCAAATAGGTATTTAAATGGAGAAAAAAACGATTCAGGTTGCCATCGTAAGTCCAATAGGATCGCAACATTCAAAGTATTTATTCCAGTTCCATCCAATTGAGGATCATATTCATCACGCCGGTATGGACGGTTGTTGAGGAACTGTGTCGTGGCTGTCGTGTCGATGAGGCCCTCACAGTGGATGATCTAGTTGACTCAATCTCTGCTGATACTTCAGGGCTGCATTGTGGTCGTGGCGCAGGTCCTTGGTCTCACCTGGATACGGCCCGGATCCGGTTGACTACGGTGAACCTCGGGATAACCAGAAAGACTAATATTAGCGTAGATGCCATTCTTCTTCTGATGTAACGGGTACATCAGGTGTTATAGGAAGTGTTCCCGGTTCCGGCTGACCTAATTTATGCAGCCTAATAATCCTTTAACGGATTTGAGAATATAAATTGGTAATGTGTTATGTGTATGCCAGGTTAAAGAAATGCGTTTTTAGTCTAGATTTAAACTGACAGAGTGTGTCTGCTTCCCGAACATTGCTAGGAAGATTGTTCCAGAGTTTAGGTGCCAAATAGGAGAAGGATCTACCGCCTGCGGTTGATTTTGATATACACAAATAATACACATATATAGAAAAGGAAAGTAAAGTCAGGAAAACAGGTGATCAAAGAAAAGGCAAATTACGAACAGTTAAAACCTTTGAGAGCCAGCAAGGAAACTCAGCTTACACATCGAGCTTGAAACGCTTCGAAAAGAATAGTTCTATACTTGCATGGGTTCAGGTGCTGTGGTTGTTTCGTGTTTCTGCAGGAGTTTCGGTTCGTGCGGCTGGATGCGATTGGTCCTTTTCCGAGGAAGTGTTCTTCGGCGGGATTTTCGAACAAGGTTTTAACTTAAGAGTAAAATAACCGGAAAATAAAGAAGAAAGGGTCCGTCTCCTAGGCGATGAAGAGTGAAGACTTCGGGAGACGGATGAAGAAGGCTTGACAAAAGAAAACTTGCCAAAAGATGGTCGTCCCGAAGAGAGGAGCGCGTGATGGAAGCGCGGTCGCCGAGACGTCCAGGAGAGACGTGCGTGAAATGGCGAGGGACAATTGAGAGACAATCGAGAGACACGTGTCATTGTGTTTTAAGGACAACAGACCAGAACGCCTCCTTGGGTACATCAGCCAATGATGGTGTGATTTTGGTGGGCAAACTTTTTCTTTGTCTCCATTTATGACCTAATTTGCATGGTTTATGAAGTGTCAGATCTGAGTACATTTTCTTTAAAGTACCATTAAAAATAGAAAAATGCAGTACAGCATTTTACAGTAATATGACATACATTTTCAATTAGGGTATAATGAGAGCTTTACAATGAGACCAAACTTGTCAGATGGCAAGGACATAAAAGGGGAGATACAGTTTATACATGAATTTTATCGTTTAGAATAAAACTACTATAACTACAGTCATAGCTAAGCTTATATACTAGGGATGCATACATGCACCTTGGAATACAACGACGGGTACACTTTGGCACAGTGTTTGGAGGATAAATGTACATTCACAATCTCCATGCGTGTTTGTGAGTGTCTGTATTGGGGTTGTGGCCGGTGTCTGTGACCACATGGCCCTTAGCCCCACCAGGGTAACTCTTTGAAGTCCCTAGAGCTGGTAAGAATTTCTTCTGTTTTTCTTCCATGAGGTAACAAAGGTGCCAATGAGGCAATTGGTCCCGGACTTGCCGGAGCCGATTCGTGATTTACACAAACAGTTCAGGAGGCTAAAAGCATTCTGAAGATTCTAAAGTTGGGCTGGCAGGATCCGATTTTGAACAGACGCTACAGTCCCCCTTTCGGCCGACGAAGTTCCTGTGTGGACCTCGTTGGACGGTAACAAGAGTCGGATGGCAAATGGATCATGATGGTCAAGCAGCAGATGGTTCCTACTCGTTTTCGGCCTTTGGTTCCTCAGATGAGGGGTCCATCTCGATGAGGTTTGGCATATTCTCCGTCTTGGTACCTCCTCTCCTTGGTTTTCTCTTGAAACCTCGAGGAAGGGCAGGCAGGCACTTGTCCATGGATTCTCGCATCCCGTTGAGCCTCTTAAACAGGATGAAGGCCAGGCCCAGTGTCAGTGCGTACCCAATTGCCATGGAGAGGCAAAGGGCTGTGTCGGCAGCAGTCCAAGCCTGGGCTATAGGTGAGCCGGTCAGGATGGGCAGTCGGGACAGTGCTTGGAGGGCTGTGTCGATGGGAGTAATGTCGATTAGCTGGGACCCCCCTTTCTCAATCCTCAGTTCCAGTTCTGGATCTAAGGTGAGGTTGTGATTCTTGAAAAAGGCTGGGATTTCCAGTTCTGACAGGTACTCTTCGCTTGGGAGATGGTACAATGCCAGATCATCGAGGTGGAGGATGGCACCTGGGGGTACCTGAATCCAAATACTTTGGTTGGGCAGGCTGACGCGAGTGGCAGTGTCATGCTGATCGTAAGTCGGGGTGGCCGTGCAAGTGGGGGTGTTGACAAGCCATTGATGGCCCACAATCTCTGCTCGTGTTCCGATGACTTGGGTGCGAGGCTTGGCCTCGGCAGGGCAGCGTGAGTCGCTGATCATGGGCTGCAACCCGCAGATTCCTTCAGTATTGTCTCTGAGGAAAGGCTTGCTAGGGCAGAGGTAGTGAATGTCTTTGGTCAAAGTACACATGCGCAAATTGGGAGCCAGGTACAGCTGTGGGTTGCTGTCGTGATAAGCTACCATATCGGGTGTGTGTATCTTGATATGGGTGTTACCTTGCCAAAACCTGACATTGACGATGTCTTTGAGTCGGTAGATGTTATCTGATTCAATGATGGGTAGATTTAGGAGGAAGGCCACCTCACTCTGTTCGGGGTCGACATGCAGTAGGATAGCACTACCCAGAGAGTAGGCGAGGTGGGTTTGAAGAGGATCCGTGGGTCTGACGGTAGCAAAGTCCAGCACAGTTTGTACGCGTCTTAGAGGTACAAGGTACGGGGGAATCCTACCCATAGCCAAGCTGTCCATGGAGGAGCTAACCTCCCGCAGCATGTCCGTCAGAGTTGTGACCAGCTGATTTTGGACAAATTCATTTTGGAAGATGGTAAACAGTTGCTTCATTGAGTTCACAGTTTGGTTCATCAGGACACTGCGAGTATTGAGAACCAATCACAATGCCTGTCAAGGATTTGCAGATGGTTTGCAGGGTTTTACTCTGTGTTGCAAGTTGTTTTCTCAGCTGTGGAATCTCAGTCTGAATTTTAGCCACATGCTGTCTTATGGTGGCTAGGCTCACTGCGTTGACACTAGACATGCCGAGGTTAAACAGGGTCCCGACGACAGCGGCGGCTCCGAGCAAAGCTCCCAAGAACCGTTTGGTACGTCGGTTGTGTCCACTTAATTCAGCTTGTGTGACAGTCATTTTCTCCAGTTGGGTGAGCATGTGCTTGACATTGGCTGTAAAGTGAGTGCCTCTGTCGGAGTTGACTCTAAGTGGCAGTCTGGACCTGGTGAAGATGTGGTTCATCAGGAGGTAGGCCAGGGTCTGGGCAGTGTCATTAGGTGCAGGAAGACACTCTACCCACTTGGTAAATTGGCACAAGACCGTGAGGAAATACTTGTTACCTCTTGTTGATCTGGGTAGGGGTCCCACCCAGTCTATCTGGAGGTCCGACCATGGAAACGTGACTCCTCTGCGTTGCAGTGGGGCTCTGTGATTTGGGTTTGCCGGTTGGAATTGACAGCAAACCAGACGTTCTCTGACATACTCTGAAACAAGTGTGCATGCAGCAAGATGTGGCAATGTCTCGTAAGCGGCTCTGGTACCATGGTGTCTGGCACATGGTGCGTCGTGGGCGTACATTAGCGTGACCCCCTTTTGGCCCTGTGGCACTACAAGCTTAGGCGCTGTGAGGTCATCAGGGACATACCAGAGAATGTTGTCTTCCACACGCAGCATGTGTTTGTTCTCATGCAATCGTTTGAGGCTAGGGGCCGCAGTGGGATTAGATGCTGTGATCGGGTGGTTGGAGGGGTTTGAGAGATGATTTAATACAGCTTTTATGGAGGTGTCGGAGGTGTCGGAGGCGTGGAGGTCAGCTATATCATTGTTGGAAATTTGTGGAGCCATTGACAATGGCTGTGAGGCGGGAACTGTTGCAGGAACAGTTCGCTGGATGCGGGTTATAGCTGCCACACTAAGGGTGGGCGACTGGGGTGGGTGTGACCATAGATTGCCATGTAGTGCGCCAGTTTTGGCAAGGGCATCAGTTTGGTCATTTGAGTCTTTGTCACGCCCTGGTTGCTTTGAGTGTCCTTTCACCTTTTTCCAGTAAACAATCATGTCGTGTGTTTGAGTGATGTCATCACATGCTTGGAAAAGGTGTTTGACCAGCTTGTTGTTTGCGGTCTTGAAGCCATTCTGTTTCCAGCCCGGAAGGTGGCATGTGAAACTGAGTCTGGCATAGTTTGAGTCTGTGCAAATGAGGAGTTCTTTGATGTTATGGGTCGATGCGATTTGAAGGGTTATGAGAATAGCTGCTACTTCAGCATACTGCGATGACTGGGGGCCCAACCTGAAGTATTGTGGTGGGCAGGGTTGGTCGTTTAACCATAACACCCCTGCACCTGCCTTTAGGATGCCCTCATGGTTGTAGGAACATCCATCGACGTAGGCAGTGGGCATACCTTGGCACGCATTCTCTTCGAAGTACTTGTGACAGGTTGGTTGTTGTTGTTGGGGTACTTCTACTTCCAGTGTCGAAGCTGGTGTGTCATCGGAGCAGTTTTGGCAAGCAGCCAAGCCGTCGCCCAGTGCGGACTTGTGATTTTGGGCGTATCGTGCCTCAATGTTGCGCCCCTGGAGGGCCATCAGCCACGTGGCTATGCGTGAGTTGGTGACTACGCCATCTCGGATGCGTTGGCTGTTGAGGAAGGTGATGGGTTGGTGACAGGTCTCTAGGATAACCTTTTGTGCTCCGATGTAGTCGGAGAATCTTTGGATGGCCCATACAGTACAGAGCAAAGCCTTTTCACAGTCTGAGCATTTACACTCTGGTGACAGAAGTGTCTTGCTGGCATATGCTACGACTCTTTTGTCTTGGTCATATCGTTGGTAAAGACCAGCGCTCAGGCAGTTCTTGGAGAATCCGGCTTCCAAGTAGAACTCCTCCTTTGGATTGGGGTAAGCCAGACATGGAGCTGTACACAAATGGCGTTTCAGTTCATTCATCGCATTTGTTTGGGCTTCTGTCCAGACAAATGGGCAGTCCTTTTTCAGCAGAGCAGTTAGAGGTCTTGCAATGTCCGAGTAGTTCTCTATGAACTGCCGTGAGTAGTTGCACACACCTAGAAAACTGCGCAGCCCTGAGACATTAGTGGGAGGCTTGATGTTTTGAATAGCTTGGATGCGGCTGGACTGCGGTTCAATGCCCTAGGAACCGATAAGTAGACCCACGTAATCGACCTTGGTCCGGCACCATTGTCCTTTGTGGAGGGCGATCTTGGCACCGGCAGTGGCTAGTTGGTTCAGAACATGGTCTATTTCTATCAGGTGGTCAGCCACAGTTGTGCTTTTCATGAGAACATCATCTACGTAGATAAGATTCCCTCTCATTCTTGCATCTGGACATGCTTTGTTCAGGAAGATGTTGAATTCAGCTGGTGAGTTGGCATATCTGAATGGGCACCGTGTGAAAGTGTACTGTCGGTTGCCAAAGGTGAAGGCCAGCTTGTGTTGATCATCTGGATGTATGGGTATAGTCCAGAATCCTGATGCCACATCAAGCGTAGAGAAGATAGTGGCTCCTCTGATTCTGGGTAGTTCCTGCTCCAGCTGTGTCATGGGCCATCGTGACAGTGGCACTTGCTGGTTCAATTTTCTGTAGTCAATGTCAAGTCAAGTCAAGTCAAGTCACCTTTATTTATATAGCGCTTTTTACAATGTAGATTGTGTCAAAGCAGCTTTACATTGATAACTGGTACATTATTTGGCTGCACAGCAGCTCTTAAAGAATAGTGTCAATGCAGGTAGATCAAAGCACTGTTGAATATCAAATGTCAAGTCAAATGTCAAGTGTCCCCAACTAAGCAAGCCAAAGGCGACAGCAGCAAGGAACCCAAACTCCATCAGGTGACATCAGGTGGCAGACAAGTGGCAAATAGGTGTTTAAATGGAGAAAAAAACCTTGGGAGAAACCAGGCTTAGTCGGGGGGCCAGTTCTCCTCTGGCCAACAGTGCTTTGTTACGATTCAGGTTGCCATCGTAAGTCCAATAGGATCGCAACATTCAAAGTATTTATTCCAGTTCCATCCAATTGAGGATCGTATTCATCACGCCGGTATGGACGGTTGTTGAGGAACTGTGTCGTGGCTGTCGTGTCAATGAGGCCCTCACAGTGGATGATCTAGTTGACTCAATCTCTGCTGATACTTCAGGGCTGCGTTGTGGTCGTGTCAAGGCGCAGGTCCTTGGTCTCACCTGGATACGGCCCGGATCCGGTTGACTACGGTGAACCTCGGGATAACCAGAAAGACTAATATTAGCGTAGATGGTGGGTCGCCACTTGCCATTTGGTTTGAGAACGGGCCAGATAGGGGCTGAGTAGGTGCTGTTGCATGGGCGGATGACACCTTTTTCCTCCATGGAACGAATAATCTCCTGCACTGGTTCGTGTGAGGCGATGGGAATTTTGTACTGCCTGACAAAGGTGGGAGGAGCACTTGGGTGTGTTGGAATGCGCACCGTGTGAAGGTTAGTGAGGCCACAGTCTAAAGAGTCTTTGGCAAATGACGCTTTGAATTTGTACATGACCTGTCTGAGTTTTTGACGGTCTGCATCATTCTTTAGGGCATCTGCATCTTTCAGAATTTGTTGGACTTGAGACTCGAACCCTGGGAATGGCTCCTCCACTGTGGTGTCATCTGTCAGGTTGGCTGTCAGAAGTGCAGCGCCTTCATGAGTTTCGCAGGCAGGTTGGTTAGAGACTGTGTATACCGCAAGGTGTTGGTCCTCCATCAGCTCTGTTCTGCACACCTGTTCTGTGGGCACCGGCATGATGGAAGTGATGGAGATGATCTTGAAGGGTGCTGTGAACACTGTGTTTTCTGAGCTCCCTTCGGGGATTATTGCAGCTGGTATTGAGCCAATGACTGGTAACATGACTTCAAAATCATGGAAGTCGTGACTCACTAGCCATCCCAGCCGGTAGGCCTTGGGAATTCTGATGTCGGTAGCCGTGCAGTTGTTGAACAATATGTAGATTACACGGGATGATACTTCAGTGAGGGGTGTGGCTTCCAGAGTGAGTCCAAGTTCCACGCCTTCGGGTGAAAGTTGGAAGAAACCCAGCTTGTTGTTTAGGGTTTGACCACGTCTCATGTTGAGCCGAACAGCGACCCCTTTGGTGTAAGCGGGTACTACAGCTTCCTGTTCGTTGACCAGGAAGCAGACCTCTGGAATGGTCTGGTCAGACATGAGGTTTTCAGTGTTGACGGGAACAACAGGGGGCTGTAAAGTCATTGGAGCCCACACTACCTCATTAATAATGTCCACATGAGCTTTGAGGCGAATCAGGAGGTCTGCTCCAATGTAGACGTCATGCGTTAGGTCCAGAAGGACCAGGAAGTAATGGGTTAGAAACCGGCCGTTCCATTTCAAGTTCAGAGCGTAGATGCCCTTGGCCGTCATCATGGTTGACAGGCAAGAGTCTAAAGGGAAACGTGTGCGCTTGTTGGCAAATGGGAGGTCAGGTGTGTTTCCAATGAGAGCATCGAACAGGGTGTGGCTGATGGCTGAGTTGTCTGCCCACAGGGCGAGAACAATGTCTATTGTTGTTAAACCATTCAGCTGCAGGTCTGCTATGACCTTGGGGCAGAAGGAGTCAGAGTCTGTGGTGAGTTGAAGGGTGCAGAGTAGCGAACTTGAACTTTGCTCTGGTGTTAAGACGGTGTTCCTGTGGCTAGCTACAAGATTTCCCGTGACCTCTGTGACCTGACAGTCTGGCTCAGGTGACCTGGGTGACTGAAAGGGCAACGGTTCTCGTACTTGAGCCCAAATTTTCAGCTGTCTGAAGTCCAATAAGGGCTCAAAGCGATCTAGCAAGTCTTTGCCAATGAGCAGGGGAAACGTGTCCATTGGTGAAATGTATACGGGGTGTACCAAGCTCACTGGACCGATGGTTAGATGAATGGGAGCTATTTGTTCAAGATGGACCTCATTTTGGCTGTACGACTGCACGTTTAGCTCACATTTTTGTGGTTTGAGAGTTCGATTTTGTCTCTTAGCTTTATCTCTGAGTCTTTCAAAAAGGTTAGTTGACATCAGAGTGAGATCTGCTCCGGTGTCTACCAGGGCTTCAATTCTCACATCATTTTCCACAGTGAGGGCTATATACAACTTTCGGGCCACCCCCTTCTCGATAAGGTTCCCCAGGAGTCTTGGTACCGGGGCTTGGGTGCTGACCGGTACGCAAGTGGGGCTTGTGTCATGTGGCTTGTTAGGGAGGCAGACAACCAGAACAGCACTTTCTGGTAACTTGGAGTCTTGGTCGTCGGGGTGATGACGTGGGTTGGTTTGCTCTGGATGTGCAGTCGTCGGCTGAGGTGACGGGGTGACGCGGTCACTTAGTGATGCACTAACTGATTCTGTGGTCAGTGTCTGGTCAGCAGTGATTTGGGTGTGAGGTTCTGTCGGAGGGCTGTCAGGGCAGACGTTGGGGGTAGGTCTCCCTCCTAGTCATAAGGAGTCTGGCTTGTCCTTGTCTTCCTTGTGGGGCTTTTTCTGAATCAGCTCTTTTAGGACCTTCAGGATCTCTGCGGACTCAGACATAGCTACGCTGTTCTGCTCCTGTGAGAGGTTGGACTTGGGCTTGTTCAGTGCTTGTCGAGAGGCGTTCTGTCTTTGGCGGTCGGGGCTGGAAGTTCTGGCCGATGAAGGTCTGCCATTTCTGGGTCACCGGCTGGCCTCCCACATGGCGCCGCCCTTTGGGTTGTTGGATGGACGTGGCTTGTCCCAGACTCAGAACGCCCAGTGTGGTGCTTGGGACGGGCACCCTCGTAGTGAGGCTGCCCTCTGCTGGCCGGGAACTGTCTTGACTCTCTGTTAAACGGTCTGTCACTGTGGTGCGTGTGTGCGCCCTCTAGGGCCAGTTCTGGACAGTGATCAGAGACCGGGTAAATGGTTGGATTTTTCTTTTCAGATGTAGCCTTCTGCTCAGAATAAGCCTTGTGGACTAGATCTCACAGCTGTTGAGTAGACATACTCCGTGGGGAGGCCAAGACTCCCAGATGATGACTCACCGCAGGGTGCAGATTTCAGAGAAACAAAATCTTAAAGTTGAAATCTTCCTCCATTCCTGGCTCGTTACGTGCTCCGAAGTAGGCCTTTCGTAGTCTGTTGTAGTAAGCTTGTGGGGTTTCTAGTCGGCCCTGTTTAAGGTCCATGGCCGCAAGGAGCCCTTGGTCCGATTCAGGGTCAGAAAACTCTTTGATCAGAGCCTGTCGCTGCTGCTGGTAGTCTGATTTGACAGCTTCTGGCTGCCGATCTAGAAAGCTGCGCACATCACGGCTGGACGTGATTCGGAGTAGATACAACCTGTCCCATGCATTCACGTTGGCCACATTTTGCAGCAGAAAGTCAATGTCCTGCAAATACGCGTGCACGTCAACACCCCCTGCTGGGTTTGGGGTGAAAGTGGGGATATTCTTTGCTAGCTTGTCCAGCTCTTTGGGAGCCATGCCGTGGCTAGTGGCACAAGTTTTCTGGAGAGGCTCACACCCCTTTGCTGTTGAAGAAGGTTCTTGGCTGCTCGCAGGTGGCATCTTGGGCAGTGGACTTTCAACCCCCTTTTGAACTAGGGACTCTTGACTGGGCCTACTGGCCAGGAGAAACTCTGTGAAGTGTGCTTCCCCTCCCAAGTCACCTTGCAGTTTATAAGAATGTTTCAGTTCTCTGTGAACAGTGTCCAATTCATCTCTTAAATAGTCTCTTTGTTGTTTCAGAGCAAGGATCTCACTTCGGGCCTGTTTAAGATGATTTTCGCAGGCCCGGGCTTTAGCGTCCCTTTCTTTCAGTTCGATCTCTGCTCTTGCTAGGAGAGTTTCACCTTGTTGGAGTTTTCCAGTTAGTTCCTCTCTGGATTCTTTTTCCAACTGCTCTTTACGCTCCACCTCCAGGTGGAGCTCTGCAAGGGCTTTTTGGAGTCTCTCTACTTTCCTCCTGTAGCTCAGGGTCGGATTCATCCACTGTCCCACGCTGGTCCTGGGTCTCGAGGAGTAGCTGATCGAGGTGATGTTGAGTCTGGGCCTGATTTCTTCGGGCCTCCTCGGCCTGAAGTTTGAGTGCCGCTGCTTCCTGCTCCAGGAGAGCGTTGCTCCTTTCACTAAGCCTCACCTGGGCAATGAGGTTGTGGGCAAGGCCACCAATGAGCTTGGCCCATTCTTTGTGGTTGTAGCTCTGCGTCGGATCGTGGGCCATTAGTCGATTTAGGTCCCCATCCAGCTGCTCACGGCTCAGGTGCTGGAGGTCACCGGCGGCGTTGGGCAGGAATGCGTTGGTCATGACGCCCAACCAGGTCTCGAGATGATCCCAGTGGGTGTCAGGGCTGGATGTTCGTGACATAGTGGCTTTACTGTTGACGAGAGAAAGACAGCACAAAAAGAACCAATGCAAGCTCGCGCAGAACTAGCGGGTTACGTAATACGTAATTAGCTAATCTTTGCGTGTGATTCCAGTTAACTGGTGCAGACAGTTAGTGGAATGTAGGCCAGACACTTATTGTTGATAGCCAGGAACGACCACGTGGGTTAATTTGTGTGTGTGAGTGCCAGATCTAAATAAAGATTTTGACAGGCGGTAGCTCAGTTGGTCCTCTAAATGACTCTGGCTGGTCGTTTATCTATTATTCAGCTTCTGTGATGGCTCTCACAGGCTCTGCCTTTACGTGAACTGAAAGAAGCAAACACAACAAAAAGCAAATAGAACAGAACAATAAGCAAATAAACAGGCATAAAATAGAATAGAATTAAAATAAGAACAGGAAGGGCTAGAGGGGGGAAGTGAAACTTAAGCTTCCTATCACGACAAGGGTTTATGCCAGGCCCTGACGAGGGCGCTGTCGCGTTATAAAACCTAGAGGGATGGTATGGCTTAAGAGTAAAAGGGGTTGGCCAACACTTAAATGATCAGAGAATATCTAATATTCTGTGGCTTTCAATAAGTGAATCGACTGTATGTCATTAATCTAGGCCTGGGGTGAATTGTGATTGCTCAGATAAGAACTCAATGGTGGGGGCAACCTTTCCTAGACGTTCCAGCACTCGACTGCAGTGTCCGTCGGCACCCTGTCCCTTTTGCACCACGATGCAACCTCTCAAACAGGGACCATCAGCACAATTGCACGCTCAGGCAAGGTGTTGCGCCAACGGCCGGATTGACAGGTCAAGATTGAGTTTTCCCTGAACCCAGAGTCTGACCCCGCAGGCAGTTACTCCAGATGGCAGTTCTGTCGTGCAGAAACCTGAACAGGGAAATTACACAAAATTGCCTTTGTTGTCAACCTGGACTCGTTGCCTCCCTGCACCTGACACACCCAACCTGCTGATGTCCCTGCGTGTTGCCGGGGGTACGAGGTCAGAAGTGTCCGAGGTTCACACACAGCCAGTGCAGGATCTGCCAGGCCAGGTGACTCCGCCCACTGGAACTCACTGAAACAACTGTCAACTCACCACCGAGCACTAGAGGGGGCACTATCTGCAAGTACACCAAGGGTCACATAAACAACTTAATTGTAAATTTAAATCTCAATCTAAATCCTGTTTAAACCAAATTTAAATAATTAAGTGTGTAGGGCAAGAGAATTGGGGTCTATAATGACAGTCAGAATGAACTAGCTAAAAGCAGAACAGAAATAAACAATAAGGCAAAGTAAAAACAGTTCAGTGGCACTTGATTCAAATTTTCATTAAACTCTGTTTAAGTAAATCCAAATAAGTGCATAGAATAAGAGGATGGGAGGAAAAGAGAGGAGAAAAACCTTCCCTATTTGAGAGTGCCCCACAAAGGGGGAGAGCTCCTTAATGAGCAAATGCCACTTGATGACACTAAAACTTAATTTTAAATTTCAATTAAACTTTGTTTGATTAAATTTTAAATAAGTGTATAAAATAAGGGAGGCTTGGGTGTGAGATCACCAGTAAATAAACTAGGATAAAGAAATAGATGTGAATAAAACAGACCACAAGGAATCGCAAGGAGGGAATTTCCAATGTAAAAATAATTCAAGAGAGGAAGAGAAAAAATTAAATGAAATAAAATAAAGTAGAATAAAATAAAATAAAATAATAAAAAAAAAAAAACGCCAAAGGAAGGGAATTGACTTATCTGGGGAGTGTCCACAAGGGGGAGCACTTCCAGAAAGTGAATTCTCTTGTTGGAAGGGGAACTTAATTCAAATTAAAAATTTAAACGTGTTTCAACTAAATTTAAATCAGTAAACCACATTCCAAATACAATTGCAAAGGATAACCATCAAAAACAATTATAACGGCAAGCTAGATTAAAGTAGCCAAAAGGAATTTGGAAACAATTCAGCTCAACGTATGGAGAGCAGAGCTAACCCAGAACGTCCACACGATGGCGTTAATGAGTCCACACAACAATGAAGTAGGGAGGGGTGCCACACACCTGAACAGATTGCCCTCTGGCGTCTGGTCAGAGGTACTGCATCCACCTACTTTAATTCGTGATATTTTAAATTAGCGCGTCTGTGGGGTTCTGATTCCCTTACGGCTGATTTAACTGCACTATCACGGTTACAAACTTTAGAATCTCGGCGGATTTTTTGGTGTCAGGTTACTGGACACTAATATACAACTTTTAACCACGGGTACACAACTTTGGAATCTTGGCGGATTCTTTTGGTGCCAGTTCACCGGACACTAATATGCCCCTTTATTACGGGTACACAATTTTGGGGATTAGTGGACCTCTGTTTGTGCAAACTTAGTGCACACGAATATGTAACTTTGCAGGATTTCTTCGCTGCTGTTACGAGTCACGCTGGATCAGGTCGTGACTGGCTCCAAATTTTTACACATCAATCGGATTTCAGATAAACTGTTTTCAGATTAGATTTGCAAGAGGTAACGTGATTGGTTAGCTATGCCAATGACGTTACCCAGGGAGCGAGACGCTATTTTGAATTATTGGACGACACAGTAATTCAAATTTAAAAGCGCTACAATTATGAGGCCTTCAGAAAGAGTCGGTGAGAAACTCGTCACAGCTCTTTTTCAAACACGCTTTCCTTTTTGTTTTATTCAAGCGGAAATTAATATTAAACTGTATTGCAAAAAGATTGTCGCCCTTTTGCAGATACAAGTTTGAAATATTAATTGGACTGCAGTTTATTTTACGGTCAACAATTGGATGCAGTGTTTACACACATAGCAGTTTGTTAACGTTTTTCAGGGTGAGGACGCGTTGCGTCTTGTCTCACTGAACTAGGGCGCGCAAACATTAAATCACAGATTTATTCTGGGTTGCTCACACATAAAAACCAAGTTTAAAACGTTGCTCGCATTCTCCACCAAATATACTGTAGCGATCTTTAGCGATCTTACAAGTATTTAATTCATTAGCTCAAGTTATGGGTGAAATATATGTATAATTAGATCAAAACACGTTATGATTAATTATAATATAAATCTACCAAAAAGGGAATTATACCCATATATTGTGAATTAATTACAATGGATTATAATCAATTACATATATGATTAGTTCTAGTTTAATAGTTGTCTAGAAAAACTATCCTAGTTTGTCTAGACTATTATAAAAGAGCTGTTATTCTCTGGCCACGAGAATAACTTCCTATTATAGCATTAAAGCGTAAAGCAATGTTGCAGAATCAACGTAGAAGTGACTGTTTTTTTTTTTTTTTAATTGAGCAGCAGAAACAATCGAGCATGAATATAATGTATTTAATATATGAAACTACGGATATAGAGGCTATACGGCTACATATACACAAATAATACACATATATAGAAAAGGAAAGTAAAGTCAGGAAAACAGAGGTGATCAAAGAAATGGCAAATTACGAACAGTTAAAACCTTTGAGAGCGAGCAAGGAAACTCAGCTTACACATCGAGCTTGAAACGCTTCGAAAAGAATAGTTCTATACTTGCATGGGTTCAGGTGCTGTGGTTGTTTCGTGTTTCTGCAGGAGTTTCGGTTCGTGCGGCTGGATGCGATTGGTCCTTTTCCGAGGAAGTGTTCTTCGGCGGGATTTTCGAACAAGGTTTTAACTTAAGAGTAAAATAACCGGAAAATAAAGAAGAAAGGGTCCGTCTCCTAGGCGATGAAGAGTGGAGACTTCGGGAGACGGATGAAGAAGGCTTGACAAAAGAAAACTTGCCAAAAGATGGTCGTCCCGAAGAGAGGAGCGCGTGATGGAAGCGCGGTCGCCGAGACGTCCGGGAGAGACGTGCGTGAAATGGCGAGGGACAATTGAGAGACAATCGAGAGACGCGTCATTGTGTTTTAAGGACAACAGACCAGAATGCCTCCTTGGGTACACCAGCCAATGATGAGGGTGCGATTTTGGCGGGCAAACTTTTTCTTTGTCTCCATTTATGACCTAATTTGCATGGTTTATGAAGTGTCAGATCTGAGTACATTTTCTTTAAAGTACCATTAAAAATAGAAAAATGCATTTTACAGTAATGTGACATACATTTTCAATTAGGGTATAACGAGAGCTTTACAATGAGACCAAACTTGTCAGATGGCAAGGACATAAAAGGGGAGATACAGTTTATACATGAATTTTATCGTTTAGAATAAAACTACCACAACTACAGTCATAGCTAAGCTTATATACTAGGGATGCATACATGCACCTTGGAATACAACGACGGGTACACTTTGGCACAGTCATATTTGGAGGATAAATGTACATTCACAATCTCCATGTGTGTTTGTGAGTGTCTGTATGTGTGTGTGTATTGGGGTTCTGGCCGGTGTCTGTGACCACATGGCCCTTAGCCCCACCAGGGTAACTCTTTGAAGTCCCTAGAGCTGGTGAGAATTTCTTCTGTTTTTCTTCCATGAGGTAACAAAGGTGCCAATGAGGCAATTGGTCCCGGACTTGCCGGAGCCGATTCGTGATTTACACAAACAGTTCAGGAGGCTAAAAGCATTCTGAAGATTCTAAAGTTGGGCTGGCAGGATCCGATTTTGAACAGACGCTACAGGTGCATGGCATCATGAAAAAAGAAAATTGTGTTGACATTTTGAGGGATAATATGCAGAAATCTGCTCGTAGTCTAGCCTTAGGTCGTCGCTGGGTCTTCCAACAAGACAATGACCCAAAGCATACATCGAAATTGGTCCAACAGTTCCTGAAGGACACCAAAACCAAGGTCCTGGAGTGGCCTGCACAGAGCCCAGACCTCAATCCTATTGAGAATCTGTGGCGAGTGCTCAAAGTGAATGTCCATGCTCGGAAACCACGTAATTTGGACCAGCTGGAGCAATTTGCAATGGAAGAATGGGCTAAAATCCTTCAGGAGACCTGTGCCAACCTAGTAAAGAACTACTCTAAGAGGTTGTTGTCAGTTGTGGCTCAGAAAGGGTACACTATTGACTATTAATGACCAGGGGGCTAATAATTTTGGACGTTTCATTTTTGCCCTTTCTTGTTTCAACTCACTATTTCAATTAAATATCCTAATCAAACTTAGTGAACATTTTGTCTTTGTTATTTTGGAAACAAATACACTATAAAACACTTGTTGTTAATGGTCATTTCCATGGAGAAATCAAGATTTGTCTAATTTCATAAGGGGGGCTAATAATTTTGGCCTCAACTGTATATATGAGAGCATAAAATATGACCAAAGAACATGTTTGATTGAATTTTTTTGCCACTTCCTATCAAAATTGACATTTGGGCCCTCATATTTAGTTAATCAGCTTAGGTTCCGTGTTTCCTACGGTGGTTTCGTCTTGATCGGACCAGAGCCATAGAGAGAGAGAGTTGCGACAACGGAAGTTCAAAACGCTTGATTGTCACGTGATTCGCGTAGACTTCAGATAGTTCCAGGAAGTGCTTCGGCGGCAATTCAAAAAGATAGGGTTAGAGAGGCAGAACCATGATTTTTGGTAATTTGTAGTCAGTAAATGCATCGGTTTACAATATTTATGTAATACACCTACATGTGAATGTAGTATGTGTATGTAGTTACAGCAATGTTGTTTTTAAAAGATAAAAACCTGCTAATATTTGAGGATTAGTGTTGTCAACCAGCGTTGCCTGCCTTTAACATATTTCTGGCTAATGTTACCTTGGTTAAAGACCATGTTGCAGTTGTTTTTAAGTATTTTTATGTTTTTAAACTTGTATGTTAGTTAAGGGCAATTATGTCATGTTCACTATGGTTTCACAAGGACATGAGACCTGCAGGTGACAGGTGATTGTCTTAAAAAACCCATTGCAAACAAGTGAAATGTAAAATTTAATTAAGTGAAATTTAATTAATCTTAATGTTTACAATTTTTATGCACCACATTCACTTATTACTATATAAATTCATACACAATATATTCAATTCTAAAACAAAACATGATTATACACACACTGACTTTTGCACTGATTTAGTACAATGGATTTATAAATTTCTAATAAACTGCATGTCAAACATTTTATCTGTCCTTTCCTACATGTTCTTGTAGTCTCCACTATGGTTTGCAGTGCTGCATGAGGATGATCCAGTCGCTCAAAGAAAGCAGTATGGTTTCCCCACTGACACGGAAAGGAGAAAATATGTTCAAGTCAGCAGGAGCAATCTAAATAGAACTAAAGATTGTGTGCTAAGTTGTGTGTTAACCATATATAGGTGTATCTGCCCTTTTTCACAAAAACCAACACTGGGAACTTTTATGTTTATTAAAGGTTTATTAACAATGAGCAAGGAAAAGCTTGCAAAATCCAAGGAGCAGAGACTGGCGGTGAGGGTACAACAACATTGCATGGAGTCTTCAGGATCTGAATCCCCTTTGTGCTTGTATTGAAAGCAAGATAAAAGGAGACAAAAATGGGAGAAATTAAATACAGTAGTAGTATATAATATACAGTTTTGGTATTTAGTATGATTTCCCATTTAGCCTAGTATGATTAGTTGTTTTTTTTAAAACTGCTTGTTGCTTTTAAGCATTTTTTTTTTTTTTTTTTAAATCTCACTTATAAACTTCCCTCTCCCTTTACCATCAATCCAAAAATCAGCTGAGCTAAAACATAATAGACAGACAGTCAACAGAATCACACCCCCCAAAAATTCACCCATATGGGTTTGCTTACTCAAATATACATTCTAAAATAAGGATTTTTTTTTTCTTTATTGTACATTTAGTAAGGAATAAGGATTTTACCACTTCCACCCACCACTACAAGCCCAAAGTTATATTTAACCCCGTTTAGAAGCATTTTTCTCTAATTACACAACGATGGATAAAACTGCATTAATAGTTTTTACAATTAATAAGCTGTTTTAATCTATTATCTAATCTACTATCTGATAACATCCCCTGAAACTATTTATTTAGTGAGCAATATCAGCTAGCATGCTTTAATACACAAGTTAATTTGACTCAGATGTACTGATAATATAAAATCGTATACTTTAAACGGCTTACCTTTTAAAAGTACATCACAAACGGTCTGTTCTACTGTAATTCTACGGCGCGGCTGCTACTTCCGGGAACTATTGAGAGGCTCCATGAGCCGCCATTGCTGTAAAAAACCGTTCCATTGGAGTCAATGGAGTTGTCGCAACTCTCTCTCTACATGGCTCTGGATCGGACTAACAGTTTCGAAGATATTCGGAAAAGTGTTTTAAGCGATGAATCACAACGTTGCACAAACCATAAGCTGAAATCTGACAAGTCTAGTATCGTTGGATTCAGCAAGGTTTCAGTAGTCTAAGCACGTGACTCCCGTGAAAATAAGTCGACCACATCCAAAATTATACGCATTTTCATCCAAAACCATTAAAAACATATGTTTTTAAAGCTTTTTAGCAGTTATAGCGCCACCTATGGTCCGATCTACACAAAAATTGACATGCTTGTTTAGAGTCATATGCTGCATGTGCTCACCAATTTTTGTGAAGTTCTGAGTTTTCCTTTAGGCTTTAGGGTATATTTAGCCACGCCCACTTTCTAAATGACCCTGTTACAGCGACCCAAAGGGTAAAGTTCAACGTTTTTTGATAATTATTGATCTAGAGAGTCCAGAGAATTGTCCTGCACTGGTTTCGTTCCGATCGGGCGAAAAAATTAGGACTAGTTCGCAAAAGTAGGTTTTTCACATATTTGCGAATAATTAATGAACGATTTGATTGACAGCATTAGTTCTTGAGGCAAAGTTGTTCAGAATGAGGAGATCTATCAAATGATATGCATATTGTGAAACACCACATGATTACAGAGGCGTAAAACTCGTTAGCGACAACTACTGGCCGATTTCTTTCAAAATTCTTACAGACCTCTAGGACCATGAGTCGAACATGCCCACCAAGTTTCATTCCGATTGGCCTCCATTAACCTTGTCTAATAGGTGCTCAAACTTCATTGGCTGATGGAGGCCATGTTTTTTGAGATACGCCAATGTCCTCATAGACTATCATGCCCCCTTGGACCAAGACACTGCATGCTAAATTTCGGTCAGGTGGTTATAACCATTTTAATGTTTTTTTTTAAGATATAGCGCCACCTAGTGTCCAATCGACGGGATTTTTTTTAATCGTGACCAAAGATTGAGCCTCTACACATCTGTACCGAGCTTGGTGCAAATATCTCATTTCGTTCTCGAGTTATAGCCATTTTAGTAAAAGTGGCTCCTCCCATTACGGAGATTTTTTACGCCCCCTAGCGACAGTGAATCAAAATTTCAACTTTTTTTTGATAATTATTGATATTCAGACTCTAGAGAACATTTCTGCACTGGTTTGGTTCAGATCAGGCGAAAAACCTAGGATTAGGTCGCAAAAGTAGGTTTTGGACAAAATTCAAAATGGCGGAAAATTTTTCCAGGCGGAAATGAAATTGGTCAATACAAGTTTTGTTCGTCATGGACTCAGCTTTCCAATGATTTAAGACACTTGAGTCTGGGACAAACGGTCTAGGAGTTATGAGCCATTTCGCGCATCTGATCGCTGTAGCGCCACCTACTGACCGATTTTGACGATTCCAGGTATCTGAGTAGTGAGCACTACCATTTGACAAAGTTTCAAGTCTCTAGGCCTTACGGTTTGGGCTGCCTGATCAGTTTTAGCAAAGAAGAAATAAATTAATAAAAATCAGAGCATTTACAATAGGTTTTCAGCACTTCGTGCTTGAACCCCTAATTAAAGCTGCAAGTAGCATTTACCAGGGTTCAAGCATTTAAGGCCTTTAATTAACACATATGCGTAAAAAGATACAAAGCTTTATTTAGCAAGCATGTCACCACTTAAATCACAGATGAAGAGTTATGACATATGCTAAACCAAACACAGAGAAAGAAAAGGCTTAAACAATAATACGCATGCTTACACATACAGTGGGGATCGAAAGTTTGGGAACCCCTTTCAGAATCTGTGAAAATGTGAAAAGAAGGAAGGAAACACGATGCATTAAGAGCCGGGGGGTAAAAACTTTTTGAATTTGAAGATCAAGGTAAATTGTACTTAATTTTTCTTCTGGGAAACATCCAAGTATCTTCTGTTGCTTCCGATGGGCAGTACTAAATGAAAAAAAAAATTATATTTCAACAAAATAAGAAAAATGTGGACATCTTCATCCTGTTCAAAAGTTTTCACCCCCCAGATCTTATTGCATCGTGTTTCCTTCTGGAGCATCAGTGAACGTTTAAACCTTTTTTAACAGTTGTGTGTGAGTCCCTCAGTTGTCCTCAGTGTGAAAAGATGGATCTCAAAATCATACATTCACTGCTGGAAAGGGTTCAAATATGCAAAAGATGCTGGAAAACTGAAGAATTTGCAGGATCTGGAGGATTTTTCTGAAGAACAGAGCTCAGTTTAACTGCTCAGAACAAACGAGAGACTCATGAACAACCATCACAAAACATAAAAACAGTCGTGGATCATCCAGGTAACCACACACAGTATTAAGATCCAAGGGTTCCCAAACTTTTGGACGGGGTTATTTTAATAAATTCAGCTATTTTTTTGTCTTGTGGACTATATGTAAACATCTTTTATGTAAAACATCTTACTCAGGACAATACTAAACAAAAAATAACATGCATTTTGTATGATCTCTCTTGTTTTGTTAAAAATTTTCACATTTTCACAGATTCTGAAAGGGGTTCCTAAACTTTCGATCCCCACTGTACACACACACACACACACACACACACACACCACTTATTGGTTCACTTTCATTCTGTGTCAAAACAGTGTCTGTTTTGTTTAAAGTACATTTTCCATGTTCACTCCATTAATTAAACGTGCCTACACTTATTTAGAACCATATGTGGCATATGCTCACCAATTTTTGTGAAGTTCCGAGTTTTCGTTTAGGATTTATAGGATTTTGAGTATATTTTGCCACACCCATTTTCTAAATTACCCTGTTATAGCGACCTAAATGATAAAGTTCAACTTTTTTTGATAATTATTGATCTAGAGAGTCCAGAGAATTGTCCTGCACTGGTTTCGTTCCAATCGGGCGAAAAACCTGGTTCTTGAGGCAAAGTTGTTCAGCATGAGGAGATCTATCAAATGATATGCATATTGTGTGGATCTGCGAAACAACACGTGATTACTGAGGCGTAAAACTCGTTAGCGCCAACTTGTGGCCGATTTCTTTCAAAATTCTTACTACACATGTGTACTGAGTTTGGTGCAAATATCTCATTTCGTTCTGGAGTTATAGCCATTTTAGTAAAACTGGCTCCGCCCACATCGTACATGTTGGCGCCCCTTAACGACCATGAATCAAAATTTCAACTTTTTTTTTTGATAATTATTGATATTCAGACTCCAGAGAACATTTCTGCACTGGTTTGGTTCCGATCAGGTGAAAAACCTAGGACTAGTTCGCAAAAGTAGGTTTTGGACAAAATTCAAAATGGTGGAAAATTTTTCCAGGCGGCCAAATCACACCAAACTCGAATCGAATCTAGTCGGGGAAAGGGCCTTTCCAACGAGCCCTTCCCAAAGGTTCTCGGAGGTTGGGCTCGGGAGTTACGGCCGCTTAAATTCTGGGGTCCCGCGAACTAGCGATCCGCGAGGGGGTGTCCCCGAGGCCCGCGACTGATGTGGCCGCTCAAGGGCCCGGAGGGGACCTTGTCATCCGAGTTTGAGCTCGCGGGGACTTTCGGTTCCTGAGTTAGAAGCAAAAATGTACCGGGATTGTGACGTCTTTGGCGGCCGCCATTTTAAATGGGGCCCGGTGGTTTTTGGCTCGGCGAAAATTCAAATATGGATTTGAATTTTCTTTAGTTATAGCCATTTTAGTAAAAGTGGCTCCTCCCACACACTACGTTTTGGCGCCCCTTAGCGACCGTGAATCAAAATTTCAACTTTTTTTGATAATTATTGATATTCAGACTCGAGAAAACAATTCTGCACTGGTTTGGTTCCGATCGGGCGAAAAACCTAGGACTAGTTCGCAAAAGTAGGTTTTGGAAAAAATTCAAAATGGCGGAAAAATTTGCATAGCGGAAATGAAATCGGAGATATACGTTTTGTCCGTCTTGAGCCAAGGATTCCAATGATATAAAACACTTGATTATAGGACAAAAGGTCTAGGAGTTATTACCGATTTTCAACTTTTGGTCGCTGTATTTGATTCGTCTTGAGGCAAGGAATCAGAGGAAAAAAGAATTTTTTTCTAACCCTTACGGTTCAAAAGTTATTAACATAAACATGAGCGCAAATTTAGACAGCTGGTGGCGCTAGAGGGATTGAGTTAGAGACTCCAAATTTGCTAAGGACAAAGATCAAACTGTCCTCTAACTGTGTGCCAAATTTCATAACTTTTCTGCAAGCGGTTCTATGGGCTGCCATAGACTTCCAGAGCGGAAGAAGAAGAAGAAGAAGAAGAAGAAAAAAAAAGAACGTCAACAGATACAATAGGTGCCTAAGCACCTTCGGTGCTTGGCCCCTAATTAAAGCTGCAAGCAGCATTTACGGGGCCAAGCACAAAAGCGGCACAACAAGCCAGCCAACACGGCCGTGAGCTTCAAACCAACTGCAACAGTGAGCAATTAAAGACCCATTAAGATCATTTTAGGCAAAAGAGCTGAAATATCACAAATACAGTTAATAATATAGATTTACTGGTTTATCACTTTCCACCAATAGGTGGCGCTGTGACCAAATTCATGCGGTATAGTCAGAGTGAGGTGACAATGACAATCGCAAAGTTTGGTGTGAATATGTCAAAGCATTACAGAGATACAGCCTCAAGAGTCATTTTGGCATCAAGCCTCTAATTCTTCGCTGTGGTATATGAATACGGTTTCGTCTATCAACACGAAATCTATAACATTTATTTGACATGGTCTGAAGATGATACGATTCACTTTTGGTGAAAATTGGACGAATGGTCTAAGAGCAGTTTGAAAAAGTAGGTTTTAAAGAAAATCAAAATGTCAGACAGGAAGTTTGGCTGACTATTGTAAAATTGACATCAATGTTCTCAGGATGACCCACAGAATCTATTAAGACAAGTCTCAATACAATAGGCCACATTTACATAAAGCTATTAGCATTTTTAATAAATGTTATTGCAACATTTGACCACAAGGTGGCACTGTCTTGAAACCATTTGAGAACCTTCAAAGCATGGTGCCGATGACACATACCAAGTTTCGTAATGGTATACCAATGCATTCATATAATAGAATATTTTATATCATAATACTGTATTGCAGTTAATGGCAATTTCGTGTTTTGTTCAATTATAGCGCCACCAAGAGGCACAATCCCACCAATTTTTTTATGTGTCCTCAGGGTGACCCCATACATGTGTGTGTCAAATTTGGTGCAAATGTCTCATTTCGTTTTGGAGTTACAGACATTTATATGTATGAGATCATAAAAAATGACCCATGAACGACTTTGTTTTGATTTTTTTGCCTCTTCCTATCAAAATTTTGACATTTGGCTGAAATTTTTAGTTAACCAGCTTAGGTTCCGTGTTTCCTACGGTGGTTTCGTCTCGATCAGACTAACGGTTTCGAAGATATTCGCAATCGTTTTTTAAGCGCTAAATCACCACGCTGCACAAACCGTAAGTCGAAACCTAGCATGTTTTGTATCGTTGGACTCGGCAAGGATTCAGGAGTCTAAAGATGTGATGCCCATGAAAATAAGCCAACCAGATCAAAAGTTATAAGCATATGAAAAAAGAAATTCTCCACTAGGTGGCACTGGTCCGAAACTTCTCAGGCTCCTTCAGGGCATTGTCCTGATGACCCATACCGAGTTTCGTAACGATACGCTAATGCGTTCGTAAAATACAGCATTTTGGCACAAAATTCAAAATGGCCGACAGCCAAAATGGCCGATATGGGAAAACTGGATATCATTCGACTCGGCATGATGCCCCGAATCCAACGAGACCAAAGTTATGATTTTTGGACAAACCCATCAGAAGTTATAAGCAAAAATAGCCATTTTTCATATCTCCGTATCAGTAGGTGGCGCTGCGCCGAAACGCAGCATGTTGCCTCAGGTCATGCTTGTGATGACATGTACTAAGCTTGGTCTGAATATGATAAAGCATTTCGGAGATATAACCTTGAGTCCAATTTGGAGTGCTCCACGTTGATTTTATTTGCGTGTCATTCAAGAATGGTTTGGTTAATCAAAAAGCTTTTAATAACTTATTGTTGGCATGGTCCGAAGATGATCTGGTTCAATTTTCGTGAAAATCGGAGTAACGGCCTAGGAGGAGTTCGAAAAAGTAGGTTTTTCAGAAAATTCAAAATGGCGGAAAAATTTTCATGACGGAAAATGACGTCATAGGGTGCAAACGATTCGTCTTGACCCAAGGAATCAGAGGAAAAATTTTGTTTCTAACCCTTACGGTTCAAAAGTTATTAACACAAACATGAGTGCAACTTTGGACAGCTGGTGGCGCTAGAGTGATTGAGTTAGAGACTCCAAATTTGCAATGGACAAAGGTCAGACTGTCCTCTAACTGTGTGCCAAATTTCACAACTTTCCCGCAAGCGGTTCTATGGGCTGCCATAGACTTCCAGAGCGGAACAAGAAGAAGAATAATAATAAAAAAAAAGAATGCCAACGGATACAATAGGTGCCTACGCACCTTCGGTGCTTGGCCCCTAATAAAAAAAAAGAAAGAACAAATTATAATAAATATAGCTGCAAGCAGCAATTACGGGCCAAGCACAAAAGCGGCACAATAAGCCAGCCAACATGGCTGTGAGCATCAGAACAACTGCAACAGTGAGCAATTAAAGACCTATTAAGATCAGTTTACGCAAAAGAGCAACTTTGAGGATTTACTGGTTCATCACTTTCGACCAATAGGTGGCGCTGTGACCAAAATAATGTGGTATGGTCAGAGTGAGGTGACAATGACACTTGCAAAGTTTGGTGTCAATATTTCAAAGCATTGCAGAGATACAGACTCAACAGTGATTTTGGCATCATGCCTCTAATTCGTTGCTGCAGTATAGGAAAAAGGTTATGTCTATCAACATGAAATCCATAAGTTTTTGCCGGCATGGTCTGAAGATGATACGATTCAATTTTGGTGAAAATGTGAATGGTGCTTGCAGTGGCAAAACTCGGAACTCTTGATCAGCATGATGCTAACATGATTACGTCCTGCTAGCATGTTTTAGAAAGATGCTAACATGATTAGCATGTTTCTAGCATGATTACCATGTGCTAGCATTATGCTAACATGATTAGCATGCTGCTAGCATGATGCTAGCACCATTAGCATGTTGTTAGCATGATGCTAACATGATTACCATGTTGCTAGCATGTTTTTAGCAAGATGCTAACATCATTAACATGTTGCTAACAAGTTTTTAACAAGATGCTAACATGATTAGCATGTTGCTATCAAGTTTTTAGCAAGATGTTAACACGATTAGCATGTTTCTAGCATGATGCTAACATGATTAACATGTTTTGCTAGCATGTTTTTAAGATGTTAACATGATTAGCATTTTGCTAACATGATGCTAACATGATTAGCATGCTACTAGCATGATGTTAACACGATTAGCATGCTGCTAGCATGATGCTAATACATTTTGACTTGTTTGTGTCATGTTTAAACCCTAAGCTAATTGTTATTAGCATGTAGCTATTCATTGCTAGCATGTGTAGCATGTTGAAATTCCAGTATGCTAGCATGAGTCAAAAGAGCCAACCCCCATGTCTCTATGATGTTCTGATGCAGAGATATAGGTCTTGCTAAATGGTTGCTAGGGTACTTTGTTTGGTTGCTAGGGAGTGGCTTGACATCTGCCAATGATGATACACCCAAGGCTGCTTGCCAATATAAGCCAAACCTCATGTCTCGACAATGCTCTGATGCAGAGATATAGGTCTTGCTAAATGGTTGCTAGGGTACTCTGTTTGGTTGCTAGGGAGTGGCTTGGCAGCTGCCAATGATGATACTCTAAAGGCTGCTTGCCAATATGAATGATATAAACCAACCCCCATGCCTCTATGATATTCAGATTTGAAGATATCCATCTATGCTTTGGGTTGCTAGGGTGCTCTAAATGGTTGCTAGGGCGTGGCTATGAAGTGTTGAAGGTGATTCGTGATTGGCCGTTTGCTGCCCCTAGTCAAATGAGCCCACCCTCATGTTTCTAGGACACTTCCATCCAAAGATATTCATTTGATCTTTTTCAATGGAAGTCTATAGAACTTGTTGCTATGGTGCTCTATATGGTTGCTAGGGCGTGGCTTGATAGCTTCACAATGATCCTGAGAGACTGATTGGTTGCCTGAGTAAAATGAGCCCACCCCCTTGTCTCTATGACATTGTGATCCAGAGTTATGTTCAATACAAAATCCCTATGTAATTTACCATAGTAGGAAAAACACAGTCACTTCCTGGTTCATGGGCACGGCTTCACCATAGTATGTCTATGGGGCAACTTTGGGCAGCTCTTGCACCCCAGGGGTACAACTTACACCCTATTTTGAGGTATGGTCTTGCAGAGCCTGCCAGCCTCTTCAAACGTGGTAACCCACATGTTTCTACGAAATTCTCTTGTCGCAATGTTAAGTCTATGGGATTTTTCGGGCGATTTTTTGCCCGTCGGGCGAACATTGTACACCCGATCGCTTATAGAAGTCATTGCACACCTCTCCTCAATGAGCCGGTCGATTTGACACCTCATTCGTGGGTCTAGGACAAAAGCTGCGGGACAAGTTACGCGCTGATGTTTTTGTCCAGAAGAAGCAGAATAATAATAAGTATGAGCAATAACAATAATGATGCTTTGCCTTTGGCAAGCACCATTAATAAGTATGAGCAATAACAATAATGATGCTTTGCCTTTGGCAAGCACCATTAACTAGAATGTACATTTCCTGAAGAAAATGTGAATGGTGCTTGCAGTGGAAAAACTCGGTACTCTTGATTAGCATGATGCTAGCATGATTACCGTGCTGCTAGCATGTTTTTAGCAAAATGCTAACATGATTAGCATGTTGTTAGCATGATGCTAACACCATTAGCATACTGCTAGCATGTTTTTAGCAAGATGCTAACATGATTAGCATGTTGCTAGCATTATGCTAACATGATTAGCATCATGATTAGCATGTTGCTAGCATGATGCTAACACCATTAACATGCTGTTAGCATGTTTTTAACGAGATGTTAACATGATTAGCATGTTGCTGGCATGTTTTTAACAAGATGCTAACATGATTAGCATGTTGCAAGCATGTTTTTAGCAAGATGCTAACATGATTAACATGTTGCTAGCATGATGCTAACATGATTAGCATGTTGCTAGCATGTTTTTAGGAAGGTGCTAACATGATTAGCATGTTGCTAGCATTATGCTAACATGATTAGCATGCTACTAGCATGATGCTAACACGATTAACATGCTGCTAGCATGATATTAACACATTTTGACTTGTTTGTGTCATGTTTAAACCCTAAGCTAATTGCTATTAGCATGTAGCTATTCACTGCTAGCATGTGTAGCATGTTGAAAGTCCAGTTTGCTAACATGAGTCAAAAGAGCAAACCCCCATGTCTCTACGATGTTCTGCTGCAGAGATATAGGTCTTGCAAAACGGTTGCTATGGTACTCTGTTTGGTTGCTAGGGAGTGGCTTGGCATCTGCCAGTGATGATACACCAAAGGCTGCTTGCCAATATAAGGTGGTGATTCGTGATTAGCCGTTTGCTGTCCCAAGTCAAATGAGCCCACCCTCATGTTCCTATGACACTTCTATCCAAAGATATTCCTTTGATCTTTTTCAATGGAAGTCTATGGAACTTGTTGCTATGGTGCTCTATATGTTTGCTAGGGCGTGGCTTGATAGCTTCACAATGATCCTGAAAGACTGATTGGTTGCCTGAGTAAAATGATGTCACGATGTCTCTATGACATCGTGATCCAGAGTTATGTTCAATACAAAATCCCTATGTAATTTACCATAGTAGGAAAAACACACTGGTTCATGGGCACGGCTTCACCATAGTATGTCTATGGGGCAAATTTGGGCAGCTCTTGCGCCCCAGTGGTACAACTTACACCCCATTTTGAGGTATGGTCTGAGAGAGCCTGCAAGCCTTTTCAAACGTGGTAACCCACATGTTTCTACGAAATCCTCGTTAGGAGCTATGACTCGTCAAAGTTCGTCGCAATGTTAAGTCTATGGGATTTTTCGCCCGATTTTTCGCCCGCCGGACGACCATCGTACACCCGATTGCTTAGAAAAGTCATAGCACACCATTCCTCAATAATCCGCACGATTTGACACCTCATTCGTGGGTTTGTGTCAAAAGCTGCGGGAGGAGTAGCACGTCAAACTTTTGTGTGGAATAATAATAATAACTAGACAAAAAAGTTCGTCGAGACAAACTTTAAGGTGGCTTGAAAAAGGCGGACCAGAAAGTTTGAAGTAGTTTTAAAAGTGTGAAGTTTGAAAGTTTGGAAGTTTAAGTTTTAGTTTAGTAGTTTTGATGGATAGATAGATTGATAGAGTCAGGGTAATCAAGGTGGTTGCAAGGGTTTTTGTTATGTGGTTGCTAGGGTTTTGCTATGCGGTTGCAAAGGTACTCGGGGTGGTTGCTAGGGTGTTGCTATGGTACTCAGGGTGGTTGCTAAGGTGTTGCTATGCGGTTGCCAGGGTATTCTATGTGGTTGCTAGGGTACTCGGGGTGGTTGCTAAGGTGTTGCTATGCAGTTGCTAAGGTATTCTGGGTGGTTGCTAGGGTGTTGCTATGCGGTTGCTAGGGTAATCGGGCTAGTTGCTAGAATGTTGCCAGGGTGATTTGTGTGGTTGCTATGAGATAGATAGATGGATAGAAGTGGTCAGATGATAGATAGATTTATAGATAGATAGATAGATGAGTTTGAATGAGTTTAGATAGATAGATAGATAGATAGATAGATAGATGAGTTTGAATGAGTTTAGATAGATAGATAGATAGATAGATAGATAGATAGATAGATAGATAGATAGATGAGTTTGAATGAGTTTAAATGGCTTAGTAATAGTACATAGAATGGCTTCATTGAGTCTAATGGGCTTCAGTGTGTTTAGATTTGAATTTTGACAGTTGGAGTTTTACGGAATGTTCAGATCAGCCAAGACAGTTCAATGAAAGTCAATGGGATTCAAAGTCAAGTTTTGATCGTCATTTTTAGGAAAACCGTAAGTCAGATCAGTCTGAAAAGATATAGCAACTAACTTCAGAACAGTCTGAAGGTCTAGTCTGAGTTTGAGGTATGTAGAGTTAAAGCTCTAGGAGGAGTAGCATTCAACAGTTTTAGGGTAAGAAGAAGAAAAAGAAGAAGAATAATAACTAGATAAAAAAGTTCGTCAATACAAACTTTAAGTTGGCTTGAAAAAGCCGGTCCAGAAAGTTTGAAGTAGTTTTAAAAGTTTGAAGTTTGAAAGTTTTAGTTTAGTAGTTTTGATAGATAGATAGATAGATAGATAGATAGATAGATAGATAGAGTCAGGGTAATCAAGGTGGTTGCTAGGGTTTTGCTATGCGGTTGCAAAGGTACTCGGGGTGGTTGCTAGGGTGTTGCTAGGGTACTCGGGGTGGTTGCTAAGGTGTTGCTATGCGGTTGCTAGGGTATTCTGGGTGGTTGCTAAGGTGTTGCTATGCGGTTGCTAGGGTACTCGGAGTGGTTGCTAAGGTGTTGCTATGCGGTTGCTAGGGTACTCAGGGTGGTTGCTAAGGTGTTGCTATGCAGTTGCTAAGGTATTTGGGGTGGTTGCTAGGGTGTTGCTATGCGGTTGCTAGGGTACTCGGGGTGGTTGCTAAGGTGTTGCTATGCGGTTGCTAAGGTATTCTGGGTGGTTGCTAAGGTGTTGCTATGCGGTTGCTAGGGTACTCGGGGTGGTTGCTAAGGTGTTGCTATGCAGTTGCTAGGGTACTCGGGGTGGTTGCTAGGGTGTTGCTATGCGGTTGCTAAGGTATTCTGGGTGGTTGTTAGGGTGTTGCTGGGGTACTCGGGGTGGTTGCTAAGGTGTTGCTATGCGGTTGCTAAGGTATTCAGGGTGGTTGCTAAGGTGTTGCTATGCAGTTGCTAGGGTAATCGGGCTAGTTGCTAGGATGTTGCCAGGGTGATTTGTGTGGTTGCTAGGTTGCTCTGGGTGGTTGCTATGAGATAAATAAATGGATAGAAGTGGTCAGATGATAGATAGATTTATAGATAGATAGATAGATACATAGATAGATACATAGATAGATTTAGGTTGATAGATAGATAGATGAGTTTGAATGAGTTTAGATAGATAGATAGATAGATAGATAGATAGATAGATAGATAGATAGATAGATAGATAGATAGATAGATGAGTTTGAGTGAGTTTAGATAGATAGATAGATAGATAGATAGATGAGTTTGAATGAGTTTAGATAGATAGATAGATAGATAGATGAGTTTGAATGAGTTTAGATAGATAGATAGATAGATAGATAGATAGATAGATAGATAGATAGATTGATAGATAGATGAGTTTGAATGAGTTTAAATGGCTCAGTAATTGTATATAGAATGGCTTCATTGAGTCTAATGGGCTTCAGTGTGTTTAGATTTGAATTTTGACAGTTGGAGTTTTACGGAATGTTCAGATCAGCCAAGACAGTTCAATGAAAGTCAATGGGATTTTTCCAAGTTTTGATCGTCATTTTTAGGAAAACCGTAAGTCCGATCAGTTAGAAAAGATATAGCAACTAACTTCAGAACAGTCTGAAGGTCTAGTCCGAGTTTGGAGTATGTAGAGTTAAAGCTCTAGGAGGAGTAGCATTCAACAGTTTTAGGGTAAGAAGAAGAAGAAAAAGAAGAAGAAAAATAATAAGTTTAAATAGCAATACAGAAAGTTGGCTTTTTCAAGCCAACTTAACTAGATAAAAAAGTTCGTTGAGACGAACTTTAAGTTGGCTTGAAAAAGTCAGTCCAGAAAGTTTAAAGTAGTTTATAAAGTTTAAAGTTTAAAAGTTTTCAATTTGAAAGTTTGGTTTTAGTTTAGTAGTTTTGAGATAGATAGACAGACAGACAGACAGACAGATAGATAGATAGATAGATAGATAGATAGATAGATAGATAGATAGATGAGAAGTGATAGATGAGAAGATAGATAGATAGATAGATAGATAGATAGATAGATAGATGAGAAGAGAGATAGATGAGAAGTGAAAGATGAGAAATGAGATAGATAGATAGATAGATAGATAGATGAGTTTATGAGTTTGAATAAGGATAGACAGATAGATAGATAGATAGATAGATAGATGAGAAGTGATATATGAGAAGAGAGATAGATGAGAAGTGATAGATAGATAGATAGATAGATAGATAGATAGATAGATGAGTTTGAGTTTGAATGAGGATAGATAGATGAGAAGTGATAGATAGACAGACAGATAGATAGATAGATCATAGATAGATAGATAGATAGATAGATGAGAAGAGAGATAGATAGATAGATAGATAGATAGATGAGAAAAGAGATAGATGAGAAGTGATAGATAGATAGATAGATAGATAGATGAGAAGAGATAGATGAGAAAAGAGATAGATGAGAAGTGATAGATAGATAGATAGATAGATAGATAGATGAGAAGTGATAGATGAGAAAAGAGATAGATGAGAAGTGATAGATAGATAGATCAGTTTGAGTTTGAATGAGTTTAGATAGATAGATACATAGATAGATAGATAGATAGATAGATAGATAGATAGATGAGAAGTGATAGATGAGAAGAGAGATAGATGAGGAGTGATAGATTGATAGATAGATTAGAAGAGAGAGAAGAGAAGTGATAGATAGATGACAGATGATAGTTGATAGATAGATAGTTTGATAGATAGATAGATAGATGAGAAGAGAGATAGATGAGAAGTGAAAGATGAGAAGTGAGATAGATAGATAGATAGATAGATAGATAGATGAGTTTATGAGTTTGAATAAGGATAGATAGATAGATAGATAGATAGATAGATAGATAGATAGATGAGAAGTGATATATGAGAAGAGAGATAGATGAGAAGTGATAGATAGATAGATAGATAGATAGATAGATAGATGAGTTTGAGTTTGAATGAGGATAGATAGATGAGAAGTGATAGATAGACAGACAGATAGATAGATAGATAGATAGATGAGAAGAGAGATAGATAGATAGATAGATAGATAGATAGATAGATAGATAGATGAGAAAAGAGATAGATGAGAAGTGATAGATAGATAGATAGATAGATGAGAAGAGATAGATGAGAAAAGAGATAGATGAGAAGTGATAGATAGATAGACAGATAGATAGACAGATAGATAGATAGATAGATAGATAGATAGATAGATAGATGAGAAGTGATAGATGAGAAAAGAGATAGATGAGAAGTGATAGATAGATAGATAGATAGATAGATGAGAAGAGATAGATGAGAAAAGAGATAGATGAGAAGTGATAGATAGATAGACAGATAGATAGACAGCTAGATAGATAGATAGATAGATAGATAGATAGATGAGAAGTGATAGATGAGAAAAGAGATATATGAGAAGTGATAGATAGATAGATCAGTTTGAGTTTGAATGAGTTTCGATAGATAGATAGATAGATAGATAGATAGATGAGAAGAGAGATACATAGATAGATAGATAGATAGATAGATAGATAGATAGATAGATAGATAGATAGATGAGAAGTGATAGATGAGAAGAGAGATAGATGAGGAGTGATAGATTGATAGATAGATTAGAAGAGAGAGATGAGAAGTGATAGATAGATGACAGATGATAGTTGATAGATAGATAGTTTGATAGATAGATAGATAGATAGATAGATAGATAGACAAGTTTATGAGTTTGAATGAGTTTAGATAGATAGATAGATAGATAGATGAGAATAGAGAGATGAGAAGTGATAGATAGATAGATAGATAGATAGATAGATAGATAGATAGATAGATAGATAGATCTGGTTTGATAGATAGATAGATAGATAGATAGATAGATAGATAGATAGATAGATAGATAGATAGATAGATAGATAGATAGATAGATAGATGAGAAGAGAGATAGATGAGAAGTGAAAGATGAGAAGTGAGATAGATAGATAGATGAGTTTATGAGTTTGAATAAGGATAGATAGATAGATAGATAGATAGATAGATAGATAGATAGATAGATAGATGAGAAGTGATATATGAGAAGAGAGATAGATGAGAAGTGATAGATAGATAGATAGATAGATAGATAGATAGATAAATAGATGAGTTTGAGTTTGAATGAGGATAGATAGATGAGAAGTGATAGATAGACAGACAGATAGATAGATAGATAGATAGATAGATAGATAGATAGATAGATGAGAAGAGAGATAGATAGATAGATAGATAGATAGATAGATAGATAGATAGATGAGAAAAGAGATAGATGAGAAGTGATAGATAGATAGATAGATAGATAGATAGATAGATAGATGAGAAGAGATAGATGAGAAAAGAGATATATGAGAAGTGATAGATAGATAGATCAGTTTGAGTTTGAATGAGTTTAGATAGATAGATAGATAGATAGATAGATAGATAGATAGATGAGAAGTGATAGATGAGAAGAGAGATACATAGATAGATAGATAGATAGATAGATGAGAAGTGATAGATGAGAAGAGAGATAGATGAGGAGTGATAGATTGATAGATAGATTAGAAGAGAGAGATGAGAAGTGATAGATAGATGACAGATGATAGTTGATAGATAGATAGATAGATAGATAGATAGATAGATAGACAGATAATTTTATGAGTTTGAATGAGTTTAGATAGATAGATAGATGAGAATAGAGAGATGAGAAGTGATAGATAGATAGATAGATAGATAGATAGATAGATAGATAGATAGATAGATAGATCTGGTTTGATAGATAGATAGATAGATAGATGAGAAGAGAGATAGATGAGGAGTGATAGATAGATAGATAGATAGATAGATAGATAGATAGATAGATAGATAGATAGATAGATAGATAGAGTCAGGGTAATCAAGGTGGTTGCAAGGGTTTTTGTTGGGTTGCTAGGGTATTCTGGGTGGTTGCTAAGGTGTTGCTATGCGGTTGCTAGGGTACTCGGGCTGGTTGCTAGGGTGTTGCTATGCGGTTGCTAGAGTACCCGGGCTGGTTGCTAGGATGTTGCCAGGGTGATATGTGTGGTTGCTAGGTGGTTGCCATGGTGTTCTGGGTGGTTGCTATGTGGTTGCTAGGTTGATCTGGGTGGTTGCTATGAGAGTTGCTAGATAGATAGATAGATAGATAGATAGATAGATAGATAGATAGATGAGAAGTGATAGATAGATAGATAGATAGATAGATAGATAGATAGATAGATAGATGAGAAGTGATAGATGAGAAGAGAGATAGATGAGAAGTGATAGATAGACAGACAGATGAGAAGTGATAGATGAGAAAAGAGATAGATGAGAAGTGATAGATAGATAGATAGATGAGAAGTGATAGATGAGAAGAGAGATAGATAGATGAGAAGTGATAGATGAGAAGAGAGATAGATGAGGAGTGATAGATAGATAGATAGATAGATAGATAGATAGATAGATAGATAGATTAGAAGAGAGAGATGAGAAGTAATAGATGAGAAGAGAAATAGATGAGAAGTGATAGATGAGAAAAGAGATAGATGAGAAGTGATAGATAGATAGATAGATAGATAGATAGATAGATAGATAGATGAGAAGAGATAGATGAGAAGAGATAGATGAGAAGAGAGATAGATAGATGAGAAGTGATAGATGAGAAAAGAGATAGATGAGAAGTGACAGATAGATAGATAGATAGATAGATAGATGAGAAGTGATAGATGAGAAGAGAGATAGATAGATAGATAGATAGATAGATAGATAGATAGATGAGAAGTGATACATGAGAAGAGAAATAGATGAGAAGTGATAGATGAGAAAAGAGATAGATGAGAAGTGATAGAGAGATAGATAGATAGATAGATAGATAGATGAGAAGTGATAGATGAGAAGAGAGATAGATGAGGAGTGATAGATAGATAGATAGATAGATAGATAGATAGATAGATGAGAAGTGATACATGAGAAGAGAAATAGATGAGAAGTGATAGATGAGAAAAGAGATAGATGAGAAGTGATAGATGAGAAAAGAGATAGATGAGAAGTGATAGATAGATAGATAGATAGATAGATAGATAGATAGATAGATAGAGTCAGGGTAATCAAGGTGGTTGCAAGGGTTTTTGTTGGGTTGCTAGGGTATTCTGGGTGGTTGCTAAGGTGTTGCTATGCGGTTGCTAGGGTACTCGGGCTGGTTGCTAGGGTGTTGCTATGCGGTTGCTAGAGTACCCGGGCTGGTTGCTAGGATGTTGCCAGGGTGATATGTGTGGTTGCTAGGTGGTTGCCATGGTGTTCTGGGTGGTTGCTATGTGGTTGCTAGGTTGATCTGGGTGGTTGCTATGAGAGTTGCTAGATAGATAGATAGATAGATAGATAGATAGATAGATAGATAGATAGATAGATGAGAAGTGATAGATGAGGAGATAGATAGATAGATAGATAGATGAGAAGTGATAGATGAGAAGAGAGATAGATGAGAAGTGATAGATAGACAGATAGATGAGAAGTGATAGATGAGAAAAGAGATAGATGAGAAGTGATAGATAGATAGATAGTGTCACGGTTCATGGATTCATTTACTCGCCCTCGTGTGTTTGTTGTGTGTGTATGGGTGTGAGTGAATGATTGTGTGGGCGTCACCCATTATGGTCTGATTGCTATCCGTTGCCAGCCGTGTCTTGTTAGTGTTTGTTATATATTGTGCGCGTCTTTATGTGGTCTTTGTCAGTTCGTTGCAGGCTGTCCCGGTGTCGTGTTCTCTGTTTGTCTCTCCCTGGTTCTCGGATTCTGGACTATCGTCATGTGCCCTGCTTTCTGGGTTGGATTATCCTTGGTGTCTGATACCCGCTGTAGCCCTGCGCCACCCGGTTCACCGCCACTCTGCACGCCACCGTTTCTGCACATCACAGCCTCTGCCTCGACTGTCATTTTGGAGTGAAGTTATTGTACAGCGTATTCTGTCAATAAATATTGTTTTACTTGCATTTGGATCCCCTGTCTGTGTTCATTTCCTGACAGAACGAACTGACCATTATGGATCCAGCAAGGTCGTCGGATCTTCAGGAGTTTTTGAGCAGGAGTGCTCAACGGATGGATCATCAGGACGAGCAAGTGGTGGCTACTGCTCGTGCCGTTCAGGCGTTGGTGGCGCAGGTGGCTGAGTTATCTACCCAGGTTCAACATCTCGCATTTCCCACTGAGCCAGCTCCACCGTCTGTTCCCCACCCTTCCGTCAACATCAGCAGTCAACTAGAGCCACGTATTCCTGCACCAGAGAGGTATGCTGGAGAACCAGATGTGTGTAGAGCTTTTTTAACGAAGTGCTCTATTTATTTCTCTTTGCAACCCAATACATTTTCTTCTGAGGAATCTAAAGTCGCGTTGGTCATGACGCTACTGACGGGACGTGCGGCGTTGTGGGGAACAGCGGTGTGGGAGAACAAACATCAGTGCTGCTCCTCGTTCCACACCCTGTCACAGGAGATGAGACGGGTCTTCGACCGTTCGGTGGCGGGACGGGAGGCCGCTCGCAAACTCGCGGACCTGCGGCAGGGAATCCAACCAGTGTCCGATTACGTCATCAAATTCCGCACCCTGGCAGCGGAATGCAAGTGGAACGAGGAGGCACAGTGGGATATGTTCCTGCATGGGTTGGCCGACCGTGTTCAGCAGGAGATTTACCAGCTGGATCTACCCACCAGTCTCGACGGTCTCATTGAGCTCGCGCTGCGGGTGGATGCCCGCTTGCAGGAACGCGCGGCACGTAAGAGGCCCGTAGCGCGCTTCGAAGAACTGGAGGAGGGCGGAGCCAGTGGAGGTAACACGGTCGGTCCCCCGTTCGATCCTGAACCCATGCAGGTGGGTAGAGCTCGGCTCTCCCGGGAGGAGAGATTACATCGGAGAGAGATGGGACTGTGCTTGTACTGTGGAGGGGCGGGACATTTTCTAAGGGAATGCCCCGTAAAAGGCAGAGCCCGACAGTAAAACCGAGGTTACTGTCGGGTGGTCTTTCCTTGGAGAAATCCTCGTCTGCGACACTCCTCCCGGTGAGACTACAGTGGGTATCGGGGCATCACACCTGCCAGGCTCTGGTCGACTCGGGGGCGGAGGGCAGCATCATGGACTACGATCTGGCCACGCGGCTGCACATACCCATCCACCCCCTGGAACAGGCCATAACTGTCATCGCCCTTAACGGACAGAAGCTAACCACCATCACACACGCCACGGAGCCCTTAACCGTCATCACTTCCGGTAATCATACTGAACAGTTGCCATTTTTCATTTCCAGATCTGCAATTCATCCGGTCGTCTTGGGTCATCCGTGGCTTCTTAAACACAAGCCCAGGATCGAGTGGGGCCAGGGGTCTGTGGCAGAATGGAGTAACCAGTGTCATGCGTCTTGTTTGTTGTCTGCCTGTTCTTCTGTGTCTCCTTCTGTGTTACAGGAGTCGTCGGTGAATCTGTCAAACGTGCCTGAGGAGTACCTTGACCTGAAGGAAGTGTTCAGTAAGTCCCGGGCTGCTTCTCTCCCTCCGCATCGTCCCTACGACTGTGCCATAGACTTAGTGCCAGGGTCTTCTCCGCCTAAAGGCAAGTTATATTCACTTTCTAATCCAGAAAGGGAGGTCATGGAGAAATACATTTCTGATTCTCTGGCAGCTGGGATCATCCGCCCTTCCTCGTCTCCCGCGGGGGCAGGTTTTTTTTTCGTGGGTAAGAAGGACGGGTCGCTGCGGCCGTGCATTGATTACAGAGGACTGAACAACATCACGGTAAAGAATACTTATCCTTTACCGTTGATGTCTTCTGCCTTTGAACGGCTGCAGGGCGCGTCTCTTTTCACGAAATTGGACCTGCGCAACGCTTATCATTTGGTTCGCATTAGGGAGGGGGATGAGTGGAAGACGGCATTTAACACCCCTAGAGGGCACTTTGAATACTTGGTTATGCCTTTCGGCCTTTCCAACTCGCCCGCCGTGTTCCAAGCACTCGTTAATGACGTGTTGAGAGACATGGTCGATCAGTTCATTTATGTCTACCTGGACGACATATTGATATTTTCTTCTTCTCTCCAGGAACATGTGCAACATGTCAGACGAGTGCTCCAGCGGCTGCTAGAGAATGGGCTTTTTGTCAAGTCGGAGAAGTGCGTTTTTCATGCACAGTCAGTCCCATTTTTAGGGTATATCGTGTCGTCTGAGGGGGTGCGCATGGATCCTGACAAGGTTAAGGCTGTGGTGGATTGGCCAATCCCAGATTCCCGTAAGGCCCTGCAGAGGTTTTTGGGATTCGCCAATTTTTACCGGCGTTTTATTCGCAATTTCAGCCAACTAGCCGCTCCTCTGACTGCCTTAACCTCCACCGCAACGGCGTTCAGGTGGTCTAATGCAGCTGAGGCTGCATTTTCCAATCTGAAAAGCTGCTTTGTTTCGGCTCCCATTCTTGTCGCCCCTGATCCATCACGTCAGTTTGTGGTGGAGGTTGATGCCTCAGAGGTGGGGGTAGGTGCAGTTCTATCCCAGCGCGCCGCCACGGACGATAAGATGCACCCTTGCGCGTTTTTTTCTCATCACTTATCCGCCGCCGAACGGAATTACGACATTGGTAACAGGGAGCTGCTGGCGGTCAAATTAGCTTTGGAAGAATGGCGTCACTGGTTGGAGGGTTCGGGGGTACCTTTCATTGTCTGGACCGATCATAAGAATTTAGAATACATCAGATCCGCTAAACGACTAAACTCTAGGCAGGCTCGGTGGGCTCTGTTTTTCGGTCGTTTCGATTTTTCTCTATCATATCGTCCCGGGTCTAAAAACATCAAGCCCGATGCTTTGTCTCGTGTTTTTGATCGTTCCGAGCGCCCGTCCACTCCCGAGTGTATTTTACCTGAGAGACTCATTGTCTCTTCACTCACATGGGAGGTCGAGTCGAAGGTCCACACGGCCTTAGAAGGGGTAACGCCTCCGCCCGGGTGCCCGCCGAGTCGATTATTTGTGCCAGAGAGGTTACGTTCAGACGTTATCCGATGGGGCCATGATTCCAATCTGGCTTGTCATCCAGGGGTTAGTCGTACCAATTTTTTGGTTAAGCAACGATTCTGGTGGCCCTGCATGGCTCGCGACGTTTGCAATTTTGTTGTGGCTTGCTCTGTCTGCGCTCGTGGTAAGACTTCTAATCGTTCCCCAGATGGGCTTCTTCAACCGCTGTCTGTCCCTTCGAGACCCTGGTCCCACATAGCGCTAGATTTCGTAACAGGCCTCCCTCCTTCACAGGGCAATATGGTGATTTTGACCGTAGTGGACCGGTTCTCGAAGGCGGCACATTTCATCCCCTTGCCCAAATTACCCTCTGCCAGGGAGACAGCGGTTACTGTCATTAATCACGTCTTTCGCATTCATGGCCTCCCGGTAGACGTGGTTTCTGACAGGGGATCCCAATTTACCTCCAGATTCTGGAAGGAGTTTTGCAGATTACTGGGAGCGACCGTTAGTTTGTCGTCTGGGTTCCATCCCCAGAGTAACGGGCAAGCTGAGAGAGCCAACCAGGATTTGGGGAGAACGTTGCGATGTCGGGTAGCTCAGAATCCTTCCTCCTGGAGTCAGCAGCTTCCTTGGGTGGAGTACGCACACAACTCGTTACCAGTGTCGGCTACGGGCCTGTCGCCTTTCCAGTGTAGTCTAGGTTACCAGCCACCTATCTTTCCTAGTCTGGAATCCGAAGTCGCGGTCCCCTCCGCTCACGCCTTCGTCCAGAGGTGTCGTCACACGTGGAGAAGAGCCCGAGAGACTCTTCTTCAGGTGGGAGCGCGCACCAAGGCCCAGGCCGATCGCCACCGGCTGAAGCCTCCCGTATACGTCGTCGGTCAAAGAGTGTGGCTTTCTTCCAAGAACATTCCGCTCCGCTCCGTATGTAATAAGTTGGCACCCAAATTTATTGGCCCGTTTACTGTCACCAAAATTCTTAGTCCGGTGACAGTCCGCCTCAAATTCCCCCCAGCGTACCGTAGAATTCATCCCGTGTTCCACGTATCTAAAATCAAACCTGTTTTTCATGCTAACATTAATCCGCCGGTTCCGGTTCCCCCCCCGCCGCGTCTCGTAGATGGGGAACCCGCTTATTCGGTTCGTCGTATTTTGGACGCTAGGCGAAGGGGACGCGGATTCCAGTACTTGGTGGACTGGGAAGGTTACGGTCCGGAGGAGAGGAGTTGGGTTCCTGCCAGGGACATCCTGGATCACTCTCTTATTGATGATTACTATTAACAGGTAGGCTCTCCTGGGAGCGCCAGGAGGCGCTCGTAGGAGAGGGGGTACTGTCACGGTTCATGGATTCATTTACTCGCCCTCGTGTGTTTGTTGTGTGTGTATGGGTGTGAGTGAATGATTGTGTGGGCGTCACCCATTATGGTCTGATTGCTATCCGTTGCCAGCCGTGTCTTGTTAGTGTTTGTTATATATTGTGCGCGTCTTTATGTGGTCTTTGTCAGTTCGTTGCAGGCTGTCCCGGTGTCGTGTTCTCTGTTTGTCTCTCCCTGGTTCTCGGATTCTGGACTATCGTCATGTGCCCTGCTTTCTGGGTTGGATTATCCTTGGTGTCTGATACCCGCTGTAGCCCTGCGCCACCCGGTTCACCGCCACTCTGCACGCCACCGTTTCTGCACGTCACAGCCTCTGCCTCGACTGTCATTTTGGAGTGAAGTTATTGTACAGCGTATTCTGTCAATAAATATTGTTTTACTTGCATTTGGATCCCCTGTCTGTGTTCATTTCCTGACAACAAGTTTGAGGACACGCAGATATCTTTTCACCACATCTGAAATTGAGGCAACTGAAAAGAAAACAATTTGAATAAATCACCAATGAGTTCTATGTTGTGTCTTGTGTGGTGTCTTGGTTGCAGGGTGAGCCACAGTGTTTCCCAAAAATGTTCTCTTCAAAAGGAAAGTTACAACTTAGATTAAGGTGTGTGTCTTTGATTTAGAACATCTGTTGTATTTTATAGTGTGAGGGCAGTCTGCTAATTAAGGCAAGACTATTTGCTTATTATTGGTTTAAAAAATGAGGTAAAAACTAGCCAGCATATTCTTTATATTTAATGATTAATTACAGCTTCACCTCATCAAGCCATAATAAGTAAGTACATACATAGTCTGTCTTTATTTACTTCATTCAAAACATATGTAAGAAAAAAAAAGTTAGATACAGATCATCGCTGACTCAAGAAAAACAAACAGAACAGTTAAGCTTTTGACATGTTGATTTCATGTCATTCAAAAGAGAGATGATAAGAGTGATGTTGCGGGATAGTGTGCACAATGCCTCAAATCCAGTTAAAAAGCCACTAACCCAGATAAGCACACGTAAGTCTGTAAGATGTCTGTTAATGATCTCTTGATCTGGAAAGCATCTGCTGTCTACATGTACGTGTGCTATCAGGTAAGATACAAATGATAACCTAAACACCTAGGCTAATACCTAAATAAGTACAGCATGTCTTAAGAGCCTACCATACCTCGCTCTCCTTTTCCGCCTGACCTCTTCATCTTTTTGTTTTCCTTCTTTCTTTTTTTACTTCTTCTCTTCTTGCCATTTTTCTTTTTATACTTATTTTTCTTCTTTTCCTCAACCGAAGAGTCAGAGGTAGAGCTGGAGCTGGAGTCATCAGAGCTTGAATCAGTGCTAGTATCAGTGCTGGAGTCCAGCATCATGGCCTGTGGCTCCTCATCTCCAGTGGCCATTATCTCCATGTTCCCATCTGTCAAATGATAAAACAAACACAAATAATGTTTAGAGCGTAACTTCACTAGAACTGGGAATCGAAAATCAAGTCCAATTCCAGAATCGGATACTTAAGGTCAGGAATCAGGTAGTTGTTGTAAAATTCAAGTTCAATTCCACCATCTATTCCTGGGTGTGCAATATTTTTTATTTTTTTTAGGTGGCGAAAGTGGCTGTTAAAAATGTATTTGTCTTTGAATCATTCATTCAAGAGATTCATTCAAAAACACTGATTCATCCAATAATAAAACAAGTAAATCTTGAGTGAGTCATTGAATCATTCCATTTATAAATTCCATGAGATTTTGTTTAGTTGTCTAATATTTTTCTTCAGAATTGTGAGAGAACTACAACCTTCATTAAAAAAAAAAAAAAGTCTCAATTTATCCAGAATTATGCAGCTCTATTTTGCACACAAACAGCTCTTAAATGAGTCCAGTTTTTATGTAGCTGGCTGATATTCAACGATACCCAACACCCTCAGCTCTGCACTTATACCCACTGCATAACATTATAGAATGTTTATTATTGTTGATTATTAATGTGGTGGAGATTACATTGTGTCTAAAGAGACATTGCAGAATTACAAATAATGTGTACAAAGTCTCTTAGGTTTGATATATACAAAAGAAAAAAATACAGTAGTGTTCTATTTTCAAGCTGCATTGTGTAGAACTTTACTATAACTATTATAATATTGAAGGCACCCCTTTTTGTTTCAATTAAACATTATGGACAAAAATCAGCGCCATGTAGTTTTAAATTTAATTATTTTCACATAAACGTGTTTATTTTTTAAACATGCATTGGTATTTTAACGTAAATGATGTTAAAACAAGATTTTTTCTCCTCAAAGCCTCACGTCTCTTTCCAGGTTTGTTTTCACAGGTAAATACAATTCATTATCTAAAAATTATGGAAATCACTTTGAAATAGTATCACGTAATGCTGAAGTTAATGAAGAAAATCGCACCCCTCCCCTGCATGCACACACGCATGTAGGCCTACTATACGCTACACACACACAGAGAGATAGAGAGAGAGAGGGAGAGAGACAGTTCGCGCTTTCATTGGGGAATAGGCTATCTTAACCCAAGCCATATAATGATTAATGTGCTGAAACATATGTTCATTAATATAAGTGAAAGTAAAATCCGCACGGCCATTCGGTGCGAAGCAGAGCGAGCGTTTTTAATTAATTCCTATGTTGAGCTTCCATAGGAATTACGTTAACTGAAAAATGCTCGCTCTGCGCCAGTGGACGCACACCATTATGAATGACCGTGGGGATTTTACTTTCACTTTCAAATTAGCGCCAAATCGGGAGCGGCGATTGCTGAATGGTGGGTTCATTATTATTCTTAATGAAAAACACAACAACAAAACAGTACAATGACAAACTCACTTAAATGGGCGCTTTTACATTTCGCTTTGAAACCAAATCTACAGCCGTCGTCTTGTTAGTCAAGAGTGAGGCGAAATCTGACTCCTTCTGCTGATCTGTGCTGCGACTCTCATTTGGCTCACGCTGAATTGAGCAGACGCGTTCAGTTTGTAATTGTAGTGTCTCTTTTTATTACTATAAAAAAATCAAAACGACGGTGGAGGCGGTGCCGCGGGACAACACCGACTATCGCAGCAAGCCTACCTCAAGCCATAATGATTTTAGGATGCCTAAACGCGTTATAACATTGTGAACAGCCTGAATGACGGCACTTGTGTGAACATTGATTTTAACGTCTCTGTTACATGCCACGCTAGTCTACAGTTTGTGTGTGAGACAACGTGATTGACAGCTTGTAGGTGCGTTATTGGCAGCGCGCGCCACCCTGTTTACATGAACGTGTCACCATTGAAAACATGAGGATTTTTTAAAGACGAAAATCGCACAACCTATTCGATATTCTATAATTAAGTCGCCTTACATTATTCTCATGATGTCTGAAAATAAAACATGAAAGAAAAAATTGACAGCTCATTCTGTCAAACTGACGGATACGCTTTATTTGTAGGGCAACCTTATGATTTGAAACGATTAATTTCAGTCTTTTTAAATGGAAGTTCCCCAAACCGGAAGTGCAACCCATAATTCGAAACGCAGTAGGCTAGTCAGGAATAAGGTGGATAGTGTCAGATGGGTGTGTGTAGAGTACGGTGCACGATTGCGACCATCCTGCCAATTTGGGGATTTTTGGTCTCTGACACCCTTATACTTCGGTGCTCGGATCCATGATTATTTAAATTGGTCACACTGAATAATGTAACAATTCATCAGATTGATAACTTGATTTTTGTTTTCAAATGAAAGCAGTATGCTGCCTAGCAACACTTGACACTTATCCCTGCACTAATAGAGAATGAGAAGGTTGCGTCACAGCGTTTTCACTCGCGTTGCATTTCGGGTTACTTTGACAGTGTTACTTTGACAGTGAGACCGAGAGAAATAGCGTGATATTTGTTTGCATTTTTGCGATACGCCGCAGTTTCTTGGAAAGAAATAGATAATGAGGAAGTGAAAGGAAAGGGGCTCTATCGGGAGAGACTAAATAACACCGCCAAGCGTCGCAGGGACATTCTAAAATGCTTAACGTTAATGTACTAATACAGTGATATTAACAGACCAAACTCACTAAACATCATACTAATAAAGTAACGTTATACTATTTAGGCCAACAAAAAATCAGATGAGTCCTGAATGATCTCAACGCGTTTAATAACACGTTATGCTTTTTCCTCCCATAGAAAACCGTTATAAGAAAACGCTTAATATGGCTTAATGTACTAAGAAAGACAGTGATATTAACAGACCAAACTCAGTAAACATCACAGGGCCTACTAATAAAGTATACTAAGTAATACTGTGTACAGAAAAGCAGTTGAGCCCATAATGTGAACGCAACGTGTTTAAATTCACGAGCGTTTTCCTCAGAAAACTGTTATAAAGAAAACGTTTAACGTCGCTTAATGTATAAGTGATATTAAAAGATCAAATTCGGCACAAACCAATTTTTCTGTATATTATGCTTTATTTTTTTATTTTTTTATTTTTTATTTTATTAGGAGTGCAAAACATTCAACATACGGTGAACACAAAACACAAAAACAACAATAAAACAGCAATGATAGTAACAGCAAGCAGAAATGACAAACGGGTAATAGTAGAAGTATATACGTAGCAATAGCATGTATAATAATAACGATAATAATATTTTGTGATGACGGCAACAGTAATATCAATAATAATAATAATAATAGTAATACTAAAGATGGTGATGATGATAATAATTTGTGTTGACGGCAATAGTAATATCAATAATAATAATAATAATAATACATTAATAACAATAATAATAATAATAATAACAATAGTGATACTAATACTAAAGATGGTGATGATAACCCAACAAACACAGAACGTTGGCACAACGTAGCCAACCTTCTAACAACGTTTTAACAACGTGGCCAAAAGGTTGCTATAACTACGTTGCGTTGTGAAGGTTGTTACAGCGTTGTCACAATGTTGACATCTGACCACCGCTCAGTTCCATTGCTCAAGGTTGCGCTTGGGTGTGTGGACTACCACTGGACGACGTGTACTCGTCACTGCTCCGATTGCTCTGGAGCGCGGATTTTAAATTACAAACGACCGTTGATCCGTCTCTTCATCGAGCCAAGATACGTGAGTATTGCTTTTATTTTATCCCTAAATAAGATATGCAAATATTCAAACACAGCCTAAATGTTACATTTATTTGTTGTCTACAAACTGAACGAATTAGAACAGAATAGTAGGCTAATAATAATTCCGGAGTGTTTGCGAGCTAATGTAAAATTTACCAGTGTAATTCTAGCTATTTCTTTTAAGTAGGCCTATGCAGAGAACGTTAAAGCGTCTTCTGGTCAGGTAAATGAAAAATATTTCAACATAACGCCAAAAGTTGTAAGCCATAGTGAAGAAAAAATTACTTGAGTGTTGGTTGACATTTTAGTACTTTATGAACTGTTGATTCCACTGTTAATGTTTAACGTTAGTCCATTTTTGGGAAAGTAACATAAACGTTTGTAACCTCGCACACAGAAACCATCTTAATTGCTATCCATCGAGAAACACGGTATTGTTGTTTTACCTTGTTTATTACTACAGAAGCTGTTCTTTAGTGTAGCATGTCAAGTTACCGACTTGGGTAAATTTGGTTTCATATTCAACATTCGGACTTCCGCATAGGCTACAATAACTTTGTACACTACATTGGACATTCAGTGGACGTTCGCAAGTAAGTATGCCATTAAAGTAATACTTGCCCATTTTGATCGATTGTGAAAAATGTTGTAGGGTTACAATCGTTGGTTGTAAATATCATGTCGCTGTTCAGAATTTGCAAACATTAACTTTATTGCACATTATTAGAACGTTCTTAAACGCGGAAGTCCGAATGTGCGAATATAAAACCAACTTTACCCAAGTACATTACCGATCAAAAGCTTGGGGTCAGTAAGATTATTTTTGTAATGAATGAATGCATGAATTTACACGTAATGTACATTAATAAATACACTAATCCAAGGAAGGACACATCAAATTGATCAAATATGACAGTTAAGATATGTAATCCACGTAAATATGAAGCAGCACAACTGTTTTCAACATTGATAATAATCAGAAATGTTTCTTGAGCAGCAAATCAGCATATTAGAATGATTTTCTGAAGGATCATGCGACACTGAAGACTGGAGTAATGATGCTGAGAAAATTCAGCTTTGATCTCAGGAATAAATTATAAATTGTAATACTAGTTATTTTAAATTGTAATAATTTATATATGTAATAATTTATTATATAATAATAAATATTGTATTTTTGATAAAAATACAATGAATGTACCCTTGGAAAGTAAAGTGAATTCCTTCAAAAAACAAACAACAAAACAAATCTTACAGGCTCCAAACTTACTAACAATAGTGTATGTTACAAGTGCATGTAAATCTTTGCTAGGGTTGAAATCAAGCTATTATTCTTATGTTTATTTATTTATTATTGCTTTACTCAACAGGCTATTTTCTTACTCATTTTCAGTCACATGACTGGATCGGAGACCTGGAGGGCAAAACATCCATAGAACTGCAGGACAGGCCTGACAGACCTGTTTCTAACAACAAATATTACATCGCATCTCAAAAAGGTAAACAAAATATGTGAGTAAAATGCATGTCCATTTGGGCACTTGCTGCAGTATTTCAATCACTAAACAGTAGAGTATCCACATACAGCACCTGCTAATAAAACAGTGAGATTAAAAGATATAAAATTCTTTATACAGTTTATCTGTGATGCATACTACTGTATATACAAGGTAGGCAAGAATGAGCCCAGAATATGAACGCCACTCACTAACTGGGCAAGCAGATAAGCCTAGAACATAAATGCAATGCCTAATAATAAACTATGTGTTGCATTTATGTTTCAAATATCATAGCACATACTATATATATATAGTATGCATCATCAATAAGGTGTATATTGAATTTGGCCTTGTTTTACCCTCCAGGTGGGTGTTATATAAAAACTAGCAATGAAGGTAAGCATACACTATTTTAAGTATTTTCTTGTAAACCATCAAATGGGTCTATTAATGAATCTATTAAATTTAATACAATTAAAGATTAAGTAACAATAAAAAGGTAACACTTTCAGAATGTTTTCTTTTGTGGAATTCACCTCAGATCAGTGTAGCTGTAATTCCTGATGCATGGATGCATTAGACAAGGTAAGTACTGTGTGAAAGTGATGTTAGATACAAAAATCTCTCTCTCTTGTTTTTTTAGGCAATATCAACACTATACAACAGGCCCTGCTCTCCTCACCAAGAACAAGTAAAAATTTATCTAAAAAGATTTTTTTTTATTTTTTTTTATTTATATTTTTTTATATTTTGTGAACTATAACTTTGTTGTCATTTGTCTATAACAGCAGATAGTAGTATTATTAACAATATGATTCTGCATACTATTTTCAGCACCCTGAGCCATCACGGACATGGAAAGGTCTTGACACCTTGCCAAGAACTGGATTTTTTGGTAAGCATAAATAGATACGCAGATTTACAATACACTATGTATGAAAGCCCAACGATGCACCCTAGATGTATGTTTATGTAGATATTTTTTTATTATTGTCTGGACAAGTCAAGATTTGTCTGCATCATTATCAGAAGGCAGTATATCGGTGAGAAAACTGACTCGTTCTTTGTGCCAGATATTGGACTTCTGCATGTTTTGTTGTTCCTATGAGTGAATGATTAAGAAACCACACATACCCCTATGGGGGAATGCCTGTAATACTTCATACATGCAGCTATAATACAAATAAAATCCTTCAAATGGGACCCGCTCTCTCGCTCCAGTTTCTCTAACCGGAAACTCCCACCACCATTTCTACTAGTGCTTAACCGAAGCCTTTGAGAATCCCTTACGCTCGCACATGGTCCTTCGAGCCAGATGGTACATCTGTAGAGATGGATCCTGATCCTGCCACTACAGCAGATCCTGCGGTTCGAACCCGCACACAAAGAGAGCGACATCTACCAGCCCATCTTGAGGATTATGAAGTCCAGCTTCCTGCGCACTTGCACTCAGCACCCCCCGCAGCTGACACCTCTTCCCAGAGACATTCTAGACATTCCTCTAAGTCAATTTCTTCTGGTACAGCCTCCAACGCAACATACAGATCACGCCGCAGTGCATCAAGCCGATCTCCAAGACACGCCCTCTCTGACGTCCAAGCTGCAGTGCTGGAGGAAAGACTAAAGGCTCTTGAACTAGAGGAACTGCAACATCAGATTGAAGAGGATGATACAGCAGATAAGGAATGTCAGAGACTTGATGACCAAGCTAAAGAGGCACTCAAAGCCAGAGAAGCTTTGGCTAAACAAATCGCGGCATGACGGCGTCTCAAGAAAGCACAAAATGAGCTTGAGGTTGCCAAGCTAGTCACCTCGCTCCTTAAACAGGACACCCACAATGTGGATCACAGTCTAGCATCACCAGTGATTTACCTGAAGCACTACCGGGAGTAAGCCCACCTCAACAGAGAGCTGCTACTAGTAATATTTTCATATCATCTGCCCAGGAAATGCAGGGACATTCTACACCACACCCTGTCTTTCTTACCTCGGAGGCATCAGTATTGCCTCCTCCAGCACCACATGTGTTACCAACCACAGCCTTAGCAGCTGAAGCTTTCTCCAGTGCCCAGGACTTTACTCCTGATGTCCGCCATTCTGATGTAGTGACATGGTCATCACCCCCCCTCGCAGCAGCTGTGTCCACTTCAGCGTCTAGAACTGCTTTCACTGGTCCTTCACCCATTCACCCAGCTACAGTTACAGTGCAGCCAACCCCTCCTGTCACCACTGTAACTTACCATCAGATACCTGCTGTTAGTGTGCCTCCCTCAGTAGCTTCACCTCTGGATCCTTTAGCCTTAGGGGCTTCAGTACATCCTCAGCCACACCAAGTGCTGTATCCTCACACTCCAGTGGCATTCCCAGCACCTCATCCAGCTCCATCTCATGCCCTTCCACCTCAGGCAGCAATCTATATACCTCAAACCCAGCCTCCCGGACCAGAGATGTTAGTTGCTTCTGCCTATGGTGTCCCAAAACCTGTCATACCAACCTTTGAAACAGGGCGTGAAAGTGACTTTGCACTGCTCAAAATGGCATTGGACAATCTAATGAATAGCCAACAACACTTAAGTGAACAGTACAAGTATCAAGTGCTCCTAGGTCACTTAAAGCTTCCCAGCGCTCTTCAGCTCGCCAAGGCGTATATGCACGATCCCTGGCCGTACACAGCTGCACTACAAGCACTGCAAGATAAATATGGTCAACCACGCCAACTAGTCCAGTGTGAGTTAGGTGCCATATTGAATGCTCCTGCTGTAAAGTTTGGAGATGCTGAAGCTTTTGATGACTTTGCCCTGTCTATCCATTCATTGGTAGGGATGCTCAGAACACTAGAGGGTCCAAATGGCTATGAATTAAGGTGTGGATCTCATGTTGATCGCCTCCTGAGCAAAATGCCACCGTCATATCGTGACAGTTTTGTTGAGTACTGCTTTAGCCACGGTATTCTCCAGACTGGCACAGACCGTACTTTCACCCTGCCCGATTTCTCTGCCTGGCTACAGCTGAAATCTCAGGCTAAGCGTATTTCAAACAGGGCAGCAGCACTCTATCAAAGTGAGGTAACCAGGACACCTTCTCCTCTTAAGGACAGATCCACTTCAATCCTTTACTCCACTAACAGTACCTCACCTGTTCAAGGACAAGCAAGAGTGAAGACACCCAAGTTTCAACCGTATTGTCCTTATTGCAATAATAAGGATCATTTCCTGAACTCTTGCTCTAAATTTAAGTTACTAACCACAGAGCAAATAATGAAGTGGATAACGGAAGGAAAGCGGTGTTGGAAATGTGGAAGGGCACATGCTACAGACAGCTGCACTCTGAAGCGAGGATGCAAGACTTGCAAAGAGCTTCACCTTACCGTTCTCCATGAAGCGGCCTTGCAGACACAAAAGAATGTTCTTCTGGTCAATGTCCCCTCTTCCCAGGTGTACTTAGATCGCCCCAATCGATCTCCAAAGGTGATGCTAAAGGTAGTTAAGGTCCTACTTCATCACAGAGATAAAGCCATGGAGACACATGCAGTGTTAGACGACGGCTCTGAGCGTAGCATCGTACTGCCACAGGCTGTGGAACAGTTAAACCTTACCACAGTGCCTGAAACACTCACCTTACGTACAATACGTCAGGATGTACTTCACTTAAATGGAGCATCTGTTTCCCTCTCTGTGTCACCTTTAAACAGACCAACTAAGAAGTTCCAGATTAATCATGCCTTCACTGCAGAGAATCTGAGACTGTCTGAACACTCTTATCCAGTAGCTGCTCTCCAACGAAAATATGCCCATATCCGGTCCTTACCATTGCCACAGATTGAGCGAGCACAACCCTTGCTACTCATTGGGTCAGACATGCCTCACCTACTCGTGCCAGTCCAGCCCATACGAATGGGACCTCCTAATGCACCCATAGCTGTTCACACCAGACTCGGTTGGACTCTCCAAGGCCCTGTTGGGTACAGTCAAACTGCTCCTTGTGACCAAGAATGTCTCTATAGATACTCAGAATGCTGAGCTACTCAAGAACGTTGAGCATCTTTGGCAGATTGACACTCTACCTTACATTAACGAAACAACAGCCACTCGTTCCAAAAAGGACGAGCACGCTCTCACACTACTTCAATCCCGCACTACTAGGGTAGAGGTAGACGGCACTCTACGATATGCCACTCCTTTGCTCAGACGACCGAATGCTGTCACCCTTAAAGCCCCAAAGGAAGCAGTACTGGCATCCCTTCGCAGCACTGAACGGAGACTCGCCAAAGACCCGAACCTCTCTGAAGCATACTGCACTGAGATGGACAAATTAGAACAGGCTGGCTATGTGGCAGAAATCTCCCCTCAGGAAGCTGAGAAGTCCACTGAATCCTGGTACATTCCTCACCATATGGTGAAACACAATGGCAAAAACAGGATTGTGTTTAACTGTTCTTTCCAGTATCAGGGTCAGTCATTAAATGAACACCTTATTCCTGGCCCCATACTTGGTCCATCTTTGCTTGGAGTTCTGCTTCGGTTCAGACAGCACACCGTGGCTGTAAGCGGAGATGTGAAAGGTATGTTTCACCAAGTTCGCCTATTGCCAGATGACAAGGCGATCTTGCGCTTCCTCTGGAGAAACATGCAAAGGACTGAGCAGCCAAAGATCTATGAGTGGCAAGTGCTACCGTTCGGCACAACGTGCAGTCCTTGTTGTGCTATATATGCACTGCAACAAGTAGCCCATGACAACAGCGTAACCGATCCCATTCTAGTCGAATCAGTGACCCAGTCATTCTACGTAGACAATTGTCTTCAAAGTACACAATCAACTGAAAAGGCCAGAGCTCTTGTAGATGGTCTACGCCAATTGCTGCTTAATGGAGGGTTCGATCTTCGCCAATGGGCGAGCAACAAACCAGAAGTCATTGAGCACCTTCCATCAGAAGCAAGGTCACAAAGCAGTGAGTTATGGTTATCCCAAAAGTGTCCAGATCTTTTAGAGGGCACACTTGGATTGCGATGGAACTGTCTCAGTGATTCCTTAGGATACAAGCCTCGCCAGGTGGAATGTCTCAAACCAACCTTAAGAAATATCTACAAGGTATTGGCATCGCAGTATGACCCTCTCGGTTTCCTGATTCCATTCACCACCCAGGCCAAGATACTCATTCAGGATCTGTGGAAAAATCATGTGGGATGGGATGATCTCATTGAGTCTGATAGCCTACGAAATAGATGGCAAACCTGGGTACAGGAACTACCTGATTTGGAGCATCTAGAGGTTCCCAGATGCTACACTCCATCTCAGGTACATGATGAGGCATGTACCAGAGACCTACATGTTTTCTGTGATGCCTCTGAGAGAGCCTACGGCTCAGTATCATATATGCGCACAGAAGACAAAGATGGCCATGTACACATTTCATTTGTGCTGGCTCGTTCACGTGTAGCACCCAGGAAACAAATGTCAATGCCACGACTTGAACTGAGTGCAGCACTTACTGGAGCACAAATAGCTAAAGTCCTCCAAACAGAACTCACAGTCACCATCAGGCAAGTCATTCTCTGGTCAGATTCCACCACTGTCCTTCGCTGGCTGTTGTCTGACTCCTGCAGGTATAAGGTCTTTGTAGGAACTCGAGTCACTGAAATTCAGTCCCTCACAGACATTAGTTCCTGGAGGTATGTGGATTCAGGGAATAACCCAGCAGACGACATAACGCGTGGAAAGTCCTTAAAGGAGTTGATACAATCATGCCGTTGGGCTAATGGACCAGACTTCTTGTATCAATCAGAAGCCTCCTGGCCAAACATGCCAGCTGCTGACCCTGAACCAGATACTGAATTAAAGAAGTCAGCACTCTGCCTGCACCTGTGTACCAGTCCTGATGTACAACTCCCAGATGCAAATCAGTATAACACCTGGAAGGACGTGGTAAAGGCCACAGTGGCGTGCTTACACGGGGCGGCTCAATCTCCCACACAAATGGATGAAGCTGAGCATTATGTTACAGCAGAGAAGCTCCTCCTCCAACAAGCCCAAAGAGATTCCTTTCCAGAGGAGGTTAAGGCTCTCTCAGCAAACCGACCCTTACCATCTAATAGCCGGTTAGTGTCCCTGTCTCCTGAATCTGATGAAGATGCTGGGCTAATTAGGGTTGGAGGGAGACTACGTCATGCTGAACATATAGACATGAATGCCCTACATCCTATAGTTCTTGATCCCCATCAACATCTAACTAAACTCCTTATTAAAGAATATGATGCCAACCTACTTCACCCCGGGCCAGAAAGAGTGCTTGCAGAGCTCCGACGTCACTATTGGATTTTGAGAGGCAGAGCGGCCATCAAAAAACATCAACTCGCCTGTATTGAATGTCAAAAGTGGCGTGCCCAACCTAACATGCCCATGATGGCAGATCTCCCACCAGCTCGTCTTAGGCTTTATAAGCCCCCTTTCTATTCCACTGGAATGGACTGTTTTGGTCCATTTACAGTAAAAATAGGACGACGGACTGAAAAGAGATGGGGAATAGTCTTCAAATGTATGACCACCCGATGCCTCCATCTGGATCTACTTGAAAGTCTCGACATTGATGCCTTCTTAATGTCTTTACGGAGATTTATAGCTAGAAGAGGCAAGCCTTTCGAGCTCTTCTCTGATAATGGCACCAATTTTGTTGGAGGGAACAGAGAGATCAAAGAGGCATATGAAGCTATGGCACCTCAATTAAAGGAGCAATTAGCTGAACAGAAAATCTCTTTCAGATTCATTCCTCCCAGTGCTCCGCATTTTGGTGGCATTTGGGAGAGGGAAGTAAAATCAGTGAAACAAGCCTTGAAAGTCATTCTGAAGGAACAGACAGTCCCTGAGATGGTCCTCTGCACTGTTCTCATTGAAGTGGAGGGCATCATGAATGCTAAGCCTTTAGGCTATGTTTCATCCGATATCGCAGACCCAGACCCAATCACACCTAACATCCTGCTCATGGGTCGCCATGACTCCTCTCTCCCACAAGTAATGTATGACTCTAGCAACCTTTTGGGAACCAGGAGGTGGAGGCATAGTCAAATACTTGCAGACCAATTCTGGGCTAGATTTATTAATCACTACCTGCCAAGTCTACAGGAAAGACAAAAATGGCAAAGGGACAGTGACGAACTCAGGATTGACCAGGTAGTGCTCATCATGGACCTACAACTTCCACGAGCCCTCTGGCCAGTGGGCAAGGTGACCCGTACCTTCCCTGGACCAGATGGACGAATAAGGACAGTTGCAGTTCAGGTTCAAGATCGAACTTATGTTGATCCCACTTCCCAAGCTCCTGGACGACAACTCCAATCCTGCCACTTAGGTAGGGCTTTCTACCATGTTCAAATGTTCCGAGTAACATTTGGGGGCGGCTATGTATGAAAGCCCAACAATGCCCCCTAGAGGTATCTTTATGTATATACATTTTTATTATTGCCTGGGCAAGTCAAGACATGTCTGCATCATTATCAGAAGGCAGTATATCGGTGAGAAAACTGACTCGTTCTTTGTGCCAGATATTGGACTTCTGCATGTTTTGTTGTTCCTATGAGTGAATGATTAAGAAACCACACATACCCCTATGGGCGAATGCCTGTAATACTTCATACATGCAGCTATAATACAAATAAAATCCTTCAAATGGGACCCGCTCTCTCGCTCCAGTTTCTCTAACCGGAAACTCCCACCACCATTTCTACTAGTGCTTAACCGAACCCTTTGAGCATCCCTTACGCTCGCACAATTTGGTCATAACATTAGACAGGTGATATGTGTGTTTGATAACATTAACTTACCTGGACAAGCTGAAGATCTAAAACCTTGTTGATTCTGTCCTCAGTCAAAGAGTATGTGCTTTATTTTGCACAATGGCCAGGAGAATCTGACCTATGAATGTCAAAAAGAGTTTAATTCAGATGTTTAAGCACAAAAACTAATACATTCAACTATATTATATCATACAGTTTTGACTTGTTTTCAATTTTAATGATATAAGCTGAAGTGCGCTACCTGCAGTAAGGAGTAGGACTTTAATACTGTTATGGATGAAGAAATAGACCGCTGGCCCCCTAAAAACAATGAAAAAACATGTGAATTAAAAAACATATGTGCAAGATTGGATCTTTTGGATATCTGGAGACATACTTACCCACACCAAAGAATGTAAACCTGGAGCAATAATGATTTGACTAAACAATCTCGTATTGATTTTTGGCTCATTTCTGCAAATAGTGCAGATGAAGTTGAATTAGTGAAAACTGAATCTTCACTATTAACAGATCACAAGGCTATAATGATTAAAATCAACAAAGATGCTGTAAGTCCAGCTGGTCCTAAAACAAATGATTGGAAATTAAATAAAAACTTGTTAGAGAATGAATGGTTTAAAAATAAAGCCACTGAAATTATAGGAAAATATTGGAAACGGGCATGTGTCTTCAATAAATTTGGTCACAATTGGGAATTAATGAAATTTGAAATACGAAGCGTAGCTGTAAGTGTAGGGGAAAAAATTGCTGAAGTAAAAAAAGAGAAAGAAAATAAATTAATTGCAGAAATAATGGGATTATCCAACAAATATTAACAAATGAAGAATTTAAACTTAGACCTCCTTGCATTTACAATAAGACACAATTTATGAAGACAAAGCTAGAGGTGACTTTATAAGGAGTAGACAGAAGTGGATGGAACAAGGTGAATATTTTTTTAATTTAGAAATCCGTAATAGAGAATTATCATCTATACGTAAACTCATGATTAATAATAAAGTATGTGAAAACAATAAAGATATTGCTGAATATGTCACCCAGTTTTATAAAAATCTATATACTTCAGACCCTTATAATGATAGAGAAACAGATTTATTTTTGAGTAACATTTCTGACACAAAGAAAATAGACGAAGAATTTAAATTATTTCGTGACAAATATATTAGTCTAGAAGAGGTTAAAAATTGTATTGTAGGGTTGAAAGATAATGAGCGATGGGTTTACCAGTGAACTCTATCAGATGTTCAGTGGTCAGTTTTCTCCTCTTTTAGCAGCCATGTTTAAAGAATCCATTGAATGCACTGAATTACCTGCGACTCTCAAACAAGGTCTTATTACAATTATTCCTAAGCCTAATAAGGATAAACTTTACATTGACAACTGGAGACCAGTTACCCTTCTGATTACTGATGATCAACTTTTTGCTCTAGTTTTTGGAAAAAGATTAAAGAAAGGTCTGGAAGAGATCATTGAGGAAGAACAGTCAGGGTTTATGACTGGGAGACATATCAGTAATAATATCAGATTGATTTTAGATATGATTGATTACAATTGCTTTATAGCAACTGATTCTTTGATGCTATTCATAGACTTTTACAAAACATTTGATACCGTGAGACATGAGTTTATGTTCAAATGTATTTTGGTTTTGGAGATTACTTCCAAAAAGCTGTTAGAACTATTTACAATGGATGTAATAGTTCTGTCAAATTATTAATGTGTACAAGTGGTAGATTTAAGATTGATCGAAGTGTACAGCAGGGTAGCCCTTTGTCTTCAGTTTTGTTTTTATTAGTTACACAAATTCTGGCTCTACATATCAAAAAAGCAGAGTTCGAAGGTATAAGAGTATTTGAAAGAGTATTTAAATTATGTCAATTGGCTGATGATACTACTATTGTTCTTAAAAATGATTCAGAAATAATAAAAGCGATTAATTGCATTAAAGAGTTTTCCTCAGTATCGGGTTAAAAAAAATGAATATAAATAAATCGGTGCTGTTTCCACTTAAAGAATGTAATTTAACAGAATTACATGGTATTCATATTAAACATACAGTCACATATTTAGGAGTTATTTTTTTATTTTTTATTTTTTACCTTTATTTATATAGCGCTTTTTACAATGTAGATTGTGTCAAAGCAGCTTTACATTGATAACTGGTACATTATTTGGCTGCACAGCAGCAGTTATTATACATAAAGATGAGCATGTCACGGTTCATGGATTCATTTACTCGCCCTCGTGTGTTTGTTGTGTGTGTATGGGTGTGAGTGAATGATTGCGTGGGCGTCACCCATTATGGTCTGATTGCGATCTGTTGCCAGCCGTGTCTTGTTAGTGTTTGTTATATATTGTGCGTGTCTTTATGTGGTCTTTGTCAGTTTGTTGCAGGCTGTCCCGGTGTCGTGTTCTCTGTTTGTCTCTCCCTGGTTCTCGGATTCTGGACTATCGTCGTGTGCCCTGTTTTCTGGGTTGGATCATCCTTGGTCTCTGATACTCGCTGTAGCCCTGCGCCACCCGGTTCATCGCCACTCTGCACGCCACCGTTTCTGCACGTCACAGCCTCTGCCTCGACTGTCATTTTGGAGTGAAGTTATTGTACAGCGTATTCTGTCAATAAATATTGTTATACTTGCATTTGGATCCTCTGTCTGTGTTCATTTCCTGACAGAACGAACTGACAATTATGGATCAAGCAAGGTCGTCGGATCTTCAGGAGTTTTTGAGCAGGAGTGCTCAACGGATGGATCATCAGGACGAGCAAGTGGTGGCTACTGCTCGTGCCGTTCAGGCGTTGGTGGCGCAGGTGGCTGAGTTATCTACCCAGGTTCAACATCTCTCATTTCCCAATGCGCCAGCTCCACCGTCTGTTCCCCACCCTTCCGCCAACATCAGCAGTCAACTAGAGCCACGTATTCCTGCACCAGAGAGGTATGCTGGAGAACCAGATGTTTGTAGAGCTTTTTTAACAAAGTGCTCTATTTATTTCTCTTTGCAACCTAATACATTTTCTTCTGAGGAATCTAAAGTCGCGTTGGTCATGACGCTACTGACGGGACGTGCGGCGTTGTGGGGAACAGCGGTGTGGGAGAACAAACATCAGTGCTGCTCCTCGTTCCACACCCTGTCACAGGAGATGAGACGGGTCTTCGACCGTTCGGTGGCGGGACGGGAGGCCGCTCGCAAACTCGCGGACCTGCGGCAGGGAATCCAACCAGTATCTGATTACGCCATCAAATTCCGCACCCTGGCAGTGGAATGCAAGTGGAACGAGGAGGCGCAGTGGGATATGTTCCTGCATGGGTTGGCCGACCGTGTTCAGCAGGAGATTTACCAGCTGGATCTACCCACCAGTCTCGACGGTCTCATTGAGCTCGCGCTGCGGGTGGATGCCCGCTTGCAGGAACGCGCGGCGTGTAAGAGGCCCGTAGCGCGCTTCGAAGAACTGGAGGAGGGCGGAGCCAGCGGAGGTAACACGGTCGGTCCCCCGTTCGATCCTGAACCCATGCAGGTGGGTAGAGCTCGGCTCTCCCGGGAGGAGAGATTACATCGGAGAGAGATGGGACTGTGCTTGTACTGTGGAGGGGCGGGACATTTTCTAAGGGAATGCCCCGTAAAAGGCAGAGCCCGACAGTAAAACCGAGGTTACTGTCGGGTGGTCTTTCCTTGGAGAAATCCTCGTCTGCGACACTCCTCCCGGTGAGACTACAGTGGGTATCGGGGCATCACACCTGCCAGGCTCTGGTCGACTCGGGGGCGGAGGGCAGCATCATGGACTACGATCTGGCCACGCGGCTGCACATACCCATCCACCCCCTGGAACATGCCATAACTGTCATCGCCCTTAACGGACAGAAGCTGCCCACCATCACACACGCCACGGAGCCCTTAACCGTCATCACTTCCGGTAATCATACTGAACAGTTGCCATTTTTCATTTCCAGATCTGCAATTCATCCGGTCGTCTTGGGTCATCCGTGGCTTCTTAAACACAAGCCCAGGATCGAGTGGGGTCAGGGGTCCGTGGCAGAATGGAGTAACCAGTGTCATGCGTCTTGTTTGTTGTCTGCCTGTTCTTCTGTGTCTCCTTCTGTGTTACAGGAGTCGTCGGTGAATCTGTCAAACGTGCCTGAGGAGTACCTTGACCTGAAGGAAGTGTTCAGTAAGTCCCGGGCTGCTTCTCTTCCTCCGCATCGTCCCTAAGACTGTGCCATAGACTTAGTGCCAGGGTCTTCTCCGCCTAAAGGCAAGTTATATTCACTTTCTAATCCAGAAAGGGAGGTCATGGAGAAATACATTTCTGATTCTCTGGCAGCTGGGATCATCCGCCCTTCCTCGTCTCCCGCGGGGGCAGGTTTTTTTTTCGTGGGTAAGAAGGACGGGTCGCTGCGGCCGTGCATTGATTACAGAGGACTGAACAACATCACAGTAAAGAATACTTATCATTTACCGTTGATGTCTTCTGCCTTTGAATGGCTGCGGGGCGCGTCTCTTTTCACGAAATTGGACCTGCGCAACGCTTATCATTTGGTTCGCATTAGGGAGGGGGATGAGTGGAAGACGGCATTTAACACCCCTAGAGGGCACTTTGAATACTTGGTTATGCCTTTCGGCCTTTCCAACTCGCCCGCCGTGTTCCAAGCACTCGTTAATGACGTGTTGAGAGACATGGTCGATCAGTTCATTTATGTCTACCTGGACGACATATTGATATTTTCTTCTTCTCTCCAGGAACATGTGCAACACGTCAGACGAGTGCTCCAGAGGCTGCTCGAGAATGGGCTTTTTGTCAAGGCGGAGAAGTGCGTTTTTCATGCACAGTCAGTTCCATTTTTAGGGTATATCGTGTCGTCTGAGGGGGTGCGCATGGATCCTGACAAGGTTAAGGCTGTGGTGGATTGGCCAATCCCAGATTCCCGTAAGGCCCTGCAGAGGTTTTTGGGATTCGCCAATTTTTATCGGCGTTTTATTCGCAATTTCAGCCAACTAGCCGCTCCTCTGACCGCCTTGACCTCCACCAGAACGACGTTCAGGTGGTCTAATGCAGCTGAGGCTGCATTTTCCAACCTTAAGAGCCGCTTTGTTTCAGCTCCCATCCTTGTAGCCCCTGATCCGTCACGTCACTTCGTGGTGGAGGTCGATGCGTCAGAGGTGGGGGTAGGAGCAGTTCTTTCCCAGCGCACCGCCGCGGACGATAAGATGCACCCATGCGCATTTTTTTCTCATCGCTTATCAACTGCCGAACGTAATTATGATATTGGAAACAGGGAGCTGCTGGCGGTCAAATTAGCATTGGAGGAATGGCGTCACTGGTTAGAAGGGTCGGAGGTACCTTTTATCGTCTGGACCGATCACAAGAACTTGGAATACATCAGGTCCGCCAAACGACTTAACTCCAGGCAGGCTCGGTGGGCTCTTTTTTTCGGTCGTTTTGATTTCTCTCTTTCGTATCGTCCTGGGTCCAAGAACATCAAACCAGACGCGTTATCTCGTATTTTTGATCGTTCCGAGCGCCCGTCTACTCCCGAGTGTATTTTACCTGAGAGACTTTTTATCTCCTCACTCACATGGGAGGTCGAATCGAAGGTCCGCACGGCCTTAGAAGGGGTAACGCCTCCGCCCGGGGGTCCACCGAGTCGGTTATTTGTGCCGGAGGGATTACAGTCAGATGTTATCCAATGTGGCTTGTCATCCACGTGTCAGTCGGACCAGGTTTTTGGTCAAGCAACGATTTTGGTGGCCCAGTATGGCTCGCGACATTCGAGATTTTGTTTTGGCTTGCTCGGTTTGTGCTCGTGTTAAGACTTCCAATCGTCCCCCAGATGGACTCCTTCAACCGCTGCCTGTCCCTTCGAGACCCTGGTCCCACATAGCGCTAGATTTCGTCACAGGTCTCCCTCCTTCACAGGGCAATACGGTGTTTAACTGTAGCGGACCGGTTCTCGAAGGCGGCACACTTTATTCCCTTGCCCAAATTACCCTCAGCCAAGGAGACAGCGGTTACTGTCATTAATCACGTCTTTCATATTCATGGCCTCCCGGTAGACGTGGTTTCTGACAGGGGATCCCAATTTACCTCCAGATTCTGGAAGCTGAGAGAGCCAACCAGGATTTGGAGAGAACGTTGCGATGTCGGGTAGCTCAGAATCCTTCCTCCTGGAGTCAGCAGCTTCCTTGGGTTGAGTACGCTCACAACTCGTTGCCAGTATCATCCACGGGTCTTTCGCCTTTTGAGTGTAGTATAGGTTACCAGCCACCAGTTTTTCCTAGTCTGGAATCTGAAGTCGCGGTCCCCTCCGCTCACGCCTTCGTCCAGAGGTGTTGTCACATATGGAGAAGAGCCCGTGAGACTCTTCTTCAGGTGGGAGCGCGCACCAAGGCCCAGGCCGATCGTCACCGGCTGAAGCCTCCCGTATACGTCGTCGGTCAAAAAGTGTGGCTTTCTTCCAAGAACATTCCAATCCGCTCCGTATGTAATAAGTTGGCACCCAAATTCATTGGCCTGTTTACTGTCACCAAAATTCTTAGTCCGGTGACAGTCCGCCTCAAATTCCCCCAGCGTACCGTAGAATTCATCTAAAATCAAACCTGTTTTTCATGCTAACATTAATCCACCGGTTCCGGTTCCCCCCCGCTTATTCGGTTCATCGTATTTTGGACGGTAGGCGAAGGGGACGCGGATTCCGGTACTTGGTGGACTGGGAAGGTTACGGTCCGGAGGAGAGGAGTTGGGTTCCTGCCAGGGACATCCTGGATCACTCTCTTATTGATGATTACTATCAACAGGTAGGCTCTCCTGGGAGCGCCAGGAGGCGCTCGCAGGAGAGGGGGTATTGTCACGGTTCATGGATTCATTTACTCGCCCTCGTGTGTTTGTTGTGTGTGTATGGGTGTGAGTGAATGATTGTGTGGGCGTCACCCATTATGGTCTGATTGCGATCTGTTGCCAGCCGTGTCTTGTTAGTGTTTGTTATATATTGTGTGTGTCTTTATGTGGTCTTTGTCAGTTCGTTGCAGGCTGTCCCGGTGTCGTGTTCTCTGTTTGTCTCTCCCTGGTTCTCGGATTCTGGACTATCGTCGTGTGCCCTGTTTTCTGGGTTGGATCATCCTTGGTCTCTGATACTCGCTGTAGCCCTGCGCCACCCGGTTCATCGCCACTCTGCACGCCACCGTTTCTGCACGTCACAGTCTCTGCCTCGACTGTCCTTTTGGAGTGAAGTTATTGTACAGCGTATTCTGTCAATAAATATTGTTATACTTGCATTTGGATCCTCTGTCTGTGTTCATTTCCTGACAGAGCATGAACGCAGTGTGCTCAATTTCAGCCAATAATTGACAAAACAATATTTAATATCTGGCTTCAAAGAGATTTATCCCTGAATGGTAGGGTCTTACTATCCAAAGCAGAAGAGATATCAAGATCTGTTTATGTGTCTTTAGCTTTAGATATGCCATCTAATGTGTGCAATAGACACCATTATTTGAGAAAAGAAATTTTATGTAAACCAAAGAGCAAAGGTGGATTATCTGTGCTTAGATTTGAAACTTTAAATAATACATTCAAGATTAATTGGTTGATCAAATTTATGAAAGAAAAGGATAGTATGTGGTATACATTTCCAAAACGTGTTTGACATAGATCTTCTTTTGAGATGTGATTTTAAAATTGAAAAACTTCCTGTCAAATGAGCTAAATTTCACAAATAAGCTTTATTGGCCTGGATGCTGGTGTTTAAGCACAATATTTCCCCAAATAAATACATTATTAGGAATAATAGGTGCATTCAATATAAAAATAGATCTCTCTTCTATAATAGTTGGTATGAAAATAATATTGTGGTAGTTAGACAACTTTAAAATTCAAATGGTAATTTGTTATCTTATAGTGAATTCTTGGATAAATTTGGGTTTCCAGTTACGCTGTTGTATTTTACGCCATACCTCAGCAAGTAATACATATTGTGAGAGCTTGTGGAAATTATTCTTCTGAGGCAATATTCGTTAAAGGCAGCATGTGTTACGTGTGGTTGTAGTAGAGAACGCACAGACATGGACTTCAACACAAAAGTGGTTTAATCACAAAAGGAAAGCTACAACACAACACAAAGCAAACAATAGAATCGACAAGGGAGTGCAGGGAGTGAGTCCATTATAAGGGAGAGATAACGAGGTGATCCAGGTGTGGGGAATCCGTGCTGATGGAGTGCTGATAGGGAAGTGCTTGCAGGTGAGAGACAGGGAGGATGATGGGAGTTGGAGTCCAGAACGGAAGGGAACTGTGACACATGTTTATAGGAGACTGATATTTTGAAACACAGTCGTACAAATAAACATATTAGGAATATTATAACAGGTGAAACAGCTACTCATAAAAGCTTATTGTGGACCAGTGTATTTAGAAATATAAACTGGAAAAAAGCTTGGTGTATTTGTGAAGCATACTGTTTAAATCATAAAATGAAAGAGGTTACATTTAGGTATATATCCAGCTAAAAGTGTGTTAGAGAGGTTTAATTTAGAGATTGGTTATTCATGTGATTTTTGTTCAATAGAAAAATAATTGTATATACACAAAGATTTTTTGGGTGGATGTGGAAAATTTCATTAGAAGAAAAACAAATGTTATATTTAAACTAAATAATTTTAATATATGTATTATTCCAATGAAAATAATAATAATAATTTCACTTTTATTGTACAACTTTTTTTATTATTATTTTGGGGAAATTTCATATACACAAGAAGAAATGGTCAGGATCCAAGCCAAATTTTATTCATTTTCTTAAGGAGACTAAAGACTACTGCACCAGTTTGGAGAACATTATAAATAAAAAAGCAAGGAAGACTTGTCATATTTTTAAGGAATATTCAGTTTTTTGATTAATGAATCAATGGTTTGTACACTCTGGCATGCTTTTTCTGTGTATTAATATGTAAATTTCTGTATATTATTGTATATTTCTCTGGTTAATTAAAAAAAAAAAAAAAGTGAGATGATCATGACACTGTCAGAAAATGATCTCAGGCTATCTTTGATCACAAGACCGTCTTTGAACCTCTCTCACTGTACGATGTTTAGGAGCCACGATTGTTTCATGATGCTCATCTTTCGTCTGGGACAGCCCAAAATCATACAGTGTGTACCAGGCATTAGATAGAATAAATCTTTTTGTAGGAGACTTTGAGCTTTGTAACTTTGCAGATCTTATACATGCACAAACAGTTACATAACAGACTAAAGAAAGGAAAAACATGAAAACGCATCACATGACCCCTTTAATACATTAATACAAATGTAATACAACTATTATTAAAAACATGATGTATACACTCAAGCTTCCATTAGTTGTTTTCCAAAAGTGACCTTGAACTGTTTTTTTTTCTCCTCCATAATTATGAAACTAACTTGTAACAAAACTAAATATTTTGAGTTTATATTGTGCCTTTATTCAAATAAAATTGTTAATCTATGTACTAGAAACTTAAATTTGCTGCTCTGAAATAAAAGGTGTTTCAGAGGATCATTGAAATCTAAATGAAGTCTTAATTTATAACAGTGAAGTCACTGTATCTTCAGTCTCTGTTGATTCTGTTGACTGTGAGTCTCTGTAGTGGATCCTTATTCACCATCAGATGATCATCAGAAGATCAGACTGTCATCTAATACCTAAAATAAAACACACAAACAGTCACATATGCAGTATGAGACATTACATCTGTCACATCTTTTCATAAGAAAACTTAGCACTGACTAGATAAGCTATATTAATTCATTCTCAAACATGATAATATTGCTTCTATCTGATGCTCAAAGTCACTTTACAAAATCAAATGGTCATGAAAGGTCAGTTTCACACAATGGACAGCTGATCCAGAACCAGCAGAAATGGTCATTACACTCCACTACAAATTTAATATCAGTTAATAACAAACAACCCAAATCTCAGATTATCACACACATAGAGACAGTTAAAGGGGAAAAGCTGAAAATAACATTAATATTATTTATACAATCAGTCACAACAATATGAGCAGAATTAAACTCATATTAAACACAGTTTAAAGTTCAGAGACCTACAGAAACTGAAGCTGAATTTAAGACTCATTATCTGATGATCTCAGACAAAATGTTCACACACACGTGGAGTTACTGAACCTGGTACAATTTCCTTTTATTTCTAGTGAGTAAAACAGCCATTTGAACTTTAAATGAAAATATGATGATAAAAATAGTTAAAAACTACTGTTACCTTAGTATCTCCAGTTTATAATGGGGATCATCCTTAAGATCAGAGAGTAACTTCACTCCTGAGTCTCCTAGATTATTCCCAGTCAGATTCAGTTCTCTCAGGTGTGAGGAGGGGTTTGATCTCAGAGCTGAAGCCAGAGCAGCACAACCTTTATCTGTGACACCACACTCACTCAACCTGTAGAGAACAATGACACTCTTCACTCTCTCAGATCAGACACACAGATCAGATCAGCAGACTTCATTATTTATAAAAGCACAGATCACCATGTTTAATGTGAGACTTGCCATGTTATTTGTGTGCGTTTGTGTGAGAGGGAAAGCTTATATAAAAACTTATATAACAAATTATTTATATCACATTAAATAATATGTAGAATTAGATAAGAGATGGATGTGATGGTCATTAACGATTCTTGTTCTCGTTCTTCATGTATCAAAGTCCTGACTAGTGTTTTCACGATACTGGAATTTCTAACTTCGATACGATACCTTGAAAAGTCTCGATATTCATTTTAGACACCATGGAAAAACGCTGCAAATACTGTAATATAGATACAGTATTTTTAATATTATTTCTTTTGTGTCCATCTATTGAAAGTCTAGGCAATCAAAAATATCTTCTGAAGAGATCACTTTATATGATAAAGCTTTTAAGCTTTTTTCATATAAATTCTTTGTAATTTTGTTGCGATAGCTTACACACACAGCACAAGGAAGCTTGATTTCAAATGGTAAACTGATTTAAAAAAGACAAGTAAATAGTAATGAAATAAGAACAAATAAACAAATGTACAATAGCACAAATAAATACAATGAAATAAAGATACAAATGAAATGGACTGCTTTATTTTTTTTCATTTAGGTCTAACAATAGTATTCAGGTAAGAACCTGACAACACTAGATTGAGTGTGTTTAAAGTAAAGAGTGTTAAATGTTGATCGAATCTCCTTACTGAGGAGCAGCTCATGTGTTCAATCATTTACAGATCAATCACTCAATCACCTCAACTCAACAAACACTTGAACATAGAAAAATATTATTGCTTACACTTCATTTAGGCCCTCTCAGGTTTATGGCTGCTGTAAATCTGACCTGCCACAAGATGGCGCTGTTTTCGACACTCTTGATGCTTTGAAACTTTTCCCGAAACATTTAGAAAAAAAGCTTCAAATATTTAAGAGGCTTCATTTCTCCAACCCTACTCAATAGTTTTAGGCCTTTTTGCAAATGTTCCCATCGAATTTAGCTGTTTTAGAGCGTTTACTCATTTTGAGCCTGTTTTTAAACATGAACTATCTGTAATGTCATTTTTCATGTGTGGAAAAAGCAACGAAACTAAACTAGCCAATCAGATTTATTTTCACCCATATCCGTGGGGGACCAACCATGCACGTGCACACAAACACACACACACACACACACACTTGACTTTACAACACACAAACGCACACCTTTATTTATTCTCATTATCTCTCGCTTTCTTAATATGTCACGTGTACACAGATAGATTTTAATAATCAATTTTAAAAATAAGTAAAAAAAAAAAAAATAAATAAAATCAAATCGACATTAATTAGTGCCCTCTCATGGTAGGCACAGGGAGTGCATACAGCTGTACGGCTGCAGGCGTCACTGCACTAGATTCAGGGTAAAGACTAGAAGGGATAAAGCTACGGCCACTGGACATTTTAATATTCATTTATTTAATAACTGTATTTGCAGTATTGTAAGGGTAGGTTTAGGGTTGGGGGTAGGTGTAGTCGTTAATAAAATACAATCTGATAATTAGCAAATTAATTTACTGTTATTTTATTATGAAATTTTGCATCACTCACGGCCGTTGCTGTATCACTCAGAGATAGAGTACCTCAGGGATGACGTGTTTTTGTAGGCAAAACCCAGAAGCGAGTTATCATTTTTAGGACTTCCGGTTCCATCGCCCCGAAGTCAATGGGTTTTTTGAATGGGTTTTTGCTAAATCGCCTGAAATAAGGTCTGTGGTTAACAAAGCCTCTAAATATTTTCACGTTTTGATCTATGACATAAAACACACCAGTTATAACCCACTTGTGATTTTTTAAACCTTTATTGTGTCTTAAAAACGGCGGTTGCTAACAAATTGCTAAAAGGGACTACTTCCTTTGGCGGGGACTTTAGACGTCTACGGTGTACATTTTAGGACTTCCTCACACCTCAGTCATACAACAAAAAGGCTTCATGCCTCAGACTAAAAGGCTTCAGGTCTCAGGAAAAACGACGTCAGGTGTCAGGTCTCGTACAAATAGGCATAGAACGAAACAGCCTCATACCAAAAGGCATCAATTTTTTTTTTTTTTTTTTTGCATAGCCTAACTTTCTATTGGCTTTTATCCCATCATAATGCCGTCCTTCAGTTGTCTTTTTCTTTACTGTTACTATTCCCAAATTGATGTAAGATGTGTGTGTGTGCATGTTAATTATGTAGAATCTATCTGTTGATGGTATTCATGTAGGCTATTTAATAGAAAAGAAAAGAACAGAAAAGAAAAGAACATGCCGATTTTCACATTTGTCTGCAGAAAAACAGCAACGGGCTGAATGAAAATGTAAAATGTGACTCTTCCATCCAGATAGTGGTATTCTGTTTTTATCGTTATTTTTATTTTTTATGCATTCCATTTTTATTCTTATGTATTTGTTTCCTTTTTATGTAAAGCACTTTGAATTACCATTGTGTATGAAATGTGCTAAATAAAATTGCCTTGCCTAATCGACTCTCTGACAGTAGGTGGCGCTGGAACAAAAGAAATAAAGCCGTTTCCTTGGTAACCTCTGTACACAAAGCAGCTGTGCTTATAACAACGCATTCAAATAGCTCGAAAGATTTTTTACCTCTCTTTAAATGAAAAATTAACCATGGTTTTACTACAAATAAAATAAAATGGTTATTGTAGTTAACCATGGTATTACACAAATTAACCATGGTTTTGCTACACTATAGTTTATGGTATTTGTAGTAAAATTATTGTTATACAAATAGTAGCCTATCAATCCGACAAAAAAAAAATCATAGTTACACACTTTTAACCATGGTTAATTTTCGCAAGTGTTCATGATAGTTTGCAATGCAAGCTAGTTGCAATGTGTTATTTAGCTAACTTTTTATACATGCAAATAAAACTAGTGAATAATACAAATTTACAAAATAATCTCAGTGGGATATGTTTTATACAACTTAGTGTAACATTTAACAGAAAACCACGTGCACGTGACGTCACATTGAGGCGGGGCAATTCGCTTCTTTCTAAGTTCGTTTTGTCTGATGCCTTTATGTCTGATGCCTTTTTATCTGAGTCCGTTTCGTCTGATGCCTTTTGGTCTGAGTCTGTTTCGTCTGATGCCTAATTGTATGAGATCTGACACTTGACGTCGTTTTTCCTGAGACCTGAAGCCTTTCGGTCTGAGGCATGACTTAAAATGTGTCTTAAAAACGGCGGTTGCTAACAAATTGCTAAAAGGGACTACTTCCTTTGGCGGGGACTTTAGACGTCATCATGACAAACAGGACAGCATTTCTCATGGAAAAGTGGATAAGTATTCATACACAGCGCAGATCATAATCAGCAAGCATGTTTTTAAATAAAGTTGTTTTCTAAATAAAGTTTGAGGAAGCTTGGTGGTGCTGACGTTGATCCGCGACCATGGTGTGCTGTAGTCCGTTTATAGCCTACTGTTAGCTTTTTATATCTGACGACTTTATTTAGGCTTCAAAATGTATAAATGTTGTGTTAACTTGTAAAGATTGTCTTGATAGACAAAACGTGTAAGTGTCATAAACCTTTGTTAAACACAGAGCTTATTTTTTGCGATTTTCAAAAAGACTATGTGAAAAAAATGCATTGGCTGTCGATCGAGGGAACCTGTGTGCCGCTAACTTCCGGGTTGGCCTACAAAAACACGTCATCCCTAAGGTACTCTATTGTCCCTTCGATTTCACAGTGAGACGAGATCTCACAGAGACTCATGAGATCAAACGAGACTTGAGAAGAAAAACAAATGGAGGACAATCGACGTCAGCTGACTCTCCTGCCACGCGTTGTTTTAATGAATGTAATTAGGACTTTCATGATTCCTCTTTTAAATTTGAGTACTTGATTTAAAAAAATCCTCAATAGACCCTTTTCACATTTCCTTGTTTCTCAGAAGCAGAAGTCATCATAGTTGGGTAAAATTTTATAGCGGTGAATGAGAGACTACATTAAATATATTTTTTGTTTCTATTTGCACAAATAGCAAAAGAAAAACTCCATAATAGTGTTCTTACAACCTTCAAAAAGAGGGAAATAATAGAGAGCGATTGATAACAGAAGTCAGAAGAGATAAAGATGTAATTTTTACCTTCACTACCATATCAGCTGAATTAGAAACACACACACAGCAGCGTTAACTAGTTTTATTTTAATTTGATGCAAATGTAATAAAATACTAAATATATTGTTATAAATTCACATAAATTTAAAAAAAATAAATTCCAAATAAATTCCAAGATCGAAGCCCTCGATCCCCTTGGACAGCACGCCAAATACACTTATTATATATACTCGTAAAAACAACTGCCACACGTAAATCGGACATTATTTATTTATTTATTAAAGATTTGTTTTTGCTGTTTTATTGTAGATTAAAATCTATAAATCAAAATATGTATTGCATTTATGAAGAAAAGGTTCAGCACCCAAGGCTCTATCACTATTGCCTCATGGTGTTCAGTGTCTTTAGAATTGTTTGTGATTTGGTCTTAGTGACTTAGGAGTCCTCTAATGTTTCACAGATTTAGGAGCTAGTTTTAGCTCTAAAATGCTTTGTGAAATACTCTTAGAGCAAAAATTTGGGAGTCCTAAAATTAGGATTGACACGGCCATCATTTTTAAGAGTTTCTCCTAAATTGGCAAGTTAGGAGCTACTTTTAGCCTTAAGATGTTTTGTGAATATGGCCCCTGATGAATAAGATCAGAATCAATATTTATTCATTTGTATTAAATATTTTAGTCATTATTCTGACATTTTTCATTGACAATCATTTCACTGTATGTAATTCACACATTTATGCCAAAGTTCTTAATTAATATTCAAAGTACGCCGTCATCGTGTTACTGTTTAAGATTGATTAAATGTTTAACATCATTTAATTTCTTTACCACACATTCATTCATCTATTTTAATACTGCTTACGAAAATTAACAATTGTTTTACTACAAATAAAACTAAGAAACATGGTTATTATAGTTAAACCATGGTAACCACAAATTAACCATGGTCTTGCTAACCATATTTTAATCATGGTATTTTGTAGTAAAACGGTGGTAATACAAATGGTAATCAATCTGCGAAAAAACATGGTTACTACACTTTTACTATAATAAAACCATGGTTAATTTTCATTAAGGGTGTTTATCAGTCAAATTCACTTATAAATGTAAATTCAACAGGTAAGAAATATGATCAGTAAGAGAAAAACACAGTTGATGAGAAGACGAGCACTGGACTGCGACAGGTTAGATGGGAAATAAATGTATTTGGAAGGAACATTTCAGCAGGTTCAAGATGAGATGAGATGTAAACATCCTCAGTTTGGAAATGCATACTGCACACGAACACACTCCCACACATTTTTTTTAAAACAAGGACCTTCATCTCGCCGTATCAGTCTCACCCATGCTTTCCTGAATTTTTTTTGTGTCAGGAAATTGTGAAATCTGAGGAAAGAATGTTGTTGTTTAGAATTAGAGAAGCTGGATTGTTGCATAACACTGGCGAGAGGATTCAGCCATTAGTTTTGATTGCGTTGCGATGGGACAGGAAGTAGCGATACACTGCTTCACTTACCGGATATAGGAAGTGTGATAAAGGTCTATTGCAGTTTTCCTCTTTCGACATGGTTCACGTGTGATTCATGAAACATTCATATGCTGCCAATCCTACTGTACGAATGATTGTACGTTAATACATGTGGCGGCTAAAAACAATTGTCATTTAAATATCAGTGATTCACGCCCCTAAAAATTCACGGTTTAGAAGCCTCGCCCCTAGAGTTTATGACACGGAGAAACATAACCCGACCAAGAAGAGGAAGTAATCTCAAGAAAGAGAAATTCATTTTACACCAAAAACACCCGTTAACCTCGTAATTGCAAACCATTAATATATGTATATTTAAATAAAACAAAATATTCATTGGCCTATTATAGTTCCCTCCACATCAAATCCTTTAAGTTTAACAGTATTCAGAACAGAACAAGAATGAAAAAGAAGTTATAAAATTATATATTAAACTATAAAATAAAACATAAATTAAATAGTCATAGTGACATTCATTATAAACAAAAATAAGTCAGGCCAAAATGATTTTTTTTTTTTAGGCTAAAGTGAAATTGATAGACTCACATCTCTCATTTGGCAAGAATCCAAATACGTTTCTATATTTGCACGTAACATTTTGGTTGATAAATTATTACTCATTATCAGGGTTCCCACTCTTTTTCAGAGATAATTTTCCAGGACTTTTCCAGGAAATTTCAAATTTAATTACGGCAGGAATAAAATACAAAGATAACAGATTCTCAGCCTAAAGTAATATTCCTCTTTCCAGAAGTCTTAAAAACTTTATAGTTTGTTTAAATTTTGTTTTTATTTACTATATTATTGGCAGAATTCAGTTGTTGTACTTCATTGTCTTTTCTTTTTTGGAAAGCACACATTCTATATTTATTTTAAGTTATGTTATATATTCATATTATATTAACCAACTATTTAATAAAATGACACCAAAAATCACTAGTAATAATCTAGTGTTTTAATAAAATATCAACAAACAGTATATCACAATTGTATAAATAATGCAACAAGTTTAATGTTTTAAAATAAATACAATTTTGAATGGTAAAAATGAAAGATATTTAAAATTAAACTAACACCGCCAGTAGGAGGCAGCAAATGACGGACTTAATAAGTGAGTCATTGGAGTCAATCTTTCAATCGATTCGTTCAAAAAGCTCGTTCATTTACAAACTAAGCAAATGACGCTCTTTATGAATGGGTCACTGAATCACATTTCAAACGATACTCTCAAAATAGTATATTCAATCTGAAACACTTCTGTGATTTTATAAGAAACCTTCTACATTGGTTTTGTTTGGAGCTATTTTAGTTGGTGAAACAGACAATATTTCCTCCCCTTATATTAACTCAATTAGTGAACTTGCAGAAAATCAAAATCACATTTGCCTGCACCTCGTGTTCACAACACTAGTCTGTGCTGCGCGAGGAGTGAATGAATCGCTGAATGTGTGATTCGTGGTGCATCGCGTCAGCGTCTCATTATGACATCCTATATCACTCAGAACTAAATAAAACTAGGGGGATTACGTAAAAGAATTACTATGAAAAACAACTTGTCATGGAGATGCAAGAAGTTTCAACATTTCTAAAACAAAATAAAAAGAATACATATCAATTTGCTACCCTTTTTTGGACCAATGCTGCCATCCATGCAGTAGTTTGCTGTGCCCACCCCTTCCATATACTGTATCAAAATAATTAGTTTGCAAGAACAAATATTATCAAGGTTAACAAGGTACCTACATTCACTGAAAACATTTGAGCACTTAATTCCTCCTGCAACCGTCAACACAAGACAGCGTCAGTACGTCACAGAATACTTCTGTCACGTGTCAAAACTCAGCGGTTCAGAACATAGCGCTTTCTGCTACTAACGTTAATCGTTTCGGAGCAATTGTAAACTGTTTTTCTTCATTGAACAAGAATTTTTTTTTTTAAAGAAAGATTTTTCCAGTACAACCAGATTTTTCCAGGACATTTTTTTTTTTCTCATTTTCCATGTTTTCCAGGGCTGGAAAATTGGTCATTATTTTTCCAGGATTTCCAGGTTTTCCAGGACGCGTGGGAACCCTGTGTTCCAATATCCACGTAAAACAGCATCCTTCACATGCACAAAAATGTGTGTGGTTGGGCGCTGATTTACAGCGGATCATTTCATTTGAGCAGTGTAACTGTTATGTTTGTCTGACTGCATTTTAGTTTGATGATGAATGGCTGAAATGTCAAGTTATAAACGATAGAACTGATGTTGTGTGTGTGCGAGGCGCCTGCGCGATCATTGGATTTAATAAAGATATTATAAAAACCAAATACAAAGCCTGGCATGAGATAGTTAATTCAAGTGCACAGTGGAAGTGATAAAAATATGAAAGCGCTGTGTTCATTCAATTTAATTTTTTTTACAATACACGCTTGTTTCATGTCATACTTTTAACAGGCTTATTTCGATTACTAAAAATACACATCGGTACTTCCTCATCCTCAGTTAACATGAAATCATCCATTGTGTTTGAGTTCAGCAGATGACTTAAAGGAACACTTTTTTTGAAAATAGGCTGATTTTCCAACTCCCCTAGAGTTAAACAGTTGAGTTTTACCGTTTTCGAATCCATTCAGCCGATCTCCGGTTCTGGCGGTACCACTTTTAGCATAGCTTAGCATAGTTCATTGAATCTGATTAGACCGTTAGCATCTCGCTTAAAAATGACCAAAGAGTTTCGATATTTTTCCTATTTAAAACTTGACTCTTCTGTAGTTAAATCGTGTACTAAGACCGACAGAAAATGAAAAGTTGCGATTTTCTAGGCTGATATGGCTAGGAACTATACTCTCATTCCGGCGTAATAATCAAGGATCTCTGCTGCCGTACCATGGGTGCAGCAGGCGCAATGATCTTATGCAGCGCCTCTCACAAACGTCTCCATGGTTGCAAGGCACGCTCCCTGTGCAAGCAGGGGGTCACAGGCGCTGCGTAATATCATTGCGCCTGCTGCACCCATGGTACGGCAGCAAAGTGGAGTGTTCCTTTAAGGGACCTGTTTTGATCCCTTCATTTTTTTTAGGGCTAAATGATTACTAAGGACTTTGTTGCAATGCATAACAGATCTTAAGGGAACACTTAAGCAATTAAGGGAAATACTTAGTGACAGCCTTAAGGTTTTTTTCTTGCAACCCATGTTTCACTAAGGGTACCCTTAACCTTATAACTAAGGGTTTTCTTAACTTAAGGGCTTTCATGCAACCGGGCCCAGACTAGCACTCCTCAAATTCATCTGAAAGATCCACATTTACTGCCTGAGAAATGTCTTCTTTTAATCAATAATTACAATTAGAATAATAAGACACTATATAGAGCTGTTACCAAACAATTGAAATCACTAACAACAAAATTCATCTTTACATTGCAGAGGTTGAACAGAAGTTGCATCTGAATTGGTACAATTACAAATGCATAAATAATGTGGAGAATAATGTTTTAAAAATAAAATTTTGTTTATTGAACATTTGTAAAAAAAGAAAAAGAAAAAAAGAATCAATATCACGTTTGCAATTGTGCTCATATTTGTGAAAACAGACCTCTTTCCTGTGATATTGCTTAATTATATCATATGTTATATTATAAATATCAAGATGTTATACAAGTACTTTTTTGCAATCACATCTTGAATTTTGTGGGCATTTTTATTAATTTTGGTGACATTTTTGACACGATCCCTTGTTGATTTCTGACCCGGCACAACAGTAACAAAATAAATGAAATTAGAAATAAGCTACTGATTGCATTTGAAGCAGTAAGTTTTACATCCAATCAAATTAATGATGTTAACAAAGAAATCAGACAATGCAATGGCAATTTAGCGATATCCCCGCAGGTGTGGTCTTGAAATAAAATCCCGAGTCCTTTTAGTCTGAGACCAAGACAAGACCGAGACCTTCAAAAACTGATCTTAAGACCGGTTTCGAGTACTACAACACTAGCTGCAAGTTCAGGATAACTCAAAAATTTTGATCGTAGACCGCTCACATCCATATTGATAAATGGCAAGTTTTGCGTGGAAACGGCCGTACGCACCGTTTTCTGACGTCCGTTTGTTTCATAAATGAGGCCCAATGTGTGCCATTTCATCAGATTTGTAAGATAAATCATTTATTAACCTACACCAACACAGGAGAATACGTCAATATCTTTGAAATATGTGAACTGTTCATCACGATTTCAAAATAAAAGTTTATTCTCTGCATTTAAGTTTGCATGTATGATGTCCACATATTCTTGTTCAAGAAATTACAGTGGCTGTAGCATTTCTGTCATAAAAAAGTTGCCAAATATTAAACATTAAGTTGACATTTAAAATAATATTAAATAGAGATTTGATCTGATGTAAAGTGGGACAGCAAAAATCAGCAGGCCGTTGGTGCCCTCTGCAGGCATTTTTTATAATACATAATTGTTTATACATTGTTTATTATATTATATTATATTATATATTTTAAAAGTGTTGTTCTATCAAACCATATGATTACTTGCTTTTGATCCAGATATTATTGCCCCATTGTTATTATATATGTATTTTAAGTAATTTTAAAGGCCATTGTTTGATTAGGTCTACTTTAATTACCACAAAAATATCGGATTACTTGATTAATTGTCAAAATAATGGACCGATTATTTTGATGATCAAGTAATCGTTAGTGACAGCCCTAAATGTAATAATAGTTTGATTCCTCTATTCCATTTTTTTACTTTATGAATAAATGAAATTATGAAATTTAGTGAGTTTCATGTGAGAGTCACGTATGATCTTACCACAGTGTCTCCAGTTTACAGTGAGGATTCTCCAGTACAGCAGAGAGCAACTTCACTCCTGAGTCTCCTAGATTATTCACAGACAGATAGAGTTTTCTCAGATGTGAGGGGTTTGATTTGAGAGCTGAAGCCAGAGCAGCACAACCTTCATCTGTGACACCACAATCACTCAACCTGTAGAGAACAATGACACACTCTTCAGTCTCTCAGATCAACAGAGACTTCCTTATCAAAGAAAAACCAATCACATAAACTCAAATCACCATGTTAGATGATCTTGGTCTGTGCCACAGAGCACAAAACATTATCATAACACACCTGCAGTCAAATTCAAGCAGGAATAATATATATATATTTTAAAATGTATGTTCATAATCTGGCCACGCCCCCATTATTTAAAGTATATATATTTATTTGATCACATTTAAAGATATTTCACATATTGTAGTAATTCATACTATTGTCCTGCAGCATTTAATAATCATGATAATAATTAATATATTATATAATATAATAAAATTATTAATATAATTGTTATTATTAAAGTACCTGCCAAAAGTCTGGAAACAATTATTAATTATTAAGTCTCATTCTTAACTCATAATTCTTAAAAGAATTATTTTGAAATAAATCTCTTTTGCTCACCAAGGCTGCATTTATTTTATCAAAAATACAGAAAAACAGTAATATTGTGAAATATTGTTACAAATTTAAAACAAGTTTTCTATTTTAATATATTATAAAATGTAATTTATTCCTGTGATCAAAGCAGAATTTTTCAGCATCATTACTCCAGAAAACAGTTGTGCTGCTTCAGATTTTTCTGGAAATGGTGATATTTTATTTTTCAATATTCTTTGAAAAAGAGAAAGTTCAATGAACAGCATTTACTGTATGTGCATTTATCAAATATATTAATGTTGCGTTCCCAAATGCAAATTAAAGCGTCACAAACGAATCGACACTGAAAACACAGTACTGTTACAGCAAACACGCAGCGCTTCAGACTATAGCCGATATTTATGTAATTACATCACAACCGTTGCGAATTTTATGACAGTACTATGTAATCTCAAATTCTCACCACCATTCATAAAAAAAGTTACCAGCGAGTAACAAGTTTCAGCGCTGATTCTACTCGCATTTGGCGCTTTGAACCCTTTGAACCCTTTCTGAACCGTTGTCGCGTCTAAAAACGCATGGAAAACGCGTCCGCACCGCTTTCTCTTTTCCAAAGTGCTCCGGTGGCGTCTGCTGTTACTAAGCAACCATGAGCTGCGCTCTCCATGACAACGCGGTAGTTTCAGCAAAGGATATATGGATTTCCAGCACCGAAAATCACTTGCAGTAGCTCTGCTACTAGATTTATTTAAAAATGGGTATCAGTGTACAGCTCTGATCAGATATTCCTCCATCTTGGCTGAGCTTTGTCCTGCAGATGGCGCCGCGCGAGAAAAAAACTCTTCTGTCCAATGATCAGTCTGTCAGACTACTATTTTCAACAGTGTCAGCCAATGGAGGCATAGAGACCGCCTTCTGATGTTTGATTGACAGCCTCTCATTAGCATGTTGTGCCAAGGAAAAATAAATACGGAGCTACATTCAAAAATGAATAAACGGTTAAAAGAAAAAAGTCAACTTTCAGTTTAGCGTTTGTTTCCTTTAACATTTTTTGTTATTTCCCCCAACATTCGTTTTATTTATGTCATTATTTATCTCCTCGCACATTTAATTAATTGTGTATTTATTTATGCAGGAATATGTAGAATTATGTATTTATTTGCACGTTTATTTATTTATTTATATATTTATGTATAATTATGTGAATTTATTAATGGATTTATTTATTTGCATATTTATTGTTTTTGCAGGTTTCGTCCTCCATACTGCAGGTGTGTGATGTGACGATGTGTGAATCCTCATGTTCTGTCGTTTATGCGGCTATTTGCGCATGTAAAGCTAAACCCCTGGAAAAAAACATTATTGTATGGTATTTTTAATGGGTCACAAACACCCATCTATTCTAATTTAATTTTAATTTGACATTCTAATCTTAACGGTTTATGATCGACTAATGAGCTTCAGTTGTTATCAGGAAAATAATCTGCATCGTTTTCTGACGTCCGTTTGTTTCATAAATGAGGCCCAATGTGTGCCATTTCATCAGATTTGTAAGATAAATCATTTATTAACCTACACCAACACAGGCGAATACGTCAATATCTTTGAAATATGTGAACTGTTCATCACGATTTCAAAATAAAGGTTTGATCTGGGAGTTGAGTTTGCATGTTTTGATGTCCACATATTCTTGTTAAAGAAATTACAGTGGCTGTAACATTTCTGTCATAAAGAAGTTGCCAAATATTAAAAATTAAGTGAACATTTGAATTAAGTGTCGTTTGACCAATATTAAAGAGATATTAGAGATTTGATTGACCAATAATAGAGATTTGATCTGATCCAAGATGGCGGCGCGCTCAGACGCAGCGGCTTTGTGCTCCCCACATAAGTGCTGTTCTATGTTATTAACGTTTTTAATACTGACTATTATTGTATCACAAATAAATGCGAAAGTGTACTATAGTCGCCAGAAGCTGCTACAGATCGGTTCGAACTACATAGGCGATCATTTTAATGTGGAAACAATACCGCAGGAGATTCTTCAACCACCGGGACTATCGTTTCCAATTCACGGAGGGAGAAGACGGAGACGGCGCAAGGAGAGGAAGCAGAAGAGGGGTAAACGAGCGGGCCTTCTAGTGAGACTAAGAACTGCTCCATCTTTCTTGCGAATACTAGATCACTTACCAACAAAATGGATGAGCTCCGACTGGACATTGTCACACATAAACCCACAAAGGATTGCTGCCTTCTGATTTTCTCAGAGACGTGGCTGAACCCTAGCATACCGGATGCTGTAGTTGAGCTAGCTGGCCGTATGCTACATCGTGCCGACAGAACGACCGAATCCGGTAAGAAAATAGGAGGAGGACTCTGTTAACGATTCCTGGTGTGCTAATTCTGCAATGATCGATAAGGTTTGCTCTGCGGACTTGGAATATTTAATGTTAAGATGTCGGCCTTTTTATTTGCCCAGGGAATATACAGTTGTGATTGTTATGGCCGTATATATACCACCTCAGGCCAATGTTAAGGTGGCTCTGGAGCAATTGTATGACGTTATTAGTAAACAACAGAACATACATCCTGATGGAATTTTTATTATTGCTGGGGATTTTAATCAAGCCCATCTTAAGACTGTACTTCCCAGATTTTACCAACACGTAAAGTGTAAAACTAGAGGGGAAAATACCCTAGATCATGTTTATACAAACATAAAAGATGCTTATAAAGCTATAGCACGCCCCCACCTTGGACAGTCAGACCATCTTTCTTTGTTTCTCGCTCCTGCTTACAAAGCCTTGGTTAACAGTGCTAAATCAACTTATAGGATTGTTAAAGTTTGGCCTGAAGTTGCCATTAACCAACTCCAGGACTGTTTTGAAAACACAGATTGGAACATATTCTCCCATCAGTCAGACCTAGAGACATTTACTCATATATTGGTTACTGTGTGGATAATGTCACTGTTAATAAAAAGATCAGAGTGTATCTAAATGAGAAACCATGGATGGATAATGAAGTCAAACAGCTGATCAGGGCAAGGGACACAGCCTTTAAATCAGGAGATATCTCTGCTTACAAAGTTGCCCGAGCTAGCCTTAAGAGTGGCATCAGGTCTGCAAAATTAAAGTATAAACAGCGGATTGAAGAGGATTTCAGCAATAACTCTAATCCACGGCGAATGTGGCAAGGCATTCGGGTAATCACCGATTATAATAATAAGAATGATATACAATATATACCATCAAATAATAATGCTTATCTTGCAGAGGAACTTAACAGCTTCTTTGCTCGGTTTGAAAAGGACAATAATCAATTTCCAGTTCACTTCAAACTGACAGGAAATTCACACCCCCTTGTTCTCCATACACAGGAGGTACGTCAAGCGCTTAACAACATCAACACAAGGAAAGCAGCTGGTCCTGATGGTGTGCATGGACGTGTGTTACAGGCCTGCGCCTACCAACTGGCAGAGGTGTTTACAAACATTTTCAACCTCTCCCTCTCCTTATGTAAAGTTCCTACGTGCCTAAAAACCACGACCATTGTGCCTGTTCCAAAAAAAAACATGGTAACATGCCTCAACGATTATCGACCGATTGCTCTCACTCCTGTTATTGCAAAATGTTTTGAAAGGCTAGTAATCACTCACATCAAAGACTCTGTACCAGTTGATCTAGATAAACATCAGTTTGCCTATCGGGCAAATAGATCATCGACTGAGGATGCCATCTGTACAGACATGCATGCTGCCCTTTCACATCTGGAAAAGTCCAACACTTATGTCAGGATGCTCTTTGTTGATTACAGTTCGGCATTTAACACCATCGTACCAAGTCAACTGATCAACAAACTCCATGTATTAGGACTAACCCCTTCCATATGTAGCTGGTTACTGGATTTTCTTACCAACCGCCCTCAGTCAGTGCGGTTGGACAAGCATACATCCTCTACCTTAACTTTGAGCACTGGTGTGCCACAAGGATGTGTGCTGAGCCCCTTTCTTTATGCACTTTTCACCCATGACTGTCAAGCTATCCACGAATCGAACATTCTAGTTAAATTTGCAGATGATACGACTGTCATTGGGCTTATATCAAACAATAATGAAGTTGCATATAGGGAGGAGGTTCAGAACCTGACAGCGTGGTGTGACATCAACAACCTGGTCTTAAACATCAAAAAGACCAAAGAAATTATTGTGGATTTTAGGACCACTAAAAAGATCACCCACAGTCCTGTGAATATTAAAGATGACTTTGTAGAGAGAACCACCAGCCACAAGTTTCTGGGAGTTACCATTACAGAGGATCTCTCCTGGGGTGACAATACCACATGTTTGATAGGCAAAGCACAACAACGCCTTTACTTCTTGAGAAAGCTAAGGAGAGCTAACCTTCCTCAGAAGCTGTTAGTCAACTTCTACAGATGTACCACAGAGAGCATCTTGACTAACTGTATGACAGCCTGGTATGGCAGCTGTACTAAAGCTGCCAAAAAAGCCCTGCAGCAGGTTGTGAAAACAGCACAGGATATTGTTGGCACTGATTTACCATCTCTTGAACATCTTTATAAAACTCACTGTTTAAAAAGGGCCAATAATATCGATAAGGATATCACTCATCCCTGTCACAATTTGTTTCAGCTCCTCCCATCTGGAAGACGCTTTCAATCAATCCGTGTACGCACGAACAGACTGAAAAACAGTTTTTTCCCCTCAGCAATAACTTTGTTGAACTCTATCTCCCAGACCAAGTAAAATAAGTTACTGCTCAATAAGTTCAACAAGAACATTTATGCTGCTATATTTTAAATTACTGTCTTAATTAATGGCTTATTTTTTTATAGCATTATCTATTGTATGATATCAATTATTTAATTATTTATTAGTAACTATGTCATGTTTTTAACTATTGTAATTAGATGTTGTTAGTCATTTGTATTGTCTTCTTAATGCACTTTGGGGTTGGCACAAGATAAATTTCGTTGTGTTACACAATGACAATAAAGTACTTGACAATGTAAAGTGGGACAACAACAATCATCAGGCCGTTGGCGCCCTCTGCAGGCATTTGTTATAATACATAATATAATTGTTTATACAATGTATATTATATTATGTATTTTAAAAGTGTTGTTATATCAAACCATATAATTACTTGCTTTTGATCCAGATATTATTGCCCCATTGTTATTATATTTGTATTTTAAGTCATGTTAAAGGCCACTGTTTGCTTAGGTCTATTTTTATTATCACAAAAAATATCCGATTACTTGATTAATTGTGAAAATAATAGACCGATTACTTGATCACCAAAATAATCGTTAGTGACAGCCCTAAATGTAATAATAGTTTAATTCCCCTATTCCATTTTGTTACTTTATGAATAAATGAAATTATAAAATTCAGTGACTCAGTTTCACGTGAGAGTCACATATGATCTTACCACAGTTTCTCCAGTTTACAGTGAGGATTCTCCAGTACAGCAGAGACTATCTTCACTCCCGAGTCTCCTAGATTATTCTTAGACAGATACAGTTGTCTCAGGTGTGAGGAGGGGTTTGATCTCAGAGCTGAAGCCAGAGCAGCACAACCTTCATCTGTGACACCACAATCCATCAACCTGTAGAGAACAATGACACACTCTTCACTCTCTCAGATCAACAGAGACTTCATTATCAAAGAGAAACCAATAACATAAACTCAAATCACCACGTTAGATGATCTTGGTCTGTGTCACAGAGCACGAAACATTATCATAACACACCTGCAGTCAAATTCAAGCAGGAATAATATATATATTTTTAAATGTATGATCATAATTTGTGCAATATCTCTTTTTTAAACAATTAATTAAATATGTCAGTGAGTTTTACTGTTACACTAAGAGATTATATAAAAACTGATATAACAAATTAAAACTGAATATCGCATAAAAATCTAGAAAAATTGTAACAGGAGAAGTTAATGTAATGAACATTAAAGAGTCATGAAACCCCCCTCTTTCAGCTCAAGTCTACCTCACAATCATCTTAAATGTGTGTGATCAGATAGAGATAAAAAGAGCAGGAAATCTGGCCACGCCCCCAGAACTTCTTATTTTTAAATATATATTTTATCACATTAAAAGATCTATCTTATATTGTAATAATACATACTATTGTCCTGCAGCATTTAATAATCATGATAATAATTAATATATAATATAATAAAATTATTAATATAATTGTTATTATTAAAGTACCTGCCAAAAGTCTGGAAACAATTATTAATTTTGAAATAAATCTCTTTTGCTCACCAAGGCTGCATTTATTTGATCAAAAATACAGAAAAACAGTAATATTGTGAAATATTGTTACAAATTTAAAAAAAAGTTTTATATTTTAATATATTATAAAATGTAATTTATTCCTGTGATCAAAGCAGATTTTCAGCATCATTACTCCAGTTTTCAGTGTCACATGATCTTTCAGAAATAATTAAAATTCGATTTGATGCTCAAGAAACATTTCTGATTATTATCAATGTTGAAAACAGTTGTGCTGCTTCATATTTTTCTGGAAATGGTGATACATTTTATTTTTCAGTATTCTTTCAAAAAGAGAAAGTTCAATGAACAGCATTTACTGTATGTGCATTTATCAAATATATT